>JAMJFZ010001249.1:9807500-10032500 GCA_026225945.1 Cricetomys ansorgei | reverse complement strand
CCCTGCTGGTCACTCAGTGCCCAGGACAGAGTGGCCCCACATTCTGGGGCTACATATGTCCCCTCACGCCTGTCCCTTGCACAGGGACACAGACAACCTCACCTGCTCCTCACCCTGGTGAGAGGGATCAAATCAGAGTTAGCCCTGGGGATGCTTCCTGCACCAGATCCTTGGTTCTCTTCTTTTAAAGCTTGTTTTCAAAACAGGAATTTTTGTGGGGTCAATTTTTATTACCCATGGTGGGTGGTTTACTAGAAGCAAAAGATTCAGAGACCCCCCAAAGCTGCTTCTGAGTCTTATCCAGGAGGGGAATCAGGTTCATCAGGAAGGTAGGGCATAGCACACATGTGGCTCAGAGGCTTCAAAGAAGGCAAGGCCCAGTGGAAGGTGGACTACAGGGCTGGGGTCAGGGCTGCTCGGCTTCTCCAGGAAGAAGGCATGATGAGAATCCATTTCCAGGGCCACGTCTGAGCTGAAGTTTGACCCTCAGGATGAAGTTCAAGGCTTGGGACTTAGATGATAAGCCCTGCTCACACACCTGCTACCCAGCAGAAACAGACCAGGAGGCTCCTCTGCGGAGTCCACCCAGCACGTTCTTACCTGCCATCCTCTCTACCCTGGCACTGGCTCCTACATCGCATCCACCCAATGCCTCTTCACCTCGTGACCCCTTCCACCCTCCACACTGGCTTGAATCAGGTCTGCGGGCACAGTCTCACTTCACCTGTGGTCTGAGCAGATGAGCTGTCATCTCTTCTGTCTCCCCCCAGCCTCTTCCCAGAAGGCAACTCTATCTCTCTCAGGGACTTGATCTTGGGGACTCAGTGTGGCACTTCTTTTATGTGCCCTGCTGTAGAAATGTCAACATAGGCCAAACAAAAGGCTCTCCCAGTATTCACTGGAGGAATCTTGGCCTGGGGGTGGGTAGGTAAAACAACCCAAAGAACACTGTTGATGGTTCTCCTCTGCTTTGAGCAGTTCCCTAACTCTCTAGCAGAAAACCTGTCCCTCAAACCCAACGCCGCCGCTAGACACAGTGCTTGCTTCTCACCCTGCCACATGCTCGAGCGTTCTGCTGTCCACTGTGGCCCCAGGGCTGCAGGCCAGCCCCGAGTCTGCTCTGGTGCTCGCACAGGAGGGAAGAAGTCACCTGTTTCAAAGCTGTAAAACAGAAGGGGTGCTGCAGAGCTCACTTGTTTTGTATTTATTACTCAGGGAAGCAATATGGCTTTAGTACATTTAATTAAGTGAAGTGCATTACCGTAATTAATTCCACCTGTTTCTTCTCACTTTCCTACGTGGCTCCTGGAAACCAGGATTCTAGAACGCCACTTGCTTTCTCTTGTGCAGATCTTCTTGGGGCAGAGTGGCCTTTGTGCTCCATGGAACATGCTGCATGGGGTGCTTTACCTGGAGCCCTGCTGCCAGGGTAGCTCATGTTTGCATTGTTAGTCTGTCCAAGATCTCCATTTGGGTTTTGGCTTGCCCAATGGCCTCTCCAAAGGAGGCTTCCTCAGCTTTATGGTTTGCAGTCCTCCTTCCCCAAACTCTCTGTCTTGTGTCCATATTTAGTATTTTGATTTTGTACTTAGGGCATCCTGCTTTCTGATATCGTCACTCTATGTTGACTTAGTCACTATTTACCTGCCCTTCCTCTGCTTCTCCAGGGTAGGCATGTCCTCTGACATTTTCTCCATAGTATCTTCAACCCCAGTTATGACTAACACATCGCCGGCTGTGGTTATGAAAGTTAAAAAAAAAATCCACTGAATGCTCCCCTGGGAACCCACCACAAACACCAGCCATACAAAACCATCAACATCAACAATACTGACGGTACCAACATCAATATCAGTAGAAAAATAACAACACCTCAGCCTTGCTATTAACCCCACCAACACCAGTATCAGCATGTTGACTACCAAAATAAATGCCACTAACATCAGCATAGGTGTCAATAACATCAATGTCACCATAAAAACGCCAATATCGTCTTCAAAATATCAACACCAACAACATCGATGTTAACTCTGCTACCGGCAGCATCAGCAATGCCAAATACACCGACAAGAACTCCACCAGTGTCAGCATCAACAATACCAACATCATTAATACCATCAACAGCACTAAATACGCGTGTCAGAAAAACATCAACACCAGCAAAGTATCAAGCTCATCATCAGGAGTGTGGTGGTTTGAACGAGAACGGCCCTCATGACCTATATGTGCGAATGTCTGGCCCACAGCTGGTGGAACAGTTTGGGAAGGATGAGAAGGATGTGGCCTTGTGGGGAGAAGTGTGTCACTGAGGGTGGGCTATGGGAACCCCATAGCATTCCTAGCTATCTCTCTGCCTCATGGTTGTTGTCTCAACACAGAAGCTCTCAGCTACTGCTCCAGAACCACGTCAGTCTGTCTGCTGCCATGCTCCCTGCCACGATGATTATGAACCGGCTCCGCTTCTCTCTGGCACAGGGAGCCCACAATTAAATGCTTTCTTTTACGAGTTGCCCTGGTCACGGTGTTTTATCACAGCGAGAGAACAGTAACTAAGCCAGGTAGCCTCAGCAACCCAGACAACCATAGTGAACACTACCGACAGTCAGTATAAACAACAGTGATGGCACCATCAACACCAACGCCAGCGACAGCAGCAGCGAATGCCGACAGATACACCAGGGCTGATATCACCCTCGGCACCAGCTGGACAAGACACGCTTAGGCTACCCAGTGAAGCCCGCTGACGTAAGCATCAGCATTGTCTTAGTCAGTGCTCTGTTGCTGTGAGGAGACACCGTGACCAAGGCAACTCTTATACAAGAAAAGACTTAACTGAGGGCTTGCTTACAGTTTCAGAGGCTCAGTCCATTATCGTTGTGGTGGGGAGCAAGGTGGCACGTAGGGTACCAGTGCCCTAGCTGAGAGCTATTCCGATCCACAGGCCAAGAGAGAGACTGGGCTTGGCTCCTTGGTGACTTACTTCCTCCAACAAGGCCACAGCCCCTAACCATTCTGGTCCTTCTCCTCAATGACTAAGCATTCAAATCTATAAACCTATGGGCCCATTCTTATTCAAAGCACCACTTCCACTCCATGTCCCCCATAGGCCTGTAGCCACATCATAATGCAGAATTCATTCAGCCCCACTTCAACAGTCCCCAGTCTACCACAGTCTCAACACTGTTTAAACGTCCAAAGTTCAGAGTCGCTGAGACTCATGGCAATCTCTTAAATGCAACTCCCTATAAAATCAAAATCAAAAAGCAGATCACATACTTCCTTCACACGGTGGCACAGAATACACATTACCATTCCAACAGGGAGGAAAGGAGCACCGTGAGGAAATACTGGTCAAATACTGATCAAAGCAACTGAACACCAACAGGGTAAACTCCAAATTCTGCATCTCCATGTCTGATGTCAGAGCGCTCTTCAAATCTCCAACTCCTTTCAGCTTTGTTGACTGCAACACACTTCTCTTTCTTGGGTTGTTTCCATGCCCTGTTAGCAGCTCTCCTTGGCAGGCATCCCATGACTCTGACATCTCCAACATCTTGGCGTCTCCAACACAATCCAGGCTTCATCTTCACAGCTTCATGAAATGGCCTGTCTAGGACTCCATGAAGGGACACCCCTGACACACACCTGGCCTCAGTGGCTTTTCTTAGCTGTAGAGAGAGTTTCTATAACCCCCTTCTTGTATCCTTGACTCTAAAGCCAGAACCATGTGGACAAAGCTACCAAACTCTGATGCATGATGGGGCTGAAACTTGGCTCCCTTCCTTGATTACATTTGCATCAGCTTCCTGTTGTTGATGGTTTTCTTCACTGATTAAGCTTTTCTCTAATTCCTTTTCTCAAGTTGGAAGCTCAGCTGGGTGGGGTCTTGCTCTCCCTTTCCTCCATTTAGCATCAAGCTTTTCGTAAAACTTTATGTCCTTGAGCACAGGACTTGGCTCCAACACAACACTCCTTGGCGCTCCTTTCCTCCAACATTTTGCATTTTTCCTTGCTCTGCCTGCTCCTTTTCATTATATAGCTGCAGAATACTGACCAGTTATAGGTACATGATACCGTCAATACTAGGCTGTCTTGAAATCTCCTCTGCCAACACCATCAATCCAAAACTCTTTAATTTAGCCTCAGGCGTATTTCTAGGACACGAGCAAAAAGCAGTCATATATTTTGCCAAAATATCCTAATGGTCTCTAAGACACTCACTGATATTCTTCCTCTTTGAAACCTCTTGGAGCAGGCCATCCAGGTTCACACATCCCGGTTCAGCACCATTGCTCATGTTCTGTTAGGATGACCCTGTAAGCTCCACTTAAAGCAGTCAACTGCTTTTCCAGTCCAAAGTCCCAAAGTCTTTCATATTCCTCCAACAAACAGCTTGGTCAGGCCTGTCACAGAAATACTCCACTTCCTGGTACAAACTTCTGTCTTAGTCACTGTTCTGTTGCTCTGACGAGACACTATGACCAAAGCAACTCTTACGAAAAAAATAATTTAATTAGGAGCTTGCTTACAGTTTCAGAGGCTTAGTCCACTATGGTAATGGTGGGAACATGGTGCTCACGTGGCGCTGGAGCAGTAGCAGAGAGCTACATCCTGATCCACAGGCCAAGACAGAGACTGGGCCTCACAAGGGCTTCTGAAACCTTAAAGCCCACCCCCAGTGACACACTTCCTTTACCAGGGACACACCCCCAATCATCCTAATTCTCCTCAAATAGTGTCACTTCCTGATGACCGAGCATTCAAGTATATGAGCCTATAGGGGCCATTCTTCTCTGAACCACCACGAGAATCAATAACATCAATATCACCATCAACAACACCAACATCAGCACCAAATATCAACACCATGAACACTGATATATCAACCGCACTACCAGCCTTAGCCACACCAATAACATCAGATTCAATATGAACAACACCAACATCAGCGACACTATCAACATCAGCTAAATCAACACTGTCAATATCAGCATCATTGGCAATAGCAGCTACAACACCATCAGCAATGTTAACGCCCCTATAAATACTACCACTACCGCCACAGTAACAGCAGGATTATCATCAACAGCGGCAACACGAATATCCACAACGTTCGAAACATCACAGATACGAACATCGGCATCAGAGCATCAACACCACCAGCGTCAGCAACACCAACATCAGCATCAGGATTACCGTTACGATCATCAGTACCATCTACTATCACCATTGAACACACCACCACCACATCACCGCCACTAATACCATAGCATTAATGAAACCAGCATCAGTTCCAGCCCCATTGAAGACAGAGTAAGAATAGACAGGCTGAGACAACAGAGGCACAACGGCAAACTCACCATAACGTATCACTATCCCTTAAGTCTATATCACAACTAAGTGTGTGCGCGCGTGTGTGCGTGTGTGTGTGTGCAGGTACAGATGCAGTATGGTGGGCATGTGGGAAGATCAGAGAATAAATCTCTGGAGTTGGTTTTTCCTGGCACCCTGTGGGATCCAGGGTTGAACTCAGGTCATGAAGCCTGCATTCAAGTGTCTCCAGCCACTGAGCTACCTTGTTGGTTTTGTTTTACAAATTTTGAGCATCTTGAACATTCTCTATTTTACAAAAACTTGCCATGTCTCTCTCTCTCTCTCTCTCTCACACACACACACACACACACACACACATACACACACGTCATACACACACACATGTCCCAAACACTCAGTGTTGCATCCCTTTTCCACCCCTGCTTTCTGAAGGCTCTCAGCTGAGTTTTCCAATTTCTATGCTCACATCCAGCCTGCTCAGAACACCCATCCTACAGAATGTCTGAAAGGTGAGAGATCCAGACCATCCATGGTATGTAGGTCAGGGCACAGGAACCCAGTTACAGCTTAACAGCAACCCGTGTGGGCAGAACACGCCATGGCCATGCTTTCCCAGCCTGACTAACCACACAGGACATTTCTGTAGACAAGGATGTCGCCCTTGGGCTTCTCCACTGTGACTGTGCATAAAGAAAGCCCAGATTGCCCTACCAAGCAAAGGCTGGAGACACCACGTGCTTATGTTGAAGTGAGGAGTCGGTGACACAATAATGTCAGCCTTTGACAAGGCACTTCCCAAGGACTCAGGTGGCAGAAGGATGGAGAGCTGTCATCCAGCGCAGGTAAGAAATTGATTAGTGAGACTTGCCTGGAGTGTGGCCACTTGAATTTTAAACAAATCGCCCGTCATCAGACAATTAAAGTACAATCAACCATCCTTGTTAGACTTTGATTACTTTGAATGCAATTTTATATTTCCTTAATGATTCAGGGGATATTTTAAGCTTCATGCTTTAAATCTGTCTCATGGCATTCATGCAACCATGCGCCGCAGGCAGGGCCCGTTTTTCCCAGAAGTGTGGTCTCAGTGTCACCAGTGTCGATAACCCAAAGGGCCACACAAACAGGCGTGGTGACAGTCCCTGACGATGTCTGGGAACAAATGCACTACAGCAAGTGTATTTATAGCTGATGCAGTGACACGCAGTCCAAACCGCTCTTTTAGATCAGATATCTTCAGCTACCAAAATCTCCAGCTTGCTCTCTAAGAAGTCAAGACCTCCTTCCTCAAGCTTAGCTCTGGAATGGGATATCTTCTGATGTCTCTGACCACGACTCTGCTCTAGAGTTGTGAGCAATTGGTCACACGGTCAGCACTACATTGACTAGGGCAACCACAGGCAATCGTGCTTATAGAGGTCACCTGAGTGAAGGGGCACTGGCAGCATCCTGCCGGGCCGGGAGTGTGCCATGTGCCATGAGCCCTGCACACAAAGGGATGGGGAAGCATGGAGTCTGCAGAGGAAGTATCCTGAAGCCCCGTCAAGTCCTATTTAGAGAATCTTTTTAAAACAATAGCAGTTGTTAGGTGCTAGAATCAGTCCTGTGGGAAGCTGGTGGCAACTCTCAGTGGCACTCTGATGGCCCCACGTGCACTCAACTGTGAGACTCAAGTGTTGCCATCTGGAACCCATGAACTTGAGTCTGCACTGGACCTGCTGCTCTGCCATCTTTGCTTTTCCCACTAAGAAATTGTAAGCAGGACTCAGAAATAAATCTCAACAAAGGCCAAAATACCTCTAGGCTCCAATGGCATGTCTGGGAGGCCTCATTAAGAGGAAGTCATAGGAGATGTCTCTTCTGTCCCGGGAACTGATGCTGGCCATTCCTCCTCAGAGCTAGCTGCTCGCTGGTCACTCTCTGGAGGCAACTCACTGCACTGACTCAGTGGATGCCAGTGTGGGTCCCACCGCTGGCAAAGTCAAGAGCGTGCATAAGTGGACTAGAGTCCCAGTGACATCATTCTGCACCTAGTCTGTGTCCCTCAGTGCTGGCTGGTCCTGATGCAGGAAAAGGCCTTGGTAAGCATCTCCCCATCCTCCAACACTCCACTACTTTTAAGCAACTGTCCCAAGTCTCAGGGCAGCTCTACTGAAGAGAAGACCGCTTCAGCCCTATCTGTCCAAACAGACACATCTGGAATACTAAATATTTTAGCTTAGCCAGCTTGCTTTTCTGTCTGTAATGTTCCTATTCATTTGAAAAGTTAACATAGTCCATGTTTTGCTCTGGGGTGCCTTCCATCATCATTTCTGAGACTCTGAGCAAGATATCCCACATCTGTTTTGGGGGGGCTTCTGAGTACTGATTTCCCACCTGGATCTCAAGGTATCTGTGACACAGAAGTCTCTGTTGTGTTGCTGTGACAATGTGCGACAAAAGCCACAGGGAGGGAAGGGTTATTTTGGTTCACTGCTTCAGAGGGTTTCAGTCCATCACGGCTGGGAGGCACGGAGAGCAGTTCAGCTCATGGTAGTGTGAGTGGGTTGGGAAAAAAAGCTTTTCATGTCACGGAAGACTAGGAAGTGGGGAGTGAGACAGGAAGCAGGCTGGGATAGAAGCTTCAAAGTCCATTCCTGGTGACCTGCTTCTACCAGCTTCTCACAATGACACTATCAGTTAGGGAACAAGTGTTCAAGACACAGCCTGTGGGGAACTTCTCAGATTCCAGTCATGACACCAATGTGCTCCAACATCTATCTATCCACCCCTCAGCTCCCCCCAAAACCCATCAGAGCAGGCCACCCCCAAGGTTCAATATTTATGGCTGGTTCCTAATGCCGAATGGCATGCAGTTAATGTCCTGCCTAACGAGTGCCTGGCTGCATACATCTTTGGTGTGTCTGCTGAAGGGTAGTGACAAAGGCACTTCCCATTGATGTAGTTTGATGCTCATCTTGGACCATCTGAAGACTCAGTCTCACCCCTGTCACTTGTCCTGGGCCTAGGGTTTTGTCCATGCCAGGCAAATGCTCTGCCACTGCTCCATCCCCAGCCCTCTGATACCTTAAAAATTTTAAGTGTATGAGTGTTTTACTTGCATGTATGTGTATGCACCATGTGTGTGCAGTGCCTGTGGGAGCCAGGAGAGGGCATCTATTCCCCCGGAATTACAGACAATTGTGAGCTGCCACGTGGGTGCTGGGAACTAACCTGGCTTCTGAACAGCCACATGCAATGAGCCCTGTCTGGCACCAGGCTCCTTCCTTTTAAGGATGCTTCCTGTGCTCCCACACCGCAGCTTCACAGTTTTCTCTTTCACATATGTGTGGCATTTCAAGGGTTGGAGGAACCCCAGTGCGTGCCTCATTTGGTGGGTGGCTCACCCAGTGCGTGGCTCACCAGGTATGTGGCTCATCTGGTGTGTGGCTCACCCAGTGTGTGGCTCACCCAGTGTGTGGCTCACCCAGTGCGTGGCTCACCCAGTGGGTGGCTCACCAGGTGCGTGGCTCACCCAGTGCATGGCTCACCCAGTGCGTGGCTCACTCAGTGTGTGGCTCACCCAGTGCGTGGCTCACCCAGTGGGTGGCTCACCCAGTGCGTGGCTCATTGGTGGGTCGCTCACTCAGTTTTTGCTCCATTGTGAATAATGCTGCTTGAGAAATCTCTTATTCATTCCCCTGGGTAAAACCCAGAGAAAGAATTCCTGGGCCACTAACTAGGAGTGGGTTTGATTTGATTTCTCTCCATTTCTCTGTCTCTGTCTCTCCACATTGACTGTCATTAACCAGATTTTTGTTTTTAGCTAAAACAAAACCATCAGCTCCCAAGCTTACCTATTGTCAAAACCAAAAGAAATATTCTAAAGCGTGGGTCTCGTTGGCCTGTCTCCCTCTCCCTCCTAACCCCTCCCCTCACTCAGAGCTATCGCTGCAATCAGGCCCCCTGACGGTTTTTACAGACTCACACCTCTTATACTTTGGAACTTATCCTGCAATTTAAAATAAATCAGCACAGTGTAGGTTGCACCACGAGCATAATTCACACCAAGGAACCCGATCCTAAAGCAATCACCATGGCAGGAAGTCTTTTGGGCAGAGCTGCTTAGAAAGATCATTCTGCAGGGCCCCACGTGGGTTCCCAGCACTTGTTTACAGAGATCTGGGAAAAAAATAGGTTACTCTGGAATACTCTTAGAAAGTTAACAACCTCTCTGGTCCATTAGACGGTAGGCAGGCCTTTGGTGACTGCTGCTAGCTGCCTGGACATCCCGCCACTCTGAGCTTTTTGAGAGACAGGCTGTGGGAAGGACGCCATCACACATCTGCCTCTTGGCCCTACCTAGAGTGGAATGGACCCTCATGGGCACCTGCTTAACGAATGCTTGCCACCTCCCAGGCTGCCAGCGGTTCCCCCACAGAGCCAACCAATGTATTATTTTCTCTGGACTGTGACTGCACAGAGCTAGCCCCTCAACCGTGGTTCAAGAAGACCCAGGTACTGCCAGATCCTGCTCTGGGGACTGCCAACCCCAGCTGTGGTCTTCAAGACCACACACAGCTGTCACCACAGACCGGACTGCACTTTCTTACTCTGGACAGTATCCTGGTGACTAAGAAGACTGACATCTAGACCAGTGCTCTGGCGTGCGTGCGGCAGCTGGGGACCGCACAGATGTCAGCTGTGCAGATGCTCTGGGGTGGTGTTCGATGACGTCCAGCCGGAAAATTGTGCAGATCAGAGGAATGAACTGCAGCACGCTCCTTGTCAGCTCGTATTTCATCACTTCCCATGCCGTTTGAGAGGCATGGAGCAGCTTAAAGGACAAGCCGAAATGCTAACCTCCACGTCTCCTCTCCACACTCCCGCATCCTCAGCTCAGGAAGCTACTCGGAGGGAGGGAGGGATGGACGGCTCCAGGTTTGAGACCAAACAAAATCGATGCTGAAGTTTGAGCTATGCCCACAGTGCGCACCGGCAGGCATTGTGGACTGCCAGGAATTCCATCCTGAGCTTTGCCTGGTCGGTCTCGCCTCTCTGGGATCTCCGTCATCTCCCTCATCTCTCGCAAGCCACCTTCTTCCTCCATCCATGAAGTGACAAGTTGCTCATCCTTCTGCAGGGAACTGCCCACAGCACCACCGCTCAGAGCACCACTGAGAAGCAAGGCGCTGCAGAGGGGAGAGGCCGTCTTTTAACCACTGGTGATGGAACAACTGGACAAGCAGAAAGATGAACCTAGACCCAGACTGTCTACCCTCATGAAGCGGCATCATAGCGCACAGAGACACTAGGTGACCTTGGAGTTGACAATGTCTTCCTAGGTGAAACACCGAGGTGTGACTTGTGAGAGAAGAAATTAAGACGTTGAGTTTCATCAAAATTAGAAATCACTGCTTTTGTGAAGGCGTCATCGGAAGACTGAGAAGACAGGCCACGGACTGGCTGAAAACATCTGGAAAAGCCAATCTGAGGGACTAGGAGCATAGCCCGGTGACTGTATCCCCAGTACGCAGGAAGCTCCAGATTCTACTTCTAGAACTGCACGAAGAGCCGTGGCAACACACATCTGTAATCCTAGTTCTTGGGAAGTGGAAGCAGAAGGCTCCAAGTTCAAGTTCATCCTTCTCTGCATGGCAAGTTGTGGACCCGCCTGGGCTACGTGAGTCCCTGTCCTGAAAGTACACATACTCCTGATACACACACAGTCCTCTTGGACCTCAGCAGTCAGAAAACAAGTGATTCAGAATGTGGCATTGGCCTTCATGGACACTTCACTGAGACAAAGAAGCACCGGTCACCAGGTGCTGCGAGCTAAGACAGCACTGATGCTGAGCACCGGTGGATGTGACCTGCAGGAGCTATCACTCTTCGTGCGCACTGGAGCCACCGCTGGGGGTGGTGGGCATCAGGACCATCCCTATGTGCACTGTCTGAGGAGACTTTCTCAGACTTTCTGTTCACAATAGTGCAGACGGGAAACAAAGCACTGTGCACCACGTAGGTCAAGCCCTCCCTTCTCACCTGCAGGCTGGGCTGCCCAGAGAATGGCTCCCAGAGGCAGCCAACAGTCAGGGCAGGGAGACGCACTCCGGGACTCTCAGTATTGACCTACTGGGATAAAGGTGCCATCAGAGGAAACGCATATTGCCATTTGCTGAGTTGAGGGGGAGCCAAGGGAACCAGGGGCTTGAGCGTGAACAATTTGTTGACTGCCCACACAGCTACAGCTGTGGGGGAACTTGACAGCCCCAAAGCTGCCCTCTGAGAGGAGCTGGCCTGAGCCTGGCTGCATGGTGCCGGCAGCTGTCCACTCACCAGACTGACTGCTTTGCAGACACCCTGCTCGGGCGCACCAGGGGCATCCTCCACGGTTACCTCTGGGACCAGCGAGCACCTACCCTGCACGCTGCAAGCCCCTCATTGGGCCCAATGAAACATTCTACATGGCTTACAGAAGACACTCAGAACAGCCATGGTGGATGCACTGCAGAATGGACAGACACATAGTTGGGTGGGCTTTCCTGTCACTCAGCCATTGTACTGAAGAGTGATTCAAAGTCTTTCTAGAAGATTTTGCTGCTAGTCCTTCTGTGATGAGACAGGGTGCCCACCTCTGCCCCGAAGCACCAATTTCTTGGCCTAGAGCCTAGGAATGAAGTGCATGGTGCTGGCTCATTTTGTACGGCAAAGCTGTCTGTTGGACTGCATAGGATTATTTTGTGCTAACACGCACAGTACCCCAACAGGAGGAGGACATATCAGCAACACGGTGCTCAGACCTCATTTAATCCGCTTTGAAGGCAGAAGGCATGAGAATGCCTCAGCCCACATTGCAGCCAGTTACATGAGACGAGGGTGGGGATTGGTGAGCAGTTGGCTCCACATGGTCCGTGAGTTCAAATCCCAGCTGTGCTGCATGGGTAGCTTATCTCTCTGTTCCAGAATATTGGGTGTATTCTGCTCCTATTCAAAGGCTGGTCTCAGGACCTTGCTTAGACTGTCTCTGCAGGGTGCTTGCCAGGAGTGTACCTTTAACAGTACCAGCTGTCTGCCACCGTGGATAGTTATGGGCACAGCTGTGATAACAAGGGGCCAGAAGCCCAGCCCCAGCCACTGGCCATCCAAGGTGCAGACTGATGGTGCTGATGGAGCCTGGTGGGGGAGGGGATCAAGTGAAGGGATGCAGAGCCTGCACAGCAGGGGCCCTGAGTGGGAAGGGCCAGGAGCAGGTGCCACACAGCTCACTTCCAAGCTATGTGGGGAGGGCAGGAAATGACCCTGTGCCTGGTTTCTTCTGCAACTGGGCACCAGGGATGCAGTGAGCCCTCACAGACGGCCAGTGAATAACAGAGAGTACATGGCCTGGCCTGTCATAGGGCACAGTCCCTGCTGCTATTGGTGGCATCTTGTTCCCAGCAGGGGTCAGAGCCCATCTCCAGACACAGGTCAGGGAAGCACGATTGGTTATTTGTATGACAGGACTGCTCAAAGGGAATCCACCCCTGGTAGGGCAGGAGTCAGCTCAGCAATCCTAGGCCATGTCAGTGAAATGGTCGTGGTGGAGGGATAGACCACTGACCCAGCTGTGGAGATATCTGGCTAGCCCTAGAATGTGGGAATGAGTCATTCTGAGACTGGAGACTTTTCCAGAAAGATCAACATCAGTCAAAATGGACTGATTGCTTTAATAATTTCCTGACTAAAAAGGGGTGCTGGCCAGGGACTGATGTGAATGAGCACTTGGAAAATGTTTGTGTGGGTGTATCTCCAGCTTCATTCCCCTTGGTTCTGATAACATGACATGGGTGCTTGGGGACCCTACTGGACCACACCCCTGTTCATCTGCATTTTACAGACTGTGGTAGGCACGTGACAGCCTCAGACAACACCGGCAACTTTAATAAACGGGGCCCGAGGAAAGGAGTGTCCAAAGTCTTGACTCTCAGCAAAAAACAGGCCACATTCCCTGATAAATGAAGCTATGACCTTCTCTCAGGGTCAGCTGGCACAATCACATGAGGAGGAAGGGCACAGAAGACAGAATCATCTCTTCTAGAAGCAGAAAGCTGTGGGTAGGCACGGAACAGAAAAGATATCTCATAAGGGAACATTTTATAAGTAAAAATTTATGATCATTTTACTGTATTTGAAAACCGTTTGCTGAAGCAATTTGGTCCCTGGAAAGGAAAAATCTCCATCATATATTTTGATGTTCTCTTACATATACATCGAAATGCACAAACATCTTGGGCAAGGAGGCAAAGAATGAGTTCTCCACGCCGTTACTGCGTCTCACCCTCCCTGGCGCGTGGGGCTGTGGATGGCTATTGGCGAGGAGCAGCCAGTCGACAGATGATTGAACCTTTATGTGCTACAGCCCAGCACACCTACTGAAGACATTTCTGTGTGGAACAAATGACTGAGAGGGATGAGGTGGAGCCGAAGCCTATGGCACTTGCTTCGAGGAGTCTCTTACCGGGACTTAGGGAACCCTGGGTCTCCCACGGAGGAGGAGTGGGGAGTCCGGGAGAACGAAGGGTGGCTCTTAGAGATTATACAGCAGAAAGGAAGAGGAAAGGGAGAGTGGGAGAGGGAGGAATGAAAAGAGAGAGTGATGGAGAGACAGAGAGACCCAGAGAGATGGAGACCCAGAGAGATGGAGGCCCAGGGTCTCTCTTCAGTCTTACGCTGAATTCTGATCCCATTGACACATTTTGGGGGGACTCCTGACTAGGCAGAGCCTCCCAAAAGAATTAGAGGGAACACTGCTGGGACTGGCTGGCCAACAGCTAGCTTCACAACCTGTGGCGGGTGGAACAGAGACCTCGGCAGCAGACAGACAGACTGAACCTGTGTGGTGGTCTGGCTGCTGGGTGTCTCTCCCAGGAGACCCCGTGTTGTCTGGCGGTGGGGCTTAGAGAGGCTTTTAGGTCATTGGGGCAGGTGCTTGAAGGCCTAGTCAGACCACGCCTCTTCCTTTTCTCCTCTTCCTATGTCCTTCCTGGACATAGAGTGAGCAGCTCGCTCGTCCAGGCACACCCATGGACTACCCTCTAAACCCCCAAGGCACAAGGTATGCATCTGTCATCCCATCTTGCACTGGGACCTACAGAACACTGAACTGATTAGTCCTTTTCTCTCACAAGCAATTGTCTCAGGGTTTCTCCACAGTGATGGGGAGCTGACTCAAGCAGCCCTAGGCTAATGCTCCAGTCCTGCCTGATAAAGCCTCAGAAGAGACGTGGAGATATGCAACTCTTTCCCCCGTGCCTACAACCTAAACAGAGATTCTCCCAGGCTCACGAGAATGCCTGTACCCGATGGAATCAAATTTGCAGCACTCAGCTGCCAAAAAGAGCACACCAAGACTGAGAAGATTCGAAGAAGAGAGACTCGGGAAGAACAGGATGACCAGCCCCGAACTATCTAGACACATGCGGTGGGAGCAAACACCCAACGCTGTTAAAACTCCACGGGCAGAGGAGAGGCCAAGATCCTGAGTATCCGAAGCAAAGGCTGTAGGGATGAAACACACTGAGCAAGATTCACAGCAGGTGACACACCGAAGAAGGAAAAAAATCCACACGTGAAGACACAATAGAAAGAACAGGCATGAAATAAGAAAAACAAGGGCTCGCACAAACAGAAGAAGGTTGTGACAAAACACCCAGACTGTGGGCTGGGCGCAGTTTCAGGCAACCCGATACATGTAATTAGAATCGCCAAAGAGAATGATGGGAAAAGAGAGCAGAAATTATCGAAATGATGAGAACAATTTTCCAACCTCGATCAAAACTGTACGTTCAGAGAGCCAACACACTGCAAATGAGCAAGCTAACCAGGGAGCAGAACAACAGACCCAGGCAGCTTATGGCCAAGTTGCAGTGACAGAGAGAAAACCCAGAAAGGCAGCCAGCAGGGGGGAATGCTTCATATGCAGGAACAAAAAGGAGGCCGGCAGATTTCTCCTCAGAGATGGTGCCAGTTGTGAGTGAAAACAAACAAAACCCTTTTAACCCAGCATTCTCGTGCCAGCAAAGACACCTTTCAAAAGGAAGGAACGCAGACATTTCTTGAATGAAATAAAACTGTTCAGGATTCGTTACCAGCAGATCAGCACCGTGAGGAACATTTAAGGAGTCCTTCCAGGTGGGAGGGAGTGTCACCAGACAGTCAAGGTGAGTGCCCAGAAGAATGTCATAGGAAAAGTTGCTCTTTAAGTTCTGTCTCTGTGAAGACTGGCTTATGGCTTTTCACGCTGCATGGCATCCTGTTTCTGGCCACTCCTGGGAGGATGTTCATCCCAGCATGGAGAACAACATCTAGCACAGGCCAGGTATGTGGTTAACGCCCAGTGGGTCCTTACACTGGTGATGAGGCCTGTTCACATTCTGCTGGACTAGAGTAGCACATATGGTTTGGACTTCAAGATTCACCTGTGATAGACTGCGGCCTTTTTCATGAGGTCTGCTGTCCCTGTCTGTAAGAGTCCACCATGATTAATTATGCTTTCTGACCGCTGCAGAACATCATCCCTGTTGACTGCTGACATTCTCTTGTGGGAGCTCAGGGTGTGGGGGGCAGAGGACATTGGTCCCTCACCTAAGATACCAGCTGCTTCTTCTGGCCATTTGTATGCAATTCTGGCCTAATTGTGGCCTTAGGGTCCTGGAGAAGCTAGAGAAAATAGGCCGGGGGAAGTTACTGATGTGGTTATGGGGAAGCCGTCCTCCATGCTGGTTGGAGAGTTTCCAGTGTGGCTGCTCACTCCTGCCAAGTTGCTCCTCATCCATCTTCTGAAACTGAGCCCTATAACTCATGATTCCTCAGGCTGAACTCCGATGGAACTACATCTGTGTTTGTCATTGGTATCTAAAAAGGAGGGTGAAGACATTGTTTATGTCTCTCCAGGGAAGGGGCTCTCAATGCTACCCAAAGGCGCATGTGCTGAAAACGTGGTCCCCAGCTGCTAGATACAACCACCGAGAGGAGACTGGGTCACCAGGGCTCTGACTTAACCAGTGGCTTCATTCACCAATAGGTTAATGACTCAACAGCATTATGGGAAAAATATGGAACTTTTGGGCGTGGGCCCACGTTGAATAAGTAGGTCACTGGAAGTATGCCCTGGGTCCCTCTCTGTCTGCTCTGCCTCCTGTCCAGTACGAGGTGAGTGTCTCTGCCCCACCACAGGCTCCCCACCCCTGTCCCCATGCCGCACCACACACAGGCCCAAAGCAACAGAACTTGAACAGATATTTCTGACAACGTGAGCCCACACGTATCCTTTCTCCTCTGAGCTGCTTTTCTCAGATATTCTGTCATCAGGTAGGCAGAGAATATGTCTCGGGGACGTATATCCCTATATATTTGGGTATGTTATCATGTGCTAGATCTGGCCCTCCGTGACCAGATTTGCTTCACGTCCAAATGTGAATCGCAATGAATGCCCATCAGCCTCGCTACAACTGTCCGCGGTTGCTGCTGTTTCCAAGTCAATTGTGACGGTTGGCATTAACCGTCACTTGGCAGGATCTAGAACTGCCTGGGCATGCCTGTGGGGGATTATCTTGATTGTGTTAACTGATATGGGAAGACCAATGTCCACTGTGGGTAGGACTATTCCCTAAGCTGGGATCCTGGAGTATCTAAAATCAAGAAAGTGAGCCAACCAAGAATAGTCCCTGTTTTCTGTTCCTGGCTATGTGTGCGATATGACCGGCTGCATTGATTTCCAAGTCCGGTAGACCGTAACCTTGAACTCTGAGCCAGAACAAACTCTTTATCCTGGAAGTTCCATTTGCCAGGGCGTTTTATCACAGCAATCCACAGAGAAACTACGACAGCCGCGGACAGCTGGTAGCCCCTGTGGGGTTAAGCACAGGGCTCCTGGAGCTCCTCTGGCCGTCTACTGCTTCTGTTTCAGCACAGGTGTCAGCTGGCGGAGCCTCCTCTTCCTCTAGCTGACCTCCTGTGCAGGCTGTTGCCACCATGAACAGAGTAGATGGCAGCTGGATCAGGAGTCCCTCCTCTGTGGTTTGGGGTGCTCGCTCACCGTTCCCAGTGTTTTTGTTCTCTGAGCAGTTCTGATCCTTGCCAGTCACGGGAGGAACTGCTGTTCCCTGCTGTCACACCGCTTTGAGATCCCCTTGTACAGGCATTACTGGGGCTTCTTGTCTTAGACAACAGAACTCTGTCTGTGTGCGGCTAAGAGGAAGCGATGGAGTCTCAGCCATGGACCTTCTGCAAGGCTGGGATGCTCTGCCTGAGAAAGCATCCCAGCAACAGGGTCACAGCTGTCCCTGGAAGAAGGGGCATGCGCAATGTCTGCATGAGCGATGGGTGGGAGGGTGGTAAACCGCCTGGGAGCTGATGTTATAAAAGCCGGAGTCCCTCAGAACTACTCGGTCGCAGGCAGGCATGTGAACTGCGGGACCACGCAGCTGCAGCCTGAGCCACGGACAGAGCTGACGGCAGAGAAAGAGTACCTGAGTCCTGCCATGCTCCCTGCCCTCAGACTTATCCTAGACACCCTGGGCTCAGGGATGAGTGGGGGCAGCCTAGAAGTGCTGTCAACACGAGATCATTGTATGCTGAGACAACTCCATCTTCCTGTCTACCTCTCCTCCTCCCTTCTCCTGTCTCCATCCTCTCCACCCCCTCCTCTTCTTTCTTCTACATGCCTCTTCCTTCTGAGACAGAGTATTACCCTGCAGTCCAGGTTGACCTGGAACTCACTACGGAGCCCAGGCTGGCCTCCAACCCACAGGAATCCTCCTGCCTCAGTGTACCATGTGCTGGGGTTACAGATGTGAGACAACACCTGTGACAAGAACCCTGTCCCAGCGTGTGGGCCAAGTGCCTCGACCCTTCTGCGGACTGAGGGGAGGGTTTCACACCTGGGGCACGTCACACGACGAGGTGGTGCTGCGCATCGAGGAGCTTGCGTCTGCAGTGTCATGGTGCCCAGGCTGCTGCGGGGCTCCGGCTCCGCGGTGAGACCTCACCTTTCCTCCGAATGTGCTTTCAGGGAATTTATATCTAAACAGCTGTGTGCAGTTGGTCCACCCTGTGGGGAGGTGCAGCCTGAGAATCTGAGGTGCTGAGGTGGAGGTGGGGGTTTGTGCTCTGGGCCTAGTGGACATGTGAGTTCATTTTAGCCCCGTGCGGACCCCACCCTTTGTCCCCAGAATCAAGCCTTTCAGAAACACATTTCCTCATCTCCCCAGTCCTTCGTGTCCTCTGACCCACATGCATCCCTCCAAGTCTGAGTCCACGCTTGTCTTCTCTGACCCCACCCTGCCCACCCAGGCACCTGCTCTTAGCTGGCCCTGCCAGCAGCAGCACTCCCTCTCACTTTCCCTGTCAGGGGTGCTGCTCAGGTCTCATCATGACACATACAACCTGCTGTATCCTCTCACTACTGTGCAGGTTTTCTTGGTCTGCCCTAAGACCTGGCCTGCCCCCACCTGGGGTCTAGAGCTCCTGGCCTCTCCATGCACACTGTACAGACTGGCTGGTGGGCAGGGGCACAGGACACAGGAGAGGGGACACCCTTCTTTTCTGCCCTGTAGAGTCTGCTTGTCCTCTCTGACCCCCAGGCAGCCCAGGCTCTGTCTGAGAAGAGAAGCACCTATCTGCCGGTCATATCTACTCTCTGGGCTTCTGGAAGTTTCTAACACCTGAATCCAGGCTCCTGGACTCAATTTCTCCTGTAGCTGGGGAACCCTTCTGTCCTGACTGGCATCGCTGATCCAGCTCTGTAGTCCTACTATGTGTAAGGAACATTCTGTCCTAAGCTGCATTCCAGAAGGATTTGGTTTGTTGTCTTTAATTTGTTGTGAGAAAGGCTCTGACAACCAGTACAGCAGCCTGGAATTCCTGGACCAGCCTCCCGATGCTCCCTGTGCAGCCGTGTGGCTGCACTGACACCTTACAAGTACGGGCCGAGCCCCTGAATCCAAGTGGTGGGCATTTCTACTCATTCATATGCTCTGTGGCTCTATTACTGCGGCTCACCAAATGTCTTCTTCCTCAGCTATGAAATGGGGAACCCATGGAACTCTCCATGCCACTACTATCAGGATCAAATTTCACAAAAGGATATTAAGAAGTGCACAGCTATTGTACGTCTAAGCTTGGAAAGAGTACACAATACCCCAGTCTCAGAGCACACACACTTCTACCAGTAAGGATGCTCTGAGTGCAAGCCAGCTTCTACCTCCCTCAGAACAGCTCACATTTCTGTTCTTATCTCTTGTGGCTCTGTCTGCACCATCTAGCCATGGCTTTGGCCCTTTCAAGGTTGCAATGAGAAGAATCACTGTAGGATGAGCACTCAGGGGGAGCGCAGCGCAGTGTGAGGCTGAAGCCGCTGAGAAATGAAGACACAACTCTGAGGATGGTTTGCAGTCTAACAATGGAGGACCAAGCTTGCCGTCTCTCACAAGGGTTGAGCATGAGGGCTGCAGCCATGGTGCAGCGGGCAAAGCACTTGCTATGCGAACAAGATCCCCAGCACCCAGGCCAAGTCACACCCAGCAGTGCACATGTAATCCCAGCACTCCTGCACAAAGGGAGTGGATACAGGGGAATCCCAGAAGCTCCAAGCCCACCAGGTGAACGCAGCAAACAAGGAAGAGGCTATGTTTCAAACAGGCTGCATGGTGAGGACGCACACCTGAAGTTGTCTTCTGACCTCTACATGTAAGTTGTGGCATGCACCAGGATGCTCATGTATATGAACATGCTCATGCATCATCACCATCATCATCACCGCCATCATCACCACCACCATCATCATCACCATTATCATCACCATCATCACCATCATCATCATCATCACCACCATCATCACCATTATCATCACCATCACCATCATCATCATCATCATCATCACCACCATTATCACCACCATCATCATCACCATCACCATCATCATCACCACCATCACCATCACCATCATCATCATCACCATCATCACCATCACCATCATCATCACCATCATCACCATCATCATCATCATCACCATCATCATCACCATCATCACCATCACCATCATCACCATCATCATCACCATCACCACCATCACCATCATCACCATCATCACCATCATCACCATCATCATCATCATCATCACCATCATCACCACCATCACCACCATCATCATCACCATCCTCATCACCACCATCATCATCACAGAGAGATTAAGAATTAAAGGGTTAGAGCAATGGCTTAGTGGTTAAATGCAGCAGTACACCTGCTGTGGTGGCTCACCAAGGAAGACATGGAGGCATGTTTAGATGTGCAAACCCTGCCAGATCTCAGCAGAGGGAACCACCATAATGATAAGTGCCATACTGGACAGTGGAACACTGAGCATCCTAGCTCAGGTGTTTTTATTGATTCCCAAGCTCCTCAGGTGTTCTGATAGCACATACAGATCATGAGCAATCAAACACCCCACATAAATCCAACACCTACAGACAATACAAAACACCAAGGTCTAGGTAGCCCATTTCCCAACAGTGCACAAAACAATTATTTATAACAAAATTATACATAACTAAATTTCTGCGACAGTTAAGAGCACTGGCTGCTCTTCTGAGGATCCAGGTCCAGTTCCCACCACCCTCATAGCAGCTCCCGACCATCTGGAATTCTAGTTCCAGAGACCTGATTCCCTCTTCTAATCTCCATGGGAATTGTATGCAGGTGGTGCGCATATACACATGCAAGCAGATACTCATACACATAAAAATTTAAAAGTCTTTTTTTAAAAACGAATTAAGTGCACAGAAAAAGTGTTCTGACATTTTACTGCTATTATTGTCCATCAAGTAGTCTGATCTATGTGTGGCTGGGTGGTAGTATGCAGTGTGGCTGTGTGGCTGTGTGCTGTGTGGCTGTGAGGCTGTGTGGCTGTGTGGCTGTGAGGCTGTGTGGCTGTGTGGCTGTGTGGCTGTGTGGCTGTGAGGCTGTGAGGCTGTGTGGCTGTGTCGTTGTGTGGCTGTGTGGCTGTGTGGCAGTGTGGCTGTGTGGCTGTGTGGCTGTGTGGCTGTGTGGCTGTGAGGCTGTGTGGCTGTGTGGCTGTGAGGCTGTGTGGCTGTGTGGCTGTGTGGCTGTGTGGCTGTGAGGCTGTGAGGCTGTGTGGCTGTGTCGTTGTGTGGCTGTGTGGCTGTGTGGCTGTGAGGTTGTGTGGCTGTGTGGCTGTGTGGCTGTGTGGCTGTGAGGCTGTGTGGCTGTGTGGCTGTGTGGCTGTGTGGTTGTGTCGTTGTGTGGCTGTGTGGCTGTGTCGTTGTGTGGCTGTGTGGCTGTGTCGTTGTGTGGCTGTGTGGCTGTGTGGCTGTGTGGTGGCATGGGGCGTGGCTGGGTGGCTATGGTGGCGTGGTGTTGTGACAGTGTAGTGGCAAATAGGTCTCAGCTGGGAAGAAGGACAACTAAGGCTGAGAAGCCCTTTTCCTGGCTCACGCTGGCATTCCTTGGCACTTCACCTTTGGCCACGGCCCTCGGGCAGAAGTGGAGCCACACGGCAGGGAAGATTTCCTGAGAAATCAACAGTATGGCATGCTGCACATTTACCTCACAAACCATGTTTATTCGTAGTCTCATAAAAACAGCAATCTATGATGAAAGTGATGGCAGAGACGCCTCAGAGCACAGGAAAGTAGGACAAACGTGCAGGCTGTGTGAGGCCCGTCCTGCCGCCTCAGAGCCTGCAGGGTGAGCGAGAGACAGAGACAGAGACAGCACGGAGAAGGGACAGGATTCGACGGAGCTGGAAACAAGGG
Organism: Cricetomys ansorgei; assembly: GCA_026225945.1. NCBI lineage: Eukaryota > Metazoa > Chordata > Mammalia > Rodentia > Nesomyidae > Cricetomys > Cricetomys ansorgei. The sequence goes on along the minus strand of JAMJFZ010001249.1, from coordinate 10,010,373 downwards.
CAGAGTGACACTGGGAGACAGAGATAGAGAGAGGCAAACTCCTTAGGGGGATGGGCAGGGGCTGGTGTCTAGGCCACAGACAGACGGACAGAGACACAGAGAGACCTTTTCAGAACTCCTCACTTCCTGGTCATTGACTTTTGTGGTTTGTGTTTGTTTCACTTCTGGGACAGGGTCTCACTATTATAGTCCTGGAGCTGGCCTGGAGCTCACAGAGATCCTCCTGCCTCTGCTTCCCAAGTGACTTTGTAAGTCAGAACTTTTAGTCTGGGCCCTTGAAGGAAGACCTGTGTGGTAGAAGAGACTTCTAAACCTGCCCTGTGGTTTGAGAGCAAGTGCTTTCCTCCGAAGTCAATAGACACAACCACTTGCCGGAGTGTGTTTGTTGGTTCTGTGCTCGCAGCAGCTGCAGGGAAGTGTAAGGCACACACTGTCTTTGTCAGGACTCTCGCAGCTCAAAATACGGAACGGTCTCCTTGTCTGCAGTTCGCCACCCATCTCAGAGTGTTATGGCCAAAACCCAGAGCTGAGCGAAGCTATGATCTAAATACTTCCAACTCCCTTCAAGCAAGTTCCTCCCTGGAGCAGGTTTCTGCCAGCCACAGAGAACCCGAAGTCACAGCCGAGCTCTGCAGCACCCTCTTTGATATCATGTTTCCGAGCAGTCCATGATGCTGTAAAACCCCATCTGAGGCAGAAACAATAGACGGCTCCAGGGTGTCTGCCGCCGGCATCTGCCATGGCAAGAATTTCCTTCACAGAACACAGGAAAATGCTCTGGGCGGTATCAAAAAGGAAAAGGGATAAAAAGAGAAGAGAGGGAGCTTCAAACAATAAGTGGAAGCAGCACCCGTGTGTCTTACAGAGGTCTTCACCCAGGCCGCAGCGAGATTACAAGCCTCCCCTGCTCCCAGGAAAGACGAGCTTCTTTAACAACTGGAATACATCTCGCATCTCTGGAACCAAGGGAATCAATGACATTTGCTCCTGGAGGCACCGAGTGGCTTCTGTATGAAAGAAAAGCATGAAAATTCGCTACCATGCCGGGAAGGAACAGCAGGCAGCCACTTGTTCCCCACAACTGGACACCCCAGCAGGGCTCAGTCCCTGTGGCCCCTAGCAAGGCAGCCCGGGTCCTCTCTGAAGCCCAGGAGGTCCAAACCACATGCTGCACTCACAGTTGAACCCAGAGAGAAGCCCTGTAAGGCTAAGGGAAGAGACAGCAAGCGGAAAGGTTCAATGGCTCCAGAGCGTAGGAGATTCCCTTCTCTCTACCCTGCTCCACACAGAGCCGTACGCACTCACTCTCTTGGCAGTTCCCTGACTGTTGCTTAAAGGTGACCACAGACCCGAGAACTATAAGCAATCTGCTTAATGAACCAGAAGTCCAGTGTCTGCCCATGAATTGAATGACAGAGTCTGCTGTTAAACCATGAGCCCCCAAACCGGTGTTTCTGAAGTAAAGACCAAGGCTGGCAGAACAGCGTGCTGGCTGACATGCGGGTGCTGAGCCCTCCCAGCTGGGACACCGCCAGCACCCCTGTGGGACAGCAGGCTCCTCGGAGCCCGCCTCTTACACATGCAGTTACACAGTGCTTTGTCAGGAGTGAAATGACAAGGACTCACAACAGACGCGTTACATTACAGAGGCAGGGTGCTCGAGCTGCCCGCTCCTCACGACTTCCTGATGATTGCCCCTCGCTTACAGAGGTTATTCAAGTCAATTATGTCTATGTAAAGAAACGACATGACCGCTGTTTTTGCCTCTTCCCAAGTCCACACACGATGACCCGTGTTGGGGGACTTGGTCCCGACACGGAACTGCATTACACCAATTGGCAACTGTCAGCAGTCGGACTTCCCTCCCCATCCCAAATCAGTGCTCCTGTCTCCACAGGGTTAATCCTTGTACCCCAGGGCTCTCCACACCTTATCCCAGGAACCACCGATAACAGCGCTTTATCCAAGTGCACACAGAGCAGAACAGTCCCAAAACCACCACGAATATGACCGCTTCCCTGGGGAAGAATCACCCCTGAATAAGCATTTCCAGCATCTAGGAAGAAACCAACAATCGCTAGGAAGTGTTAATTCTTTTGTTTCTAAGTGGTGTGTGTGTGTGCGTGTATGCTTGTGTGTGTATGTGCTTATGTGTGTGTGTGTGTATGTGTGTGTATGTGTGTGCATGTGTGTGTGTGCTTGTGTGTGTATGTATGCTTGTGTGTGTATGTGCTTGTGTGTGTATGTATGCTTGTGTGTGTATGTGTGCTTGTGTGTGTGTGTGTATGTGTGTGTGCATGTGTGTGTGCTTGTGTGTGTGTGTGCTTGTGTGTGTGTGTGTGTGCTTGTGTGTGTATGTGTGCTTGTGTGTGTGTGTATATGTGTGTATGTGTGTGTGTGTGCTTGTGTGTGTATGTATGCTTGTGTGTGTATGTGCTTGTGTGTGTATGTATGCTTGTGTGTGTATGTGTGCTTGTGTGTGTGTGTGTATGTGTGTATGTGTGTGTGTGTGCTTGTGTGTGTATGTGTGCTTGTGTGTGTGTATGTATCTGTGTGTGTGTGTGCTTGTGTGTTTGTGTGTGCTCGTGTGTTTGTATGTGTGCTTGTGTGTGTGTAGGTGTATGCATATGCATGCATGTGTATGTGAAAGCCACCAGTCAACCTTATTCCCATGTCACCATCTACCATAGTTTTTGAGACAGGGTCTCTCATTGGCCTGGAACTAAACAGGGAAGGCTGGCTGGCCACTGAGCCCCAGAAGTCCTGTCTCTACCCTCCCAGCTGAGGTTACAGGTTTCTGCTCCCACTCCTCTTTATCAGTGGGGGTGGTGGGGTGGGACTTGGGCCCTTCTGCACATGCGGAAGCACTTTACAGATGAGCCACTTCCTCAGCCAGGGAAAGGATGAACTCTTAATGCATGGGCATGCCAAGGAAAGGGCTCTTTATTTGTGAAGCAAAAATTTCAACCTTGGACTGTCAGTCAGTGGTGGTGCCAACGTCGTACTGTGTGTTTCTTCTTCCCCCAGGGAGGGCTTTGCTGCTTGCTGCCCTACAACGATGGTGTCTATTCTTAGTCACTGTAAGAGGAAGTGCTACAGGACTGCAGAAAAGTTACCTGCTTTCCTAGCTCCAATCCAGCTGTGTAGACATACTGCCAAACATCTGGAGAGAAGCGTAGAAAAACATTTGCATCAACTGGTCTGACACTGGGGTTGCACGATCAAGGTCTCTGCTAGCTCTTTGTAAATATCTATTACACTTGGCAGTCAGCGGCCGCAGAGGCACAAGGGCAGCCGTGGGAAGAGATAAACACAAATTCACCTGTGGAGAGGAACGCACTCCAACCAGCCCCGACTGCAGCTGAACTTTGATGTGTCCTCAGGATGAGACTCTCCAAAGGGGAGATCTGACCCTGTGCCAGCCACCCCAAACAAGGCACTTTCTTTGTGGCCTTACTGTAGACATAGTCCCCTGGAAACTGGCCTAAAGTCTAAATCTGTCCAGAGAAACACCAGCGAGTCGTACTTTATACCCTACAAGGTAATATGCAGCTCTGGAACTGTTGTTTTTGCTTATGCTTTTGAAGAGTGCACTAAGGTCAAAATTCAAAGTAACCTTTGCAAGCAGGAAACTCACCCAAGAGTAGAATGCAAGCTCCAAATGTGCAAGAATGGGGCAAAAAAATCTCTGGGATAAAGACTCCAAATTCACGGCTGGAGGACGGCTCAGTGGTCAAGTCCATGTACTGCTACTCTGCTATAACACCAGGGACCCAGCGCCCCCTGCTGGCCTCCATAACACCTGCACTCTGTGACCATCCCCACATACAGACACACATATACACAAAATTTTTTAAAGATCTTAAAGAAAAGAGTGTGAATTGAAGGCCAGTAATTTACCTCCCCTGCCTTCCTATCAGGCTCACCGATAACACAGCCCCCTACCCAGAAGCATTTTGCATCCAGGTGAAATCAAACAGACACGGCGTTTATAGGAGGGCCCTACCTGTCATCCACATGTCATCCACTGCACCAAGGCTGGTGATTTCTAAGATAATAAAAAGGACATCTTCATTATCAAGGGCTGGTATATTTTGTGTGGAAATACCTGACATGTTTGAAAAGAGGACGGAGGAGAGGTTTTTAAATTGCTGCTTGTCAACACACATCCCCGGCCCCCAGTATCACAGCTCCAGGAACGCTGGCGTCAGCTCACGATTCCAACAGAGGCCTCCCTCTCTGAGGACGCTGTGGTCCACATGGTAGACGGCAGGTTCACCATCTGCATAAACGAATGCAGGGGCTCCACCCAGACCCCTGCAGGCCCCTTCCTAGTTCCCAGAGGGACAGGAAAACAGGCCTCATGTCCCTTGCCAGGGTTTTCAGGGGTGATCAGAATCCCTGCCAGGGGTACCTGGGACAAGTCTTCATGCGTTTTAAATGTGAGTCCACACACACACACACACACATCTGCGGACCCTCCCCACACTCTCTGTTCCTGCTTCATACTGGATCCAAATTCAACATGTTTAGCTTTTCCTTCTAAAATGCATGCTGTGGGGAAGGAGCTGTTCTCGTCAGGCTCCTGGATCTCAAGCAGGCCTCTTTGTTCTCAGGGAAAATTAATTTGGTCACAGCCCCAAGGCCACAGTGCAAGGTGAGCCTGTCCCTGCAACCCCCCCACAGATGCTGGCATGCTTGGAGGGGGCTTGGACCTAGCTCCTTCCAAGGCTGGATTGTTTTTCACCGCGAGGACAGCAGGCATAGCCAAGTTAGTCACTGGAAAGTTAATAAAGCTGGACCCTAGAGTCTCTGTGGTCCTGTTGGCTGCTCTAAGCCTTGGCTCCAAAGACCGACCTCTGCGTCCAGCACCAACCTCCATCAATTAACCTTCTGCAGCACTGGTCCTACGTGGGGACGCATGTCGCTGCCAAGGCAGAAAGATGACTTGGCCCTTCAATTTGCAGGACTCTCAGAGGTGGCCATGTGCGAGGATATTTGGGTCAGGAGCCTGATGTTGGATCATCGTCACACAGTGGAGTTTTGTGGACCATGGGAACTTCTCTCTCAGCCCTGGAAGACAGCCTAGAGTAGATTGCAGACTCACCAACTCTGTCCCTTCCAGTGTGGGTCACTGTGATGCATCCGTTATAATGGTATAGGAAGCTGATATTCCAGAACTTTCTGTGAACACAGCACATCCTGGTCTCCTCTGCGTCGTTCAGTCATCCATCCATCTCTCCCTGTCCCATCTGCAGGGGACCAGCCCATCCTTCCAGCAACACTAGCCAAGCTTGGACACGCCCTGTCTCTAGAAAGTACTGCATTAGGAATCAGGGGGGTTTGGAGAAGAAAAGCCCCTATTCACATGAATTCTGTCACCCTGGCCGTGAACTCATGGGGTGGGGAAGGGGTGGGAGAGGGATGGGGAAGCGAAACAGCTCTTTTAGCATAGTCAAAAGGTTCAGGCTCTGACCCCGGCTTCATCATTTCCCGATTAAGGGCCTCACCCCTCAGATGTCCACCATAGGAAGGTTCCATAAGGGTTCATGGCTTTTGACCTCCTTGAACTCCCAGCTCCCTGGAATATCTCCCACAGGGACCAGGTCCTCCAGGCTCTTAATATTCTAGGTGAGGCTTGGTCTGCTCTGATGTGGCCAACTCTCTGGAGGGCTTTCCTGGCTGCCTCTGTAGCCACAGACTCAAGCAGGTATGGCATATCCAAGACCCTCAGTGTGCATATATCTTTAAGAACTCTGTCCCTTTTCCACCAGCTCGTTGGATGCCTGGGGAGGGGGCTCAGGACACAGAATAAGCATGCATGTAGCCAAGGCACAGTCTTCACCTTGGCCCTTTGGTGTTTAGAGCGCTCATGCCTGATTAAAGCAGGCTTGCGCTGCTCTGAACTATGTCAAGCAGTGGGCTTCCAGGCTGTGTCTTGTCCCAAGCTGCTCCGTTCCACAAGGAGCTTTGGACTCTATTTTGAAGAACGGCTGTCTTGGTGGATGCAGAAATGGCATTACTTGTTAGGCAGCCCAGACTGATGAGTGACTTATTTCTGGGAGTAGAAAGAGGGCCACCATATAAGTTTATTGTATAAACTGAGTCTGCGGGGGCTCACAGATGTATTAAAACTAAACTAGGGAAACAGGTCCAAGAACTTATGGGACACACCCAATCAAGGGGAGGGGCAACTCACTTATCTGAACCCCAAACACCGAGACCGCATTCACACAGCCTACGACCTGATCCCCTCCCAACTGTCCCTGGAACTGCAGCCAGGTTCCACCCCCTGCTGTCAACCTGTCAACCTCAGAAGCTGATCTGTCATTTCCTTCTCCTGGCCCGGTTTGGGCCTTCACCTGGAAACTGAACCCTGAAGCTTCCCTCTCGAATGGGACTGAGCAGCTGCCTCTGCACACTGGCCTTGCTCTCTGTCAGTCGAGACTCTCTCAGCCCACTTCCGACCCTTGTGAACTCTGCTGCCGCCTCTTTAACGTGTAGCCACGTGGTGACCCTGAGATACAGACATATTGACTGTGTGCTGTGTGATATGAGAGTTAATATTAGTAGTTAAGATTGGAGTAAAATAGCCAGCATTTGCTTTGGCCGGGCTGCGGCGGTCGGCAGGTCATGGGCAGAGCACTGCCACTGAGTCAGCTGTTGCTTGTGAATTTATTATTAAGTGACTTCTGACACTGTGGAAAGACACAAGCAAGTCCGTCTACGTTTCCAGCACGGCGAGGCCACGAGACCGTCACACGAAGGTCCTGTGGTTGTACTCTGTGTCTCCCTGCCCTAGGGCCCTCTGGCTCTGCTGACGGCCTCTGTGGCCTCCTGCTAACACGGCTTTCCACCCTGCAGCTGGCTGTCCTTCTCACCGGAATCATTTCATTAAGGATGACTTGGAACCTCAACAGAGCAAAGAAGATACTTGCTACTGTCTGGGTTTATGGAAGGGCCAGCCAATGTGGTGGATGAAGAACGGAACCCAAGAAAGGCCTGGGGAGGACTCTGATATGTCCAGTGTCCCCTGCCTTCTCCCACTCCCTCCTCAGCCTTCTCTGGAGAGGGGTCTGGCCCAGAAGCTCAGTCTTCCAGCAGGGGGTGGGCGGCGGCTCGACACCCAGGTCTGCCGGAGCCAGGTGAAAGCTTAACATAAAAGTCCAAGTAACAGTCTTTTAAAGAGTGATTTCTGCCATTTTCAGAACATACAGGCAGAAACAGACACACGGACCTTGGGTCACTGATAAAGCAGGCAGGAGAGAATGTGGGTGGGGTGTGAGAAGTGTCAAGATTATCACCCCTCCCCCAAATGGCACAGGAAGTCTGGAAACCAGCACAGAGCTCCTGGGAGAAAATCCAGATCTCCTCGCGTGGAGATAGCTACGTGAATGACCAGTGAAGGCTCTAGGCCCACAGCGCCCTGGTTTTGAGTCTGGAATGTTTCCCAGCTCCTGAGCCCACTCTCGTTTTCAGGAACTGTCCGCATTTCTCCCACTCTGTGCGTGTCCCTCGCCAGTGACTTTGCTCCTGCAGATCTCAGTGCACATCCTCTGACAGTAGGCTTCCATCAGATCCCCAGCTCTCTGTGTAGCAGGGTCTCTCCTCTGCCTTTGGAACCACTGTGCCCCAAGGTAAGCAGCCACCTGTGGTTGCAAAAGATGATTGAAAGGAAGGATGAGATCAAAGGGGCGGGACTCTGGCAGGAAGTTCTGATCCTCAGCAAGGCTCTGCATGGGGGCGGGACTTCAGCAGGAAGTTCTGATCCTCAGCAAGGCTCTGCATGGGGGCAGGACTTCAGCAGGAAGTTCTGATCCTCAGCAAGGCTCTGCATGGGGGCAGGACTTCAGCAGGAAGTTCTGATCCTCAGCAAGGCTCTGCATGGCTGGAGGGAGGCACAGACACACTATCACACAGCTCATCTGCCAGCTCTCACGGAGAGCTTCCAGCCCCGGGTTAATTTCGGATTTGTCCCTTAATCCAGCTAACACCTCTTCCTTGTCAACTTCCCCTTAAGAAAGCCTCGCGGTGACTTCATGATTAAGTGCACGTTGCAATCTGGAGCCTGAACAGGGAGAATTGAGTGGCAATTCTTTCGTCAGCTCAATTTTTAATGGGCATCTTAATTTTTCATGGGCCTGGTCATAGGGTTTCAAAGTGACTTTCTGGCCCGGTGACTCCCACGTATTCCAGCGCTTTGGGCGGCAAAGTGCTGAATAATCTCCCTGATCCCTGCTAGTCAAGTGGAAAGAGCTGGGTGCGTGTTCAGTAAGATTCCCCTGCAAACACCCTGTGCCTCCTGCGGGGACCATTCCAGGTCAGTGCACAGGTTAAGTGAACAACTGCACAAACGCAGAAATAACACCGGAGGACAAGGCTCCAATTCCAGAGACAGCAGCCTAGAAAGAAGTAATCAAGCCCCTCCCCAGTGCCGGCCCCCTCCCTAGGCTTCCAGGGTTCCCTAGGGAGGAGCCACCGCCCTCTGCCTAATCAAGGGCTTCCAGCTTCCAAGAAGCTAGGAAAGATGCCCCTCCCCAGAACAACCCCTCCTCCAAGGCTCTGGCTTCTTCCCTAGGACGTGGTCTCTCCTAGTAATGCTAAAGATCCTGTCCCCTTCCCAGATTCCCCTCCTTCCTGTGGCTTTGGACCCTCCCTGGACTTATCTCTCCTTAGGCTATAGGTCTCTTCTTAGGACCAGGTCCTCTCCTGGACTGAACCACTCCAGTCCCCCTCCCCTCACCAGTCTGCAGCCCTCTCTCACACACCATCCCAATCCCCAGGCCACCCCTGCCCCTTCATCTTGGCCTGGGGGAAGTTGCTTTCCACTTCTTTATAAGGTGCTCTTCTGCCTCCCACTGCCAGCCTGCGGACTGTAACTGTTCTGAGACACTGTGTGGCTCATTGGCCCCACAGGGCTGAAGATGCGAGGTGCATCTCTGCCTCCAGCACCCCTCTTCCTGTGTCAGAACAGAGAAGGCCACAGGTCAGGCTCTTCCTCACCGCAGCCCCTGAAACTCCAGACCAAGGCCCCTGGCTGTTGTTCACCAATATCCTTTCTACAATCATGTGCAATAACTCTGGACTTTGCGGGGTGCGACACACTGACCTGTACGAATTCAGGTGTAGAGCCAAGTGAGCCTGGAAATGTGGCTAAATTCTGCACTGGGAACCCGGCACACAGTCGGTTCTCATCTGGCACCCTGGGAAGGAGCAGGGCTGCTTCTGAATGAAATGTGCCCACAGACCAGCCTGATGTTAGGGGTGGGTAAGTGGGGGGAGGGGGGAGAATGCACCGCAGGGGTTTGAGCAGACTGAACCAGTCACAAGGAGGCAGTCGCTCTCACTCCATCAGCTTCCCACAATGCCTTTCCTCAGTGAGCCCCCGTCAGCCTGCAGCCTACCGTGCTGCCCTGAGGGTCTCCCAGATACCCTTCATCCTGCCATCCTTTCCTTCCATGCCTTCCTGAAGGCATTAATTACCCAGGCCACCCAGCAGCACCTCCATTCAGCCCTGGTGGCTGGCTAGTTTTATGTCAAACTGACTTAGGCGAGAGTCATTTGAGAGACAGAAACTACAATTGAGAGAATTCCTCCATAATATTGGGCTGCAGACAAGTCTCTACAACATTTTCCCAGTTAGTGATGTGTTACCCCTGGGCTGGTGGCGCTCGGTGCTATAAGAAAGCAGGCTTAGCGAGCCAGTAAGCAGCACCCTTCCATGGGCTCTGCATCAGCTCCTGCCTCCAGGATCCTGCCCTGCTTGAGTGCCTGTCCTGACTTCCTCCAGTGATGAACGGTGATGTGGAAGAGTGAGACAAATAAAATCTTCCCTCCCCAAGTTGTTGTTTTACCCCAACAGTAGTATCTCTAACTACGATACCTGAATTGTTGGTCTGGTTTCTGACTTCTCAATGAACTTCCTCCTGGTCAGAGGGATTCAGGCTGTGCCCAACAGGGAAGTCCATGTCTGTAGGTCCACTCACTATGGACAACAGTGGATCTATTCCCTTAGTCATTCTCGGAGGCCAGGCATTGAGGGAACTATTGGATCCTGGGCTTACTGGGGAAGCAGTTACCCTCAAGTGATCTGGGGATGCCTGGAATCCAAAAGGGACAGTGCCTCTTCTGCCCTGCAGGTGACTGTCTTCCTTCTTCCATAGTGGGTGGAACAGATTTTGTTTATGTATATGTGCCTGTGTTCATGTGTGTGCATGTAAGTATGAGGGCATGTGAAGGTCAGAGGTCAATGTCAGGTGTCTTCCTCAGTTGCTTGTCACCGGATTTTCTGAGACAGGGTCTCTCACAGAGACTAGAGCTCACCAATTCAGGTAGGCCAGTTAGAGCCTGGGGGTCCTCCTGTCTCTTCTGCAACACAGATTATAATCATGTGCCACCACACGTGATTTGCATGGGTACTGGGGATTGAATTCAGGACCTCATGTTTCATAGCAAGCACTTTACTGACAAGACACCACCCCAGACTCCTGGAGTTGACTTCAGATGAGGGCATAACCCATCTCTGAGCGAGTGTAGGTATACTTCCACCAGGGGAGAAAGCTGTCTCAATGCCCTTGGGTTGCCTGTTGGCTCTTGAGCATCCACAGTAGGAAGAGACCTAAGTACACAAGCTCCGACTTGTTCTCTACAGGATTAAGATGGCAGTCTTGATGCCCCTGCATCTTCGATGTCCTCCCAATGGCCTTCTTACTATCTGTCCCTCCCCTTTGCCATTTTTCCAATTTTCCCTAGGGACCACCTCTCCTGTACACAGGTACCCAGCACTGATAGGTGTGAGCACCCTCTTAGGAACTAGAGGATGGCAGACTAGGGGTCTGGAAGGCCCCAGGCTCTCTCAATGATCCATGGCTGTGGCCCTCTGTTGGTCACTGCATCCTGATCACTCCTGGCTGGAAGTTCACAGCCACCTAGACATTCTGACTCACACACAGAGAACAGGGAGTTCTGGCTCAGCTGCTCTCAGAGATGGCTCCATCCATACAGTGATGCCCAGGACAGCTCTCACAAGAGCAACCTGGCAGAGACAGGTGAAATCAGTCCAGCACGCAGTGGAAGCCTATGAAGACCAAAGTAGGATAGGACCACCAAGGAATATTCTTTCCATGGGACAACATGACTATGAATTTTAATCAAAAGTAGATGGCCAGTGGAAGGTCTGTGTGAGAATATTCCAGAGATGACTGAGAGTGGGAAGACTCACAGTCAGCAAGCTTGCTGAGTGGGATGAAGGAAGTGGGTGCGGCTGGGGGATAGGAGGGATTCGGGAGGGCTAGGAGAAGCATGAAGGGATGAGTCACGAAGTGAGAGGGGAAGAAGGTGAAGCTTATCAAAGGGTGAGTCTCTAAGCCTGTCATGACTATTATCTCAGCATGACCACCACTTAATCATCACTACTGAAATTATCACTTCATTCCACCATCACCACCACCATCATCATCATCATCATTAACATCACCATTATCACCACCATCATCATCATCATCCCCATCATCACCATCATCATCACCACCACCATCATCATCACCACCACCATCATCATCACCATTATCATCATCATCATCATCATCACCACCATCATCATGACCATCATCATCATCATCACCACCATCACCATCATCACCATCATCATCACCATCATCATCATCACCATCATCATCATTAACATCACCATTATCATCATCATCATCACCATCACCACCATCATCACCATCATCATCATCCCCATCATCACCATCACCATCATCACCATCATCATCATCATCACCACCATCATCATCATCATCCCCATCATCGCCATCACCATCATCACCATTATCATCACCACCACCATCATCATCACCACCACCATCATCACCACCACCATCATCATCTTCACCATCATCATCATCATCACCATCATCACCATCACCGCCATCATCACCATCATCACCATCATCATCATCACCATCATCATCATCACCGCCATCACACCATCACCATCATCACCATCATCGCCATCATCATCATCATCACAGTTATCACCTAACTCCATCACCACCACCATCAGTGCTACCAACATGGCTTCCATGGCCACCACGCTATCAGTCACTGCTAGCACTGTGCTTAGTCATGATCATCACCGTTGTCCCGGTAGGACTGTTATATCACCACCACTCTCAAACGACAGCTGTCACGGCTTCGTCTGCTCTGTGGGCTGAAATCCTCAGATGGTCTGAGTCCTGAGACATCCCTGGCTCCCTCTCTCCAGGTGTCACCTCTAACAGAGTTACTGTAGAAGGATAAAGTGAGTCAACCCTTCACTCCATGCAGGGATGCATGACACTCCAGTGTGCTGAGACACTGGCTGGAGACGTTGCTAACTTCCCAGGTAAATCGAATAAAGGACTATGACAATGTCGCAGCGGGTGATAATGACAGTTCTGTCATCTGAGGCCCTGTGCTGGTTTTCAAGCTTCACACAGTCCTCATTGTCTCCTCTGCTTTGGGTGAATGCTGTAAACACAGGCATGTTTGCTTTTAAGGAAAATTCACACTCTGAAAAGAGAACTAGTACAAAGCACCTCTCTTCATTCAATAATTTGCTGACAAATTAAAACACCCGTTCTTCTTTGTGCTGTGAGTTCCCATTTATGACCCCATTGTGCATCCAGCTTTCCTATTCTGTGTGTGTTAACCTGCTCGCCCCCAGCACAAGATTCCCTTTATTCTCAGAAGCTTCGGTGTACTTTCTAACAACTGGCTCTCTTCGCTAATAACTATCCACATATTCACCCATTAACTTACCAATTCGTCCAGCCAGCTACATCTACACCTACATATACATATATAAATCTACTAATCCACCCACCCATTCTTCATTCCATCCATCCACCCACCCACCCATCCACCCACCCACCCACCCATCCATATATCTGCCTATCTATCCACCCACCTACCAATCCATCCACGTGTTTATCTCTATAGCTACCCATCCATATGCCCAGTCACCAAGCCAACCATCAACTATCCATTCACCCACCCCTCATCTATCCATCTGTTCATCCATCCATCTATCCCAAGATGTATTCACCCACCCAACCTTCAGTATATCCATCCACCCATCATCTACACACCCATACACCCATCTATGCACACATGTATCTAGTCATCTACCCACCTGTCAATTTATTCACTCAATATATAGCCCTTCACCCACCCACCCATCCTTTTTCAGTATAACTACCAATACACACACCCATCCACCCATACACACAAATCTACATAGTCACATATCCAAGAACCTATGCACTGACCCATCCATTTTCCCAACCACCCACCCCACTATCCATCCATCCATCCACCCATCCACCCATCCACCCATCCATCATCCATCCACCCATCCATCATCCGTCCATCCATCCATCATCTATCCATCATCCATCCATCATCCATCCATCCATCCATCCATCCATCCAATCTTCAGTCTATCTACACATCCATCCATCAGTCCCTACATCTCTATCCATTCACACATACATCTCTCCATTCACCTACCCATCTATCTACCCACTCACAGATCTTTACAGCAATCCCTCCATCCATTAGCCACTCACCCACTAACCTTCCACTGTACCTATCCACACATATATGAATCTACCCACACATGTAGCCATGCATTGATCCGTCAGACTGTCCACTCCATGCATCTATGGTCATCCATCCCTCCAACAGCCACTAATCGAGCCATTCTTCCTTCCACCCAACCTCATGAGTGTGCATATTCAGTTACCTCCTGGGATTGGGCCCATGCTACAGCTGTGATATATGGTCATATGCCGGGTCTTTGGGATCTCATCATCTCTTGAAAGGTTTTGTGAGTTTGGATGTCACGTTTTCATTACTTCAATCTCCTGGATGACATTTGAACCTTCTAGGTATGAGATATGCCAGAGCACCCTAAAGGGGAGAAAGGCCATGGTAGCCCCTTTGCCGGTCTATTGTAAGATCCTGTAAGTTTAGAATTGAGTCCAGATATTGGCTTTATTATATAGCAGAATCTTGCCCACATCTGCAAAGTTGATTAGAATCCTACATTGACTCTTCCTCGAGAGTGACTGACATATAAACAGAAAGGAGGCTTCATGGGACTTCCAGAGACTTATTTACCAGCTAAAAGAATCAGGCACAGACAGCCATGCTAACTGGAGTTATGCATCTACCCTGCGCCTGTGAACTCAGTGTGTGTCTCCTTTTGGGGCTCTGAGGACAACCTTAGATCCAGCGCCTGTGTTTCAGATCAGCCCTCCACGGACGCTTGTACACCGAGAAGCACTCAGCTGACACTCTCCAAAGGACAGCTCTCTAAATACTGCTTCCTTAAAGGGATGGGGGGAGATATAATTATATTTTCATTAAAGTGTGTTAAAAAATCATCACTGAGGAGAGGGGACAAACGGGACTTTGGCTGCAGCGGTTGCACAGATCTATGTGTGACATAAATTCCATAGAAGCTTCTGGGGTGAGGAAAACGTTCTATAATTACACAGTGCTGGCTGTTGCATAACTGTGAATATACTAAAAACCACTGAACTGCATTAAAAGGGTGAATTTTATGGTATGTAAATTTCATCTCAATAAAGCTGTTTAAAAAAAGGAAACCTTAAATGGTTCTCACCTGCCCTTGGAATGGAGCCCGCACTTCCTGCACGGTTCACAAAGCTCTGTAGAGAAGCCTCATCCATAGCCTCCTGACCTGTCTACCGGGACCTCTTCCGCATACTCGCCCCTTGCCCCCGAGAGCTGGGACAGGCGCACCTGTGAATCACCATCAGATCAGAGGCAGAGCTCTAACTCAAATAAGGGACAGCCCACAGGGACCTTCTTGGGAGCTAGAAACAGTTTGGTTCAGGCTGAAAGACAGTTTCAAGATCAGCCCTCTTCAGACCCCTGACCGTGCCATGGGCCTCTGATTTGGGGCTTCCATCTGTGCTGCGTTGTTTTGAAAATGTTGCACTCTCTGTCACATCCAACTGACGCCCATCCTGTCTCACAGGGTCTTTGCTGATGCTTGGCGTTCTCTGGCCTCTGTGGTCCATGTGTGTGTGACAGCACATCCTCCACACTGGTTCCTCAGGGGGAACTGTCACTCACTTTACTTCTTGAGTACTCGACCCTTTGTCATGTTGGACACTCCTGCCTGGAGGCAGGGTACCCTGCGAGAACATGTGGGCACCAGGAGGAACAGCATCAGGGTGGCATGGGTTACATCCAGCTGCCTATCAACCACCATCTCAATTCCGTGGGAAAGCACATGCGATATAGTTGTTAAGAAAATAAGACCGAGCTCAGAGCCACAGTGTCACAGGTGGGTGGCCCGTAGGCTCCGTCTGTTCTCTGTGACTGCGGTTGCTGAGACCGAGCCCTACCGGGACCTCTTTCACACACTCACCCCTTGCTCCCCACACCTGTGAATCAGGTGAGGCAGAGCGCTGGCATTCTGCCCAGAGTTCTGGTCACCTGTCTGGGGGATGCTGCCCTGAGCTGGGACTGGACAGAAGTGAACACATCGACCTCAGCCTAGGCTGCTTGGCTCCGTCCCCCTAGGAACCTGCATCTTCCAAGTGCAATTAGAGATCCCTTCTTCCTATACAGTGGGATGCATAACTCCCATCCGTACCACCTTCCCCACGACAGAAAGATGGATGCTTCAACTTGACAGTTTCGAGAACTACAAATTGTTCGTGTTCCTGGATATCAAATGGTGACATTAAAATTACTTAATTTAATATCCTCAATATATTCCTTGGCTGGCTTTGCCCCCCCTTCTTTTCAAATTTCTTATGGCTTATTATAAACTGATATAATTACTTCCCAGGAAGTTTGATTTTCATTTCTTCACCTGCCCCTTAATAAACCCTTTTCTTTACTGCTAAGTTGGGAGAAGACACGTCACAAGTTCAACTTTTAAGAAGTTGTGAGATTGAAATCTGGTTGTGCTTTTTCTCCAGTGTGTTATTATAGAAGGCAGATTGGTTAGAACTCAGGAATGTGGGGTGAAGGATGGATGGGGAGAAGGTAAGAGCCAGGATACATGTCACTCACTCCCCTCCACCCACCTCGTCACCTGCCAGTCGCCACTCCTCCAGAGTGTATGCACAGCAAGCCCTAGCACGTCTAGAAAGAATACATCCTGCCAGATCAGCTGCGAAGCAAACCGCTAAGTGGCCTTCCTCTTGCTCTCTCTATCTTACCTCCCTGCAAGCTGCTGGAGAAGTCTTCCACAAGTGCAGACGTTTAAAAGCCAAGTAACAGTCGAATGGGAACTGTACCAGAAAGGTGCTTTAAGGACCACCTCCACCTTTGAAATTCATCAGCTCAAGCAATTTGCCAAGCCCGCTCCACGATGCATTTACACAAGAAGAGCCAGATCTGATCATCACGAAAGCGCGGGACTGAAGCCTTTTACAAAAATCCCCACTAGGATTAGCAATCTTTTCAGAAATCAAACTTCACACATAAAGCCACTTAAGAAGCCCCCACCCTCGCCCCCATCAAGGCAAGTAAGGGAATCCTTAAATGGGGGACTAAAGATCCATTATTGACCAGAGGAATCAGGCATCATCTTCTGTAACTTTCTGACACATGAGATACACCCCAAGGTGCTTGGAACTCTATGTAAAGCCGACCTCTAGAGATGGAGTGGGGATGACTTCATTACTGCCTCCACATCCTGGCGGCCTCCCCGCCCACAGAGGGGCCTGAGAGCTGCTGGCTGAGCTCTGTGATCAGCCACTACAGTCTGAGGGACAAGGGCCGACGAAGGTCACAGGATGCGTGTGAGTCGGCTGAGCATCAAGTTTGCACTCAGAAGTGAGGTTTAGATTTTGACTTTTCAAGCATGTTCTCCATAGACCATTCTGAGAGTCCTGAGTGGCAGGCTGGGACACGCTGTGCACCCAGTGGTCTGTGACAGGCCGGGGATAACCTCATACCTAAGGGGCTGGAGGCTCCTTTTGGCCCTGGGTTTGGGAAGCCCATTGCCTCAGCCCTGCGTGGGGGAGGACTCTGCGGTGTTTCACCCCACTTCAGGGCCTCCTTTTGCTTCCTAGTCTACAGTGGGGATATTTATACAACGTGAATGTGTCGAGTTGGCTGTCGGTGTTGTCCTGGATGGAACAGTCTTTCCTGCCCAGCTGCTGCTGCCCTCCCCACCCCAGGCCGTGTGGCCAAGTTCAAGTGTTCTCGTCCACAGGCACTGGGTTCTCTGGCTAGGAAGGCTTCATCCTTTGGTCTGGGGAAGCTGCTGTCCCTATACTGGCCTTCACACTCCACTTGCAGGGGTCAGAAGAAAGTGTCCTGCTCAGCTCTCACAATCCCACAATCCCATTGCTCCGCTCGCCACCAGGGAGGGTGCTGCCTGCATCTGGACTGCAACCACTGAGAGCCCTGACCACACTGGCAGGGGCGTGGACACTGTAGGAATGACTTCAGTTCAAGCTCTCACCATGCACAAGGGACTGAACTGGTCCCAGGGAAACGGTGTTCAGCCAGCTGCAAAGGGCCCACTTTCCCGATAAGTAATTCCCGCTGGCGTAACCAAAGTGATGCATGTAAGAAAACGCTAGTCAGACAGCGACCCTCTTCTGAAACTGGCAGTAGAACCCGCCAGAGAGAACCAAGGAGCCTGAGCAGACACAGAGAAGTCCTTCGGGGATGCGGAGTTCTTGAGGGTATAGCTAATTATCCACAATGCAGCACGTTGCTGGGGTAGGTGGGTAGATTGAGGGGGAAAAACAAAGCTGTTTGGTGACGTCACTTTCGCAGATTTACTGGGAAGGCTAGAAATGACTGGCGTCCGTTTAGCAAAATAGTAACAGTTGCGGTTTCCTGCTTCGCCCTAGCCGTGTTTAATGACATTTCCTCCCGTCCACACAACACTGTTCAGATAGTTTTTAGAAAGCAACGACAATTGTTGAGGTCCTTTCTCTATGAGACTATACAAGATCACCACGTGAGCAGGAGGAGCCCACAGGTAATGAGACCACACCCCCCACTGCCTGCTATGAGATGCAAGGCTCGGAGGCAGGGACAGACAACCCTTATTAGCAGAGGGACTCCAGGAGCAGAGAGCTCTGTGCTGAGTGTCGAGATGGAGTCTTGCCCAGGCCCAGGAGAACGGGAAGGCTTCAGAGTATGCAAATTAACGGCTTTAATTTCCCGTCCTTGGCTCCACGGCAGCTGGCCCTGCCTTCCGCGCTGACCTTTGTTCCAAGGTTCCCTGCCCTCAGAGGAGATGAATGCGTGGGCCTCCAAGGACAGCCCTGGCTTGGGTTAGAAACACAGGGCTGGCTGGCACCAGAGCTCTCGAAGCAGTGAAGATGAAGTCCGAGTCTCCTGGCACAGTACACCATGCCGGCAGGTGCCACCCAATTCTCGACTGCCTCCCACGAGGCGGTGGAGGAAAAACCAGCAGTTAATGAGAATCCCCGCTTTGTGAGATGGTGGAAGATAACACCGCATATTCAGGACCCGGAAGGCCCCGCCGTAGCCTCCTGCGTAACCGAGTCATTGCAGCTGTTTGCTTATTGGAAATGTAAATATGATGGGGCTTTTTAAAATTTTGTTGTATTATTTTGTGCTGTTATTACCTTTATTGCCATTCCTCCATCACTAAGCTCGATGATTGGTCTAGGGGAAAAAAAAAGGGAGAGAGAGAGGAAGAATAGCGTTTTCAGAGATCGGAAAGAGCCGCGGGTGCACGGGCGCCTGTTTGTGTATTCATTAGGCAGAACAGCTCATCCACGCAGGGAAAAGTTCATCAGAACAAGGTTTAACGCAATTACGGCTTCCGCGGCTGGGTCTATTTAAGTCATCTCCTACCCGCGCAGTGGTGATAACGCGGTCCGCGAAATCCCACGCACGCCTATCACAGAGCAGAGACGCTCGCATCCGAGTGGCCTTTGTCCTTTCGGAGATAGCCATTATCTTCTCGGAGAACGCAATGTGTGTTTATTTTACAAACCCCAACACAAATGGAAATAAAAAGCACATCACGGAGACAGGGGAGCCTGCAACGCGATGTGTGATTAACTGTATTCCACGGGGCGGGAGCAGCGGCGCCAGACAGCCCGCTGTCCTATTTGCTTTCTCCATCCTCTTGACAGACATTGGAATAATGCCTTTCCAGTCGGGACGGGCATGGTTTAATAGAAATCTCTTTGGAGAGCAGCTTCCCAGGCAGCAGAAGGGCCAACCTGGCTCCCAGTGCTGTGCTTCCTGGGGCATCGGAACAGGGGCCACCATCTCCCTCTCTTGGGAGACCTGTTGGGCAAAAACAAGCCTGCAGGCCTGGGGTGACTGGAAAGGCCTTTTAGTTCCTCCCCAAATGGATCCTGAATGGAAACTAGTCCCAAAGGCGTCTATGAAGGACGGCTAGAAGCAAGGATGAGAGATAACTCCCTGGGATCCAAAGAGAGGAAACTCAGTCTGCCAACTGTCTGGGAGTGAGGCTAGGGGGGTGGGAAGCAGGAGAGTGGGGTGCATCAAAGTGCAGAGAGGAAGGGGGGATCCCAGTAAGGAAGCAAAAGCACAGAAGTTGGGGCAAGACCAGAAAACAAGGCTCTGAAATTCCAGGATAACTCTGAAAGATAACCCAGCACAAGGACAACAGAAGGAAAGGGAACGCCAGGTGAATTTGCAGAGAGGGCCGCAGACAGAAAGGTTGGCATCAAACTCAGATACAGAATGCCTACAAAGGAAACAGCAGAGACAGGAACTCCAAGGGGGCTGACAGATTGACGGAAAAAACAAAACAGAACAAAACAAAAACTCAAAAACCAACCAACCAACCAATCAAGGAGATCCCTAACGTCCAGGAAAACCCAAATGATCAGCAAGTAAGTTGCAATGAAAGGTTAGCTTCAATGTGCATGAGACAACAGTTTAAAGATTCCCCCTAACACACTGGCTCAAACTAATGTATTCACTAAAGCCGAAGAGTGAACGCACCTGTCTACACGTGCAAATGCACGCTCACACGCACACGCACACGCACGCTCACACGCACACGCACGCTCACACGCGAAGATGCTAGTCTGGATTAAGGTGGCAGAGGCTTGCCATTCACACAAGCTTTCACATGGGCTTCTAGCCGCGTCTCCTGAAGCACAGGGCAGCCGCGTACACCAAACCATGATGCATCCCAGCGCGTCAGTCCTGTGCGTCAGGCTCGTGGCGAGGCACGCGGATAACACACGAAGAATGTGCGTTTTAGGGTAGCTTCCCGTGATTTGAAATGGAAAGAGCCCTGCTTTTGAGCAGGAAGAAGGCAGTGTGGAGAATCCACTCCATGGAACACGTATGCAGCCCGGGGCATCTGATGGCGTAGGACGGCACAAGGCGATGGGCAGAATAAAAACGCTTGTTTTAAAATGCAACTCGCAATTCATCTGAAAATTGCTTTAATTTCACACATGAGCATGATCAAAGTGTGAGGGCTTTCTTTTTTGGAAAAGCAATTTTTTTTGTGTGGGCAAGACAATTAATCAAATATTTATTCACGTAATATTAAACCTTGTACTCCTACTTATTTTTAAGGCTATAATTAAAACCAAGGCAAATTTATGGAAATCCGTTGTGCAGAGACAGACAGGTGGCCGTCTGGCTTAGTAAATACATTTTGAAATCATGGCGTCTCTGATGGAGTCTGGCGGGTGCTCGGCTCTCCTGCTCACAGTTAGACGGCGCTTAGGTGGTAACAAGAGTCTCGGTGACACAGTGTTCCAAGGCACCACACAGTCATCTTTCTGGGCGTGCACAGCCCCACAACCTTCCATGTTCCTTAAGGAAAGAGCTGGGTCATTGTTGTGTCTATGAGAATGTCTTCCTTAGTTAAAATCTCGACACTACAGCCACATTTAATGGTGGGGGAACATGTACTGCATCATGTCCCTAAAAACGCCATAGACTTTCATCTCGCCTCTGTAGTTTCTCTCCTTAAATGACACCCAGAACCATCCACACACCCAGGTCACACTGTGACCAACTGTGGTGCCCAAGGGTGCCAGGTCCTCAAGGGTTGGGGTCTGGAGGAGGGACATGCCAAGCATTTGACTCCAGACTCCCAAGGCCAGCCAGGGAGCAGAGCCCACAACCCCAGGTCAAGGCTTGTGGCATCCAGGGCCCAGGGCAAGTGTTCTCCGTGCCTGGGGGAAGGGGCGTGGCCTGCAGGGAACACCATTTGCTCTCGAAAGGCTGCCACCTCCCCTGCTTTATTCTGCTCCTTTAAAAACTTCCAGAGCACAGCTAAATATAACACGGTGGGAGGGTCCAGGAGCTGCTGAGAAAAGGGCATCTCTGGAGGCAGCAAGGTGGGCACAGAAAGGGTGCTCGACTCTTTGATCCCTCAGCAGCTGGATCGGTAGTACACAAGCACTGATGCTGTCTACTCTTGGGCTGGCTGGAGCCATGGTCTGCCTGTCCAGAGGGCAGCCAGGCAGAGAGGCTCCAGCTCCCTGCAGCCTTGGGTCCCTGCTTACTCTGTCACTGGTTCTGGAGCCTTTGTCAGGACTGGATATGTTCTTGGTTTGCCAGAGTTAGACTGTGTGTCTCCCACGGGCAGAAGAGGAAGGAAAGGAGAGAGAGAAAAGTAGAGGGACAATTGTCCCGGGCAAGAAGGAGAGTGCTTCCTTGAAAGACATGGGGATACACACACAGATCACACAGCTGCACAGGGACACATGGGACACACATAGATGCATAGGAACAGAGGTACCTGTAGACACATATATACATACATATTCTTGTAGAAATACAGATAGACATACACCCAGGAACACACATAATTATGTGTAGATACATTCAGATGCATATACCCATACATGTAGAGATACACACAGACTACACATTTTTACGTATGATACACAGAGCATGCAAGGGCTCATAGGAACAGAGATATCTACAGATGAATACACACAGGCATTAACAGAGAAACACATTCACATATGTCTGTAAAGGTATGCACATTTATACAGACATATATACAGAAACACATATAAACACATACATATGCATAGAGATACATGCAGGCATGCACACAGAAACACACATGCATATAAAGATATACACAAAACCACATATACAGACTTGTAAAGATCCGCACAAACATAAACACATACTTGCATGTAGAGACATGTAAGAACTCAGAGATGCACATCCACACACAAACACAGGTACAAATACATCAATTCACACACACACACACACACACACACACACGTGCACACACACACACTCACACGTACACACACGCACACAACCAGGGAACAGCCAGTCTGCAGGTTGAGCCCACATGTTAATTCCTGCCAGGCACAGCTGCCAGAGCCGTGCGTGTTAATAACTTAGCCAGACGTCTCCTCTGGCTTCTAGCTTTTCTCATGAAAGTAACAGCAGATAACAGGGAAAGGGCTTTGGTGCTCAACTCCGGGTTCCGTGGCGTGACAGCTGTGTGATCTGGGAAGAAAGGTAGACTAAGACAAAAGGAATAATTAGAGTGAGCCACCAGAACCAGCCCCGGATTTAAATGTTTAAATGTTTTAATTTAAAAGAACAATGGGCTCCTAGAAGCATGTTCGCAGCCGGGCTGACAACCTGCCATTTATTATCAGTGTTAAGTAACAGCGGCTCGGGTTTGACACCAAACAGCAGATGATGTGTGGTGATCCCTAAAATAGCAGCCACGTCTCGGAGCTGATTTCCAAATGACTCCGGCGTAGCAAGGCACGCTCCGGAATATTTACCGCAGCAATCAGGGAGCATCAGGAGCACCGTGGTGAGTGTGCTCGTGGAGGCGACCGTCAAGGGTGCAGGCTCGCAGGGCACTTTTCACATGGCAGGTATGGGGCTCGAAAAGCAGTCAACAGGCGGAAAACACACCCGAAACTTTGGTTCTCAAAGGCTCCGGGATACACACGTCTGAGACAGCTGAGGAAAGCGTCTCTTGGGTGAAGGAGGGGTAGGAGCTGAGGCCCTGTAGTGGGAGGAGCCCAGGGGGGCTGCTGGCAGTGGAGACATGTCCCCTCCACAGAGAACCATCCTGCCCCGTGTGTGGAGCGTGCTGAGCCTGAGGACCTGAGTGGGAGGATCTGCGGTCACTCTGGAGAGAGGCCTTCCCTCAGTGTGTGTCTTACCTGCAGAAAGCCCTTTGCAATTTCTTCTAAGGACCTGAGTGGGACTCTCTGCCCCGAACCCGTGCTTCCCACTGGAAGCTGCTCAGGCGAGGACTGCTTTATGCGCGACACTTCACTCAAGTGCAGTTTAATGCTCTACCCCAAAGTGAAGGCTCCGGACTCGGGAGTGCGCCACTTAGCAACGCCACTTTGATTTCCCCTGGGACTCCTCCTGCAAGCATTGAATTGAGCTCTCTTGTTGCTATTTATTTTGAAACAGGATCTTGCTCTGTCTGTAGTACTGGCTGACCAGGAACTTATTGTTAGGCCACGGTTGGCTCAAATTCATGGCAATCTTCTCGTCTCGGCCTTCTGAGTTGGGATCATAGGGGTGAGCCGTGTGTGTGTGTGCGCATGTGTGTGTGGGCATGATGATGTACGTTCCTGTACACCTGCACATGTGTGGGCATGTGTGTGGAGGTCAGTGGTTGACACCAGGGGGCTTTCCCCATTGTTCTCTACCTTATTTCTTGAGTCACAGTTATTCACAGAACCTAGAGTTCACTGATGGGCTAGGCTGGTTGGCCAGCGAGCTCTAGAGATCCGCCTGTCTGGGCCCCACTTGTGCTCCTGGCTTTAACATAGGTGCTGGGGATCTGAAGGCGCACTTCCCTGCTCGTGCAGTGCTGCTGCCTTCTCGGCCCTGAAATTTCACTTTTTAAACCCTAAACACTTTCATAACAGGAAGATTAGCGTATTAGAATACGAGGCTCTTCGCCACTGTGACCGAGCGACAGGCTCCAGAGGGCAAGTGTGGGGATGTGCTTGTGTCGGGGAGGAGCTGAGTCACCCCAGCAGCATCGTGGGGTTCTGAGTCTGCACACAGGCTCTCCTCACTCCAACACGCACGGGCTCTACTCGTAGTGTTGGGGTTTATGAGATGTGCGCCCGCGCTGACTCCCCTTAAATACATCTTGAGTAAATCCTCCTTTAATGCTTAATTTAGCAGGGACGTGTACAATCCATCAAGCTAAACAGGCACTGGGTTAGCCGTGCCTGCTCTAGAAGCCCCGGCTGGGCCAGCCTCGGGGCACCTGGTCTTCAGTGTGGACCAGTGTCTTCCTGAGCACGCACTCACACACCAGGTGGGGCCTGAACTTGTGTGATTGCTTCTTCTTGGCCTGTGTTTTTCTCAGACCACACCCCCAGTAGGTACACAAGGGGGGGCCCCCTCTTTGTCCAGCAAATGGAACAATCCAGTCTTACACACTGCTCTGCATGCTCTAAGAAAATGCCCTAGACTAGATCATTTCTAAACCAGAAAGCTGTTCCTTGTGGCAAAGACCTGTAGCTTCAGCTATTTGAGAGGTTGATGTGGGAAGACGGGAAGTTCTGGTCCAGTCTGGGCTCTGTAATGAGTCAAAGGAGTTAAGTGAGACCCTGTCTCAAAAAGGAAAAGTAAAATTGGGACAGGAAAAAAGAAAAACGGTTCAGTGCACTTTGGTAGAGGACCAGGGCTCAGTTCCCAGCACCCACATGGTGGCTCACAACTGTCTGAAACTCCATTTTCAGGGAATCCTACCCCCTCCCCTGACCTCTGTGGGCACTGGACTCTGTGGTGCACATACACACGTGTTTCAAAACACTCATACACATAAACTGAAATAAATAAATCTACAAAAAAAAAGAGAATAAGAACGAAGGTGTTTGGCTAGCAGGCAGGAGTGGGCTCACTACCTCACAATGAAAAGGAGCAGAAGGACTGAGAACACAGTCCTACACACACACGCACACACACACACATACACACACACGTGTACAGAGCCCGGGTTCAATGCTCTCTATTCCAAAAGAAAGATACTTGGGAAGTCTCAGATCAAGCTGTGGGCAGACTGGGTGAGGTGGTGCCTCTTGGTGGCCCCCACATGACACAGAGAGGCAAGGCCACTCTCTAGGGCCTTTTTTTTGCAACACTCTAGCGCCATGAGGACGCTGACCCAGTCACTCTCCAGAGTCCCATCCCTGACTCCATTCCCTTGATGATCAGGACTCAACATATGAACTCGGAGGTTAGTGGCATCCACAGCAGGGCCAAGTAGCAGAAGCATGGCGGAGGGAGATGGTGGCCTTTCTCCCAGCTAGAGTGGGTATGGTTGGTAGCTTCGACAGAGACTTGGAGCCTAAGACAGTTCTGCCCCAGCGGCTGCATGGTCCTGCTCTGCTGTCATGGAGTCCAGTCTTAATCTGGCCCTGCTTTCCCAGGTGAACCAACAGTCTGGTGCCTTTGAGGTGGGTGGGACGGAGCAGGGCTTGGGCCTGCAGGCTGCACTTCACGCCTGCTGTTGCAGAAGCTTGGGGAAGTCTTGCATGAGGCTCAGGTCTGGAAACTTAAAGGCGTCCGTCCGTCCTCTGAAGCATATGAAGGGCTGCATCTTTTCCACTCCCAGACTGAAGCCAGAGATGAACAATGCCTTTGAAGTTACATCTGAACTCAAAAGAAACTTCTACTCAGACCCAAAGTCTCGGCCGGCAGATGTGCTGCCCGGAACTTCCCCGGAACTTCGCCCTTCTAGGATTTACTATCCTTTGGTGGCAGCTCTTAGCCATGTGAAGTTGATGCCAGATCTTCTCCCCTTTCCTTGCTCCTCTCAGGAAGGCAACATGGGAGCCAGAGGCTCCAGGGCACCCGCCAACAACTCCGATAGTCCTGGCCCACGGGAGCCGAGACTGAGGGGAATCTAGAATCCAGACACATCAGAGGGAACCTGACTTCAGGAGATCACGCCACTGCGCCATCCACTCTGAGACTCCCAGAAAATTTACTTGCAGCTGGGGTTTGAAGCTCACGGTAAATTGGGTAAATCCAGCATCCGCTCAGTACTTCGTATAGAAAATTGAAACTAAATTTTATCAAAGATGGACACGTTGCGTTTTGTACCTAGTAACATTGTGGTGATGACGGCAGCTCCGAGCCGACACTCAGAGTGAAAGTTGAGTTGAATCAAGCAAAGAGGAGTCCGTTCCCTCCGGCTAGCTGCCTACAAAAAGCTGGCCGCTGAGGGGAGCATCTACAGACCCCGAGTCACCGTGCGCCCTGTCAGGAGAGGCTGTGCTGTTTCCTGAAGGGGTGCTTGCATGCATTCATGTCTGTCATTACCTTAGAGAACTCCTCACCCCACCGCTGGCCGAGCAGATCTTCTTCTGTGGTCACCTGTGTGAACGCAGCGCCTTGGCCATCTCCTGCAGCTCCCGGCATTCACTGAGGTCACCCTTGCACTTTGTTTTTAATTTATTAATATTTGTGTGGGGGGGGCGCCATAGCACAAGTGTGGGTCAGACGAGGTCAACCTGTGAGAGTCCAGTTTGCACAGGCTGGTTCTCTCTTCCTCCACGTGGACCCGGGGGTCAGGCTGGTTCTCTCTTCCTCCACGTGGGCCTGGGGGTCAGGCTGGTTCTCTTCCTCCACGTGGCCTGGAGGACAGGCTGGTTCTCTTCCTCCACGTGGCCTGGAGGACAGGCTGGTTCTCTTCCTCCACGTGGCCTGGAGGACAGGCTGGTTCTCTTCCTCCACGTGGACCTGGGGGTCAGGCTGGTTCTCTCTTCCTCCACGTGGGCCTGGGGGTCAGGCTGGTTCTCTCTTCCTCCACGTGGGCCTGGGGGTCAGGCTGGTTCTCTCTTCCTCCATGTGGACCCGGAGGTCAGTCTCGGGTTGTCAGGTTTACATGAGGCAGGCGTCTTTACCCACGGAGCCATCTTGCCATTCCCACCTCTGTGGCACCCTACACCTGCATGCTCACCTCTCACTTTGCAATCAGTGTTCATGGTGTCTGGGGTCACCGTGGGCTCTTGGCAACGCAGACAGGCACAGTAAAGCTATTAAGGTTTAAACACGAATGTCATCCCTAGCTCAGGGGCTTGGCCCCAGTGCAATGTTAAGAGGCGGGGCTTTGGGAAATGACTGGATCCCGGGTTGAGACCTGACCAGTGGGTTAGTCCTCCAATTGGTTCGTAATTAGATGACATTACTGGGGAGTGGGGATAGGAAATGGGCCTGGCTGGAGGAAGGAGGGCACTGGGTCCATGCTCTTCCAGTCCCTTCTCTCCTCCCTCTGCTCCCTGGCTACTGTGAGGTGAGCAGCTTTCCAACAGAAAGCTTGTCCATTGTGATGCTCTGCCCTAGCACAGGCCCAGAAGCCTGGTCATCATGATGTTCTGCCCCATCACAGGCCCAGGAGCCTGTCCATCATGATACTCTGCCCTATGACAAGCCCAGAAGCCTGGCCAGCATGATGCTCTGCCCTATGACAGGCTCAGGAGCCTGGCCATCGTGATGGTCTGCCCTATGACAGGAACAGGAACCTGGCCATCATGATGCTCTGCCCTATGATAGGCCCAGGAGCCTGTCCATCATGATGGTCTGCCCTATGACAGGCCCAGGAGCCTGTCCATCATGATGCTCTGCCCTATGACAGGCTCAGGAGCCTGGCCATCATGATGCTCTGCCCTGTGACAGGCTCAGGAGCCTGGCCATCATGATGCTCTGCCCTATCACAGGCCCAGGAGCCTGTCCATCATGATGCTCTGCCCTATCACAGGCCCAGAAGCAGTGCATCCTACTGAGCATGGACAGAAAGAACTTCTGGGTCTCTGAGCCTAAATTAATGAACACAGGCTAGTTATAGTTTGGGACAAATTCAGGCCCAGCCTCACCTCAGGGCAAAAGCACGAGAAACTCCTGGTAGGAACAGCGTGGCGGGAACCCATCTCCGTCGGAGCCATAGAGCTGAGAACGGCTGTCTGTGGAAAGGCGCTGTGCTTGGACATGCATGCTACCCACACCCTTCCACACCTCCTCCCGGGCACTTGTTTTTAAATGACAGGCCTGCATCTGTGAATCACACCACTTCAAACAAGAGACTGTTTTGACCATTTTGACAAAAAAGTCAAAGTATTTTTCAGAGAAGAGACAAGTCTTTTAAAAGTTAAAAATATATCCCGTCAGCGTAGTCAACACAGAGGCCTGTGCTAGGGAGAAGGGAGGAGTAAGAAAATCTACACCCCCCCCCACTAATGCAGCTTTCTCATGGGGGCAGGACGGTGGTCTGCTGCTGCCAGTTTGGGGTTCGCTGTGGATTTCCTGACAGCAGGGCCTATCTCTGCTCTGGTGAGCTTCTGGGCGCTTCCCGTGGCCATGCCAATTACCATCCTGGTGCAAAAGTCCCAAAGTTATTTTTGGCACCCATTTTTCATATACCATGTGTTTGGGGCTACTTCCCTCGGCCTATCCATGCAGACAAAGCTCCGACACTGAAATTGTGCATAAACAGGAACGCTCAGCATCCACGGCTAAGGACTGTGGCCAACTCATTATACCCACAGGCCCGTTCTGTACTTCCGCAAACCCTGGATAACAGAGAAAAGGCTTCCGGAAAGTACTCCACATAAAATATTTCTTTTATAGCGAAATGTGTCCAATTGATTTACGCGGCCCTCTCAAGGAGAACAAAACATGCATCACGAAGCTGGAACTCCACAGAAAGGCTTCCTGGCGTCTTCAGAAGTGACGCTGTCAAATCGCATGCTATTGGACGGTCGGTTTCTAATGTGGATTTCTCTGGGGGAGCTATGCTTTCATCCTGGTGGGGTTACTGATTTTTACAATAGTGTGGTTGTTATGTATTTATTTTATTTGCTTGTCTATTTGTGTGTGCATATGTGTATGTTTGTGTGTGCTTATGTGTATGTTCATGTGTGTGCATGTGTGTGTATGTATGTATGTGTGTGTATGTATGTGTGTATGCATGTGTATGTGTGTGTATGTATATATGTGTGTGCATGTGCATGTACGTGTACATGTGTGCGTATGTATGTGTGTGTATGTACATGTATGTGTGTGTATGTATGTGTGTATGTGTGTGTATGTGTGCGTGTATGCATGTGTGTATGCGTGTGTATGTATGTGTGTGTATGCATGTGTGTATGTGTATGCATGTGTGCGTATGTGTGTGTATGTATGTATCTATGTGTGTGTATGTGTGCATGTATGCATGTGTGTATGTGTATGTTCATGTGTGTGCATGTGCGTGTATGTATCTATGTGTGTGTATGTATGTGTGTATGCATGTGTATGTGTGTATGTATATGTGTGTGCATGTGCATGTACGTGTACATGTGTGTGTGCACGTGTGCGTATGTATGTGTGTGTATGTACATGTATGTGTGTGTATGTATGTATGTATGTGTGTGTGTGCGTGTATGCATGTATGTGTGTGTGTGTATGTGTATGCATGTGTGTATGTGTATGTGTGTGTGTGTGTGTGTGTGTGTATACACATCACAGTGCATGTGTAGACATCAGAGGACAACTTGCCCTAGTGGACAACTTGCCTGCGTCAGCCTCTCCTTCCACCATGTCCCAGGGATGGAACTCAGACTTTTAGGCTTAACAGCAGTGCCTTTACCCACTGAGCAACCTTGGCAGCCTATACTTGGTTTTTAAAATATCGAGGCTTCACCAGGTTCCTGGCCTTGATTTCAAGGCACAGGTGGGACATTTGGATCCATCGTGGGCATGTTGGGAGACTTCCTGACTCGGGCACCTGGATCAGAACTGTGGAAGGACCTAGCTCAGGCTTGGTGAACCACAGCCCCAGTCACCTATGGCCTGGGCCTTGCTTAGGTATTGCCAATGCCACACCATGCTACCTGTCAGACATGGTGTGAAGGAAATATGGCCCCCAGGCCTGTGCACACTGGGAGGCTCTTCATGGGAACAGTTAGCTGACTTCTCCTCCAACTGGAAATGGTCAGCTGTCTCTTTGAAACCATCACACATTATCCCCCCAAGGGGGAAGTCCATGGACCCACAGCATATGCCAACAAAAGGGCTGAGCCACACAGGGAGGTCTTAGGGGGCATCTGGAGATTTAGTTTCTCCTAAATAGTGTTCACTAAGTCTCACAGTAGAAGCTAGGACACCAGCCATGTTCTGCGATGTTCTGGAGAGCCAAGCACAGCCGCCTGGTCCTGTTTTCTGCACAGGCAGAAGACCTAGTCTGAAAAGGCAGCCAGCACATCTCTCTCCTTCGAAGGTCCCTGCTGCTGGATGTCTGATTGCAGCCCCTCTCGGATGAAATGATTGGAGCCTACATACCTTATTTTAGTAATCAGTGCCCAGCGTGAGGATGCCCTGAGCCCACGGGAGGGAGAGTAGGTGCTCTGTGAGCCACCGTGTTTTGCTGTGTCATGGGAGATGAGGACAGCTGCCATTTCTGCGACTAAATGCTATCATTGTGAGCACCATTCCAAAGAAAACAGGTATCTTGCCAGAGGAAAATAACATATGCCAGGAGGGGAAAAACACACGCAAAGGTAAATAGACACGTTTCTTCCTCGGGCCAGGGATCCCGAACAGGCAAATTTCCCTGCTGGAGAACCAACAAAGAAAGAGCAAGAGATGCGCCTGGGTGTCGTAGATGCATGTCTGTGAACCCAGCATATGATGCGCGGAGGCAGGAGGATTGCGGTAAGTTACAGACAAGCTTAGATTACATAGTGAGTTCCAGGCCAGCTTGGGATTCCGAGTGAGACCCTGTCTCAAAAATCAAACGAAACTGTGACAGGGAGGGGCTGGTGGGGTGGGAGCCTGGGATGCCCTGTGGCCTTCTTTCCACAATGCAAATATATCTCACCAGCCAGTGGGACCCCTCCATTGTTGGCCGACAAGGCCTGGCTGCCTCCGTTGAATGCTGGAATCAGGGAACCCTGCCCTGTGACGCTCCATATGCCTGCCACGGGGTGTGATGTGTATCTATTTGTGATACATACTGGGTGTGACAGGCAGGTGAAACACACATGTGAGCATGCAAGTTGGAGCACACATGCATACAAATTAGAGCAGGTACACACACATCTATGTAGGCGCTGCATGCATGTGAAGTATGTACTCTGTGCACACGTGCATGTGTGTAAGTAGTTACACACGAATGCATGTAAACACGCAAATGTCTACGTATGTAGGCCTGGTGTGCTTGTGTAGAATGTGTGCATGTATGTGTGTATGTAGACCAGTGTACACACAGAAGTGGGGGATGGGTGGCAGGATCCTGCCTTCCTGAGTTCTCTAGTGGGCAAAGCAGGCAAGAAGGAAACAGCTCTGCTGTTGTGTCCTGAAGAATTTGCTCTCTGTTCCTGGGTCCTGGCATGAGCTTCTCCAAACCCTTGAGATTTCCTGAGAAGTGGGAGTGTCTTTGTTATGCTAATGAGGTGACTCACTGTAGGCCCCTATTGGTTTTGGAATGGGGGCTGGGGACAGGAAGACTAACCCAAGCTGGCAGCTGGAGACTGAGCCAGCTTGGTTCCAGAGGCTGAGATCTGAATCCACCCTGTCAGGAAAGCTAACCAATCTTGCCTGTGTGATGGAGTCTCTGGGAACTCAGGATGCCAAGGCCCAGTGGAGCCCCCTGGCAGACAAAGAGGGAAGTACAGGCAGCAGATGGAGCCACCTCTCTCCTGTTCAGACAGACCTAGCCCTACATACATGGGTGACTAGAGTCTAGAGTTTTCTGAGTTCCCTGAGATCTCCGACAGGTTCTACCAAATTGCCATCCCAGGAGAATTGTGGGAACTCTAGGTTTGTACCTTGTGGCTCAGAAGTGAGGGTGGCCTTCACTGGTTCTGGTGGCACAAGACTGGTTCTGACTCAGAAGCAGGTGTGACTTCAGAGGCCCTGGCCTGTGGGGTCCAAGTCACTTCCCTGTGGAGTTCCAGGGCTTGGGTGAGAGGGAAGGAGGTCACAGCTGTACCCGGGAAAAGTGGTCTCCACCGGTGAGATAGAGGTGTGGTGTGCTGGCTGGGAGAGGAAGGACGCACATGGCTGGCCAGGCCCTGGAAGGACACTCCAGGGAAGGAACAGCATGTGGGAAGTCCTGTGGAGGGACTGGGAGAGTGAGCTGGGGTAAGAGTGGGAAGTGCAGAGGAAGAGAGGGCTGCACCCACCTTGTGCCAGGCTAGCGGAGATCCAGAGACTCAGAGGTCTGTGTCACCTCCAGAGCAGATAGCTGGCTTCCTCAAATCTCTGTTCATGACTCCCGTGGACATGTCCTAAAGACTAGGGGCCTATCTGCCTCTCTGGTGGCTTGCTGGAGAATCCACCCTGTGTGGAGGCCACACAGGGAAAGCCAAATCCCTGTGAATGAAGGCTTAGCAGCCATCCCTGCAGGGCAAGAAAGCCAAAGCCACCTGAATTACAGGAGACTTCACAGGGGCCAGAAGACAGCATGGTCCCTATGGAACCGGCTGCCACAAGGGCTTTCCCAGGTTGAGTGGATCCTGCCCTGCTCTGCTCACAGCCTTTGAGTCTGGGTTGCATCTAACACGGCCCTCACTCTTCTGTGCAACTTGCTGGGGGTAGCCCCAAATGCAGCTGAGCTGGTCAGCTCAGGAAACAGGGGAACCAGAGGCCCCACTGGGGCAGGGGATCTGCAGACCTGAATGGGCGCCTTAGATATGGGTATCTATGTTGTCCATCCCCCAACCCCCAAGCAGGTCCAAGGCTCCGTCTCCTGCCTTCTGGATGCTTCTCTGGAGCAGCACATGCCCCAGTGTTCTGTGAAGTGTATGGGACGGATTGCTGTCTGCAGAGATCACGTGTGGCCAGCAGGTCACAGTCACCAGAGGACCCGCAGTTTCCCATTCCCAGCTCTGAGGCTGCAGAAGGAAAGCCCTATCTTCCCGACCACTGGGCTTGAGGGAAGGGCACATTAACACAGTGCGGGCCGGGGTGGGCCGGGGCCGGGGCAGGGGGGGGGTGGCGGCTCTAAGTGGCCATGTCTGTGTGCCCAGGAAAATGAATTTGAGCTGGAAGTTTCATCTGGCACGCAGCATTGTGGAGCCCAGATTCCAAAGTAACCCACAGGGTGATGGCTGAGAGAAGCAGGGACAAGGAGGCAGAAGGCCAGCAGGGGAGAGAGCAGGAGTGTGGCAGGTGGGCAGCTGAGAAATGGGTTAAACTTCACAAGGTCCTCCCCAGGTGGCTGGCCAGGACTCAGCCACAGCTAGGCCCAGTCCTCTGCCTGCTCTCACACCCAGGAGAGAGCCTGTATGGAGGAGGTGGGGCTGGGGCTGGAAATTAAGCGTCCTTTGTGCCACTTAAGCCTTTATGAAGTTCGCTAATGTGCTTAAATGAATGCGAGGCAAGTACCTGCTCCCAGGACCTGAGCCATGAAAGCAATTTGCAGTGTAGCTTTCGCTGCTTGGCGTTCCCCGAAGCTCCCAGTCCTTCCCAGAGGAGAGCTGGGTTACATGGATGCCTCCTCTGAAGCAGCCCGATAGGGGCCTCGCCATGCAATCTATCTCATAAATGGATCGGAATGTTCTACAAATTACCCACGTTGGTCCCTGGAGGTATCTTTAACTGGGGGCTTAGAGTTGCAAATGAATTCTCCTATGGATATATTATTCTCTCAAATAGCAGAGAGAGGGGACTAGCTTGTACAATGCCGTCACAGAGCCTGGCTAAATTAGATCATGCAAAATCTAATGAGGCTCATTCAGTGAAACTAAGCAGGTGTGAGCAGCAGGCCAGCCCGGACCCAGGCCACCTTCTGATATGAAGCTCCCAGATGAGTTAATTCTAGGCACTACTGGCTGGTGTGATCTTTGGCACTGGGAGGTGGAAGTAACCATGGATACCAGCATCAGCCGCTGGCAGAAGCCCTGGAGAGGGGTTTGTTCTAGCAGGTGTGTTAAACCTGTGGCCTGTGGACCACCTGTGTATCGGGAGAGCGAGGATGGTGGCTATTTTAGTTCAATCTCTAGGCCTGTGGTAAAAATATCAGAACAGAGAGCAACTTAGGGGAGAAAGGGTTTACTCAGCTTAACATCCCATGTTATGACATCACTGAAGGGAGCTGAGCAGCTGGTCATATCACATCGCCAGTCAAGAGCAGAGAAATATGAATGCATTCATTCAGCAGGTCTGCTTGCTTGATTCAGCTAGCTTTCTTCTCTCTTATACTATTCAAGATCCCTGCCTAGGGAATGGTGCTGCCTGCAGTGGGTGTGGACCTCCTCTGTCAATCACCCATTAGGACACGTTCCCCATGCCTACGGAATGGCGCAGCCCACAGTGGATGTGGACCTCCTCTGTCAATCACCCATTAGGACATGTTTCCCATGCCTAGGGAATGGTGCCGCCTGCAGTGGGCCGGGTCTTCCTACATCCATTAATAACCAAGACAGTCCCCCACAGACATACCCACAGGCCAACTTGATTTAGAGAACTCTTCATTAAGACTCCCTTCGAGGGTGAATCTAGTAGTGTTAAGTCAGCAGTTCAAACCAATAAGCATGGCAGCCTGAGATCATTATAGACTACAACATCATGCTGCAATGTACATACTCATTGTTAGAAGCAGACCAGCATTCTTCTGAATACTATGCCCCCTACAGGTCCGTACAGTGGTGGGACATGACAGCCACTGCAGGAACAGCAGCAGGTGGGCATGTGGCTGTGCAAGCTGTGCTCTCTGAAGTTCTACAGCTCACCCACTGGGGACCGCATGTCGTTTAACCTCTCTCTGAGAGGCCTTTCACATATATTAGAGTCAACTAGCCCAAGTAATTAATGAAGACAGACACTTGCAGAGGGGTCTCCTAGGTGCACTTCAGTCACCCCAGGGCTCTCCAACCCACGGGATGTCTCACACGCACCCTTTCTCTGCTTTATTCCTGGAGCACAGCACCCCAGTCTCCCTCTTCCTTGTGCATGGTATCCACACAGGGCTTCACACTCAAACTGCTGCAGGTCGCATTTCAGCATGAACTGAAGTGATTTTCAAGAGAGATCTTGACATTCCCAATCACAATTCCAGCAGGCTCTATTTTCTAAAGTTGACAAGAGGGTTCTGAAATGTAAATGGCCTACAAGAGCCAAATCGACTTTGAAAGCGAAGTAGCAAGATGGTGCGCACAGGTTGATCTCTAACCTCCCTGGGGGACAGAAAGGCAGACGGGAGGTGTACACAGGGGGAGGCACCCGAACAATGTGCAGGATGGAGTGGCCAGAGGCCGGTCATGCACAGGAGGCTGGCCAGGGTTCTACAAACCCTATAGGACAACTCCGTGGGTAGGAAGACTTTGCAACAAACAGGGAACTAAGTGATTTTCTGTCCACATGGAGACAAAAAGACAAGAGAACACTGGGCCTTAATTAATGTCCTACACGAGACAAAACACAGACCCTGGATCTGGTGTAGTCTAGGGCTGTGATCCATGGGATTTGAATGTAGTCTAGAGCTGTGATCCATGGGATCTGGTAGTCTAGGGCTGTGATCCATGGGATCTGGTAGTCTAGGGCTGTGATCCATGGGATGGGAAGTGGAGAAAAAGGACTGCAACCTTGGAGTGGACCAGAGTCCTCAATCAAAGCACAAAAAGCATGGACCCAGGTAGGAAGGACGGATGTGGATTCTACCCCAGCTAGGACTTCTACTTTAATAGCTAGTCCTAAGATGACACCAGGACAGATGGAAGAAAACCCACAAAACTCCAAAGCAAGTGCGTGCATCCTCCCTCTCTCTGCAGCCAATATCTGTTTATGTTTTTCTACCTGGTTACCATACAGCTATTTATCATAAATGCATTTATAGTCTAACCTGTCAATCAATCATTTATCTCCGCATCATCCAGTATTTATCAAATCTTCATCTCTCTCTCCCTCTCTCTATATATATATCCAATCCACCATCTATATTATCTCTCGGTCATTATCTCTCTGTATGTCTCTTTCCCTTTCTGTGGTTCGAATGAGAATGGTCCCCACTGGGCTGGAGAGACGGCTCAGCCTTTAAGAGCATTGTCTCCTCTTCTAGAGGACCTGAGTTCAATTCCCAGCAACCACATGGTGGCTCACAACCATCTGTAATGAGGTCAGATGCCCTCTTCTGGCACGCAGGTGTACATCTAGATAGAGCATTCATAAATAAAATAAATAAATCTTTAAAAAAAAAAAAAAAGAACGCCTCCCCCATAGGTTCATATATTTGAATGCTCAGGGAGTGGCGCTGTTTAAAAGATTAGGAGGTGTGGCCTTGTTGGAGGAAGTGTGTCACTGGGGTGGGCTTTGAGGTTTCAGAAGCTCAAGCCAGGCCCAGTGACTCTCTCCTCCTGCTCCTGCAGATCCTGTTGTGGTGCTCTCAGCTACTTCTCCAGCAGCATATCTGCCCCCATGCTTCCTGCCATGACAACAGACTAAACCTCTGATCTGTAAGCAAGCCCCAATTAAATGCTTTCTTTTATATGTGTTTCAGTGGTCCTGCTGTCTCTTCACAGCAACAGATCAGTGACTGAGACATTCCTAGTCTCAAGTATTTACTTGGCTCACAGTTGGTGGCACTATTTGGGGAGGCTTAAGAGGTGTGGCCTTGCTGCAAGAAATGTGTCCCAGAGGGGTCTCTGAGACGAGGCCTCCTCCTATTTCCAGTTTGCTTTCCCTCCACATTGTGCTGTGAGCTTTCAGCTTCCTGCTCCGGCTGCAGTGCCTGCCGTCCGCTGCCATGCTTCCTTGCCATTACGTACTTCAATCTTCTGGAACCTTAAGCCAAGCTGAAGCTCTTTCCTCAACAAGCTGCCTTGATCACGGTGTTTTTTCACAACAACAGAAAAGCAACGGGACACACACACCCTGTCTCTACAAACAGCACAATTTAAGAATGGATAAAAGACTGGAACAAAAACTTCACAGGTATGCAGATGCCCAAGGAGACCATGGGAAGCGCTCGATAGCACAAGTCCCAGGGAAGAGACCCTGAAGGACAGCGAGTCTCCACCACACACTCACTGAAAAGCTGGGAGTCTTGACCACACTGTGTGGAGAAGATGGAAGGAAGTGGGAACACAGAATGCTCGGAGAAGTTTGCAAATCACAGGCAATTCTTCGAACATTTTCTGCTGTGGAGCCAAGCCATCACACCTAGATATTTGCTTCCAGCAGGGGAAATGCCAGGAGTGTGGCTTAGATGTGGAAACCCAGAGAAGCTTTATTGACAGCAGGGGTTGATCCACCTAAGAGAGGAAGGATGCATTTTGGCTCATGATTTCAGATTCACAATCGTCCCATTGTGATGAGGAAGGTCCTGCAGAATTAATGATCACAGGAGTGCAGAGTTCACAGGGTAGCAGACTAGGGAGCAGAGGGAATGGAGCCAGAAACACAGACTGGGCTACAATTTCCAAAGGCCTGCCCTAGGTACCTACTTCCTCCCCTAGGGTCTGCCTTCTAAAGATTCAACAGCCTCTAAAGACTGAAGCAACAGCCAGAAACGTGAGGCTGTGGAGCCGTTTCAGATGCAAACATAACATCAGCAGCTGAACAGCCAGACTGATGAGCAGCTAACAAACACACGCAGCCCGCAGAATAGGCAAGCAGCTGGGGGAGAAGCCAGGCACAAAGGAGTCCATGCTGCCGTGCGCCTTGTCCTAGAAAGGTCTGAACAGATGTCTAT
This sequence comes from Cricetomys ansorgei, assembly GCA_026225945.1. NCBI lineage: Eukaryota > Metazoa > Chordata > Mammalia > Rodentia > Nesomyidae > Cricetomys > Cricetomys ansorgei. Next base: position 9,972,704 of record JAMJFZ010001249.1, on the reverse strand, counting down.
TCACAGGCAGGGCATTCATGACAGACCAAAGAATGAGTCCACCCAAACCTAGCAAGTGAACCAGTGAGGTAACTCAGAGGTTGCCAGAAAGTTCTGTATCAGCCTGGATGATGATTTCCCAGAGCTGCATAGATGGAGAACCCCCTTTGGGCCACTTCTGCCCTTCTAGATATTCTAGCAGACCTGAGGCTGGAATCTCAGTGAGGGTTTGCTGATCTCTTTCTAGAAGGGCCTGGAAGATCTGTCGGTAACCATGCATGTTCTAGGGTAGTAATAGCAGTGTTATGCCTGGAAGACAGTAGGCCACAACGATGTCCTGTGGTCCATTGATATAAGATTACAGAAGATGACAGCTTGTCCACCGTGCAGGGGTAGGGTCTCAGAGAGTTCAGGGAAGTTTGGAGACAGATAGAAAAAGAAACGTACTACATACACAGGGGTGGTGGCTTCATAACTGTAGCCGCTTGATTAAGAGGAAAAAGAGGGACGGAGAGATGGCTCACTGGTTAGGAGTGCACGCTGTCTTTGCAGAGGACCAGAGTTTGGTTCCCAGCTCCCACACCAGCCAGCTTACAACTGTGTAACTCCGGCTCCCTCTTTTGGCCTCCATTGAACTCATGCATATACCCCCAACCCCACATACACATAGACATAATTTTAAAAACAACAAATTCTTTTTAAAAAGTAACTTTGACTAAGCAGTCTTTTCCTCTACATTGAAAGTTCAAACGCTAAGTTTTGTTTACAGACATCTGTGTATAACTCTTTAAGGCCTGGAAGAATAGTGTGTGTGTGTGTGTGTGTGTGTGTGTGTGTGTGTATGTGTGTGTGTGTGTGTATGTAGGAGGATAGCATCAAATTTTCAGAACACTATTACAATGAACATTGAATGTTAATATTTATTGATTTTGTTTTGTTTTTGTGGTTTTGTTTTGGGCGGTCTTATGTGATCCAGACTGGCCCCCAGTCACTAAGTTGCTGAAGCTGGCCTTGAACTTCTGATCCTCCTGCCTCTCCCTTCCAAGTGCTGGGATCATAGGTGGGTACCATTCCCAGCTTCTGACACCCTTCTGTGGTCACCTCTATTGTTCATTAGAAGCATGGCGTCCATATACAACAGCCTGGTAGGAGATAGCCCCAGCCACACCCCTGGCATAGCCACACACCTGTCCCTTGGGAAAGGGGACAGGAGACACTTGCCAAGGAGGGGCAGAGGCAGCAGGATACCCTCTCCTTCCAGGGGGCAGCTGAGCCATGGGGTTTGTTGGCACACAGAAGCCCCAGCTTCTTCCTGTTTCTTAGCTCTTGGGAAATAAAGAACACACTTTCGGCTAAATGAGAACCGAGAAGCATTTGGGAGGAGCGTTATGAATTATATGCAGACCACCAAATAAAATTCAATTTTCAGGTAATGTGGGGGTGTGATGCAAAGGGAGCAGCTACTTTGCATATCGCAGAGATGGGCAATGAGGCAGGAGGCAGGACCGAGCCGTCGCGAGGCTGGGATTGTCTCCTCCCTTCTCCTCTAATCGCACCATTGCAGCGCTGATTCGGAACACGGCAGCCCATGAAAAATGTCACCGCTCTGCCTACGGTGCGCATCTGCTGGCAATTGCAGCAAGCGGCTCTGCGCAGGAAGGGTGATAAGACACTCCATCCGGCCATGCTCAGCAGGCTCCCCGTTTCCTCCTGCAATTACACATCAAACTGTTTTAGCTTCACAGGCCCTGGCTCTATAAATGGCCTGAGGCAGAGAGCCGCCAGGCTCACAGAGAAGCAGCTTCAAAGCCAGTGGGGACTCAGGTAAGAGGTGGGCTGTGAAGAGCAGAGTTGCCCCCCCTGGCTCTGCAGGCACACCCCCAGGCAGCAGAACCTTGAGATGTGCCCAGAAATCGCTCTCTACTTATCTGTGCTTAGTGCAATTAGCGGAGGGCTTAGGGAAAGTGAAGGCGCTTGCTTAAGAGACATTCAAAGGCACCGCAGAGCCACAAGCACATGCCCCTTGGTGCAGCTGGCAGCAAGCAGTGGGCATTCTTGGAGCCTTAGAGAGTCCTGACTTTGGAAACCTGCTGACTTAGGATGTCCATGCACACGGTCTGTTTCCAAGCTAGCTCCTGGTGAGCAGCATGGCTCCAGGCCATGGAGGAAGCCTCAGTTTCTGGGCTTTTCCCCAGCATCCTCTTACTGCAGACAGGCTCAGAGGAAGCTACAGAGGCACAACCTTCAGAAACTCTGCACATCTGTCTGTCCATCATTTATACAACCGTCCTTTTATTCATCCACACATACATCTATGTATTCTGTTCCTCAAACACCCATCAAGCCAGGCACCATCCACTCATCTATCTATCCAGGTATCTACCTACCCATCCATTGACCTATCATCTATCTATCTATCTATCTATCTATCTATCTATCTATCTATTTGTTTAAACATCCACCCACTGTCCATCTATCCACCCACCCATCCATCCATCCGTCCATCCATCCATCCATCCGTCCATTCATCTATCCATCTATCCGTCCATCCGTCCATCCATCCACCTACTCACCCATCCATCCATCCATCCATCCACCCATCCATCCACCCATCCAACCATCCATCCACCCATTCATCCATCCATCATCCATCTACCCATCCATCCATCCATCCACCCATTCATCCATCCATCATCCATCTACCCATCCATCCATCCATCCACCCATCCATCCACCCATCCAACCATCCATCCACCCATTCATCCATCCATCATCCATCTACCCATCCACCCACCCACCCATCCATCCATCCACCCATTCATCCATCCATCATCCATCTACCCATCTACCCACCCACCTGTCCATCCATCCATCCATCCATCCACCCATACATCCACCCATCCAACCATCCATCCACCCATTCATCCATCCATCATCCATCTACCCATCCATCCATCCATCCACCCATCCATCCACCCATCTAACCATCCACCCATTCATCCATCCATCATCCATCTACCCATCCATCCATCCATCCACCCATCCATCCACCCATCCAACCATCCATCCACCCATTCATCCATCCATCATCCATCTACCCATCCACCCACCCACCCATCCATCCATCCACCCATTCATCCATCCATCATCCATCTACCCATCCACCCACCCACCTGTCCATCCATCCATCTATCCATCCACCCATACATCCATCTATCCACCCACCTACCCATCCATCCACCTACCCATGCATCCATCCGTCCATCCGTCCGTCCGTCCATCCACCCATCCATTGATCTACTCATCTATCTAACCATCTGTTTAGCCATCCGTCCAGCCATCTGTTTTTCCACCTGTCCAGCTATTCATCTATCCATCAAACAAATATCAGTTACCATCTGTGTCTTTCCTCAGCCTCTCAGCGTTGCTTCTTGCGTGGTGTCCCTAATTCTCCTACCCAGAGGACATGGAGTCTAGGAGTCAGCACTGACCCAGGAAAATGTTACACCCCCTCACATCTCCGCAGTTCTCTCTTTAAGTCCTAGCTGGTTGGGTGTTTTCAGGTGCTTACAAAGCCTCTTGCCCTGTTTCCTTTCCCTGTTCCCTTCCTCTGTAACACAAGCTTTGCTTTTGGGTGACTTAGTCTAGACCCAGCTACTCTCCTGCATTGGAACTGGAGAGGCCGCCAGACACAGAGATGAGCTGCCTCCAGGGCAGGGTGCCGCTAGGGGAGAAATGAGTAACTGACTGGGGATGAAATCGGGGTCTGGAGCTGGGACTCCAGGCAGCACACAGAGAAGGGTGGACAGCCCAGAGGCTCCAGGCAGATGATCCTGATCAGGACACTAGACAGAGCAGTGTGATGACAGAGAGGAATGCGTGACGGGGAGGACTGAGAGACGTGCTGGGTGGATGGGAGCTGTCATGTGACCAAACCGAAAGCAGAGCAACTCCAGCCAGGACCCGGCCACCAGTGACAGATGCGGATGCCGTGCCGATGTGGTGTCAGCGTTAATCCGGCAGCCCCACAACCCAGGAGAAAAGTCACCGATGCCTCTGGCATTTGGTCTGCTGATGTTAAAGACAGACATATGCTCTACCCAGGCCTGCAGAGGACAAGCTGGTGAGCCCCACCAGGGCGGCCGCACTGGACAGGATTTGGCAGGACAGATCCAGGTGCCCAACACAGCAAACCCCCCTGCAGCCCGGAGTGCAGACCCCAGCGCCTGTCTGCATCTTAGAGTGCGTGTCAGGGAGAGATGCGGGAGTCTTCTACGTGGCTTTTAATTGCTTGTTTCAGAGATGCCAGCTCAGAAAATGCTTACTTCCTGATTTTTCTTCCTCCTAATTAGACTTGGAGGGTCTGTCACACCGAGTGCTCATTTCAGTCACAAATGAATGACATGAACATTATTAAGGAAAATCATCACCTATCTGGAACATAGTCTCCAATAGCAAAATCACTAACACAGCTCAGGACCACACAGATTTGCAGGAAAGGCCTCAAACAAGAGCCCCGTGGAGAAGCACGTTTAGGTTTTGAAATACTCGACATGGGAGCACATGACACATGCATACACACTATCCCGAGGAAGGCCAGCCTGGAGAGTCAGCCAAAAGCCTCACACTTGTGCCTCGGTTCAAGCCTTCCTCTGCCTTGGATGGAGCCAACTTCTGGGGTCCCCTCTGAGGAGCAGGCAAGGCTACAACGTAGAAAGCTGAGAATGGCCAGACTTGTGTCCACAATCACATTCTCAGTGAGAATTCTTCAGAGAAACTGCAGAGTCCTTGATATCTGAGCAGCGGTGCCCGGGACGGGGAAGCCATCAGCAGATGACACCATATCGTTCAGGGCGAAAACTTGGAACTGAGGAAGAGGCCAGGGTGCTACACCCCTGCCCAGGACACAAGGGCCCACTGCTACTCCATAGGCCCCTATACTGTGGACCCGTGCTCACTGCCGTCTGACAGTGGGAGCTCACCACGGCTCACACGATCCCAGGCACACAGGCATTGTCTCATCTTGGATCCATTAGATGGTTTAATTTCACAAAGAAAGTACCCACCCATGGGATTACAACACTTAGCTGTGTCACAGGATGAGATGACTCCTTTTGTTTCCAGATTTAAAAAGAACACACACACATGAAATTGGAAACTTCCATTAAACGTGGAGCACCTCCCTCTGCAGTCTTCTCCCTCTCTGGTTGCTTTTTTCATAGAATTAATTCCTCTCTATAAGTCTTTACCTGCAGAGAGCTAGTTAGCCAGAAGTGTGACTCCCAGCAGCCTCCCCTGAAGGGAAGCAGTTAACCCTTTCTGGCTGGTGCTAGGCCCTGATTCGTCACAGGAAGATGAAGAGGCTGCTTTTATTTCTCAGGGAAGTCCCAGGACCTTTGCACTGAGAGCGACTGTCCTGGAGAAGGTACAGTTGAAGTGCAGTGTGTCCTTAGCAACAGGGCCTGGACCAGTGTGTCCTTAGCAACAGGGCCTGGACCAGTGTGTCCTTAGCAACAGGGCCTGGACCAGTGTGTCCTTAGCAACAGGGCCTGGACCAGTGTGTCCTTAGCAACAGGGCCTGGACCAGGCCATGAGGTTTCTGGTCTCTGGTCCCTCTCACAGAACCGAAAGCCACACTTGTGTCTCACAAGGCTAATAGGACAATATTGCTATGGTTTCCTTCTCTGGATACCTCTGATGGGCTACGTCTCAAAGGCCTCCTCTGGGCTCCATCTCTGGCTGTCACAGCCAGAGGAGAGAAGGCCTGTGGAGCTGGACAGTCAACACCACACACTGGCCCAGCACAGCATTGAACACATAGAACAGGAACAGTTTGGCATCCTCAAGAAGGTGTGAACTCAGCCCTGGCCCAGCAGATCTGGGCTCTGCAGACTCTTGTTGGAATGGATCTGAACTCTGAGTGGGAAGTAAGGACTTGTCTCTTTTTGATGGCCCAAGGGTAAAGCTATAGGCTCTTCTGCAGAGAGGTCCTGATTTCAGAGAGCAGTCAATTTTAATACTCACATTCAGGGCCAGGCTGATGGCTGGTGTCATTCCTGCCCTTAAGTATTCTCAGTCAGTGTGCTGTGTCATGTCAATGACTAGGCCTGAGTTCGGGGTGCGGGGATTCCAGGAGGCAAGTAGCACAGAAGTGCCTGGGACCATGTCAGGGCAGTCCTGACACCACTTTAGAGGGCAGGAGCCTGGGACTTTAGAAGTGACGGCTCAGAGCTGAAATCCAGGGGTGGGAGATGGCCTCTGATCTTCCTAATCCATGATATGTCCCAAAAAAGTGTATACCCCAAACTTAGTGCCTGGACAGAGCATCACACCCCACTGGTGTAACCTGCACTCTGAGGCCTCTTTGGTCCTTTCAACAGTAAAGCCCTTCCATCTCAAAGCGAACCAGCCCCTTGCCCACTGCTTGGCACCCTGATCCCCAAGGCTCCCTTCTGCATCTAGCTCCCCTAGAGCACACGAAGACCACGTGTGTTGGCCCTGTTCTTCCCGGTGACCTCTGTTCTGTCCAGGATTATGACGTCTCCCCCTGTGGTTGGATGGAATCATGACTGTGTCCTCATTTTCCTGGTAATTTCCTGAGATTGAAGTGCAGACAAAAGGAAGTAAGATGTGTTCTCAGGGAGGAGCTTCTGAAGTCACGTGGCCCTGGCCACCAGCAGGTCAGAGAAGAGAAGACACCCTTGCTCTGACAGCATGCTCCATGTCCCACAACCCAGGCCTTGACAGAAAGCTGTGTGGACACGCCTGCCACCTGGGTGTGTACAGGGTGTCCTGGGGTACTGCTCTGCTCTGTGTCCTGAGCGACCCTCTACGGTGTGACAGCCCCAGTCTTTGTCCTTCCTGCCATGCTAACGCTCCCTGTGGAAGTGCCACTGCCCACTGCCCCTCTGACCTGCGCTTCGGGAAGACCCACTGCGGCCCGAGTGAGGACATGTGTTTCTCTGAGGAAGGAGGTGGGTGTCTGGGCCACTACAAGTGTGCAGACTTTCTCTCAGAAGAATGAAGCTAATTTACAGCCTGAGTGGATATCAATAAATAAACACATCCTGGCCAGAAGCAGGGCTGAGTATGTCCACAGTTGGTCATCAGCCGCTCGGAAGGGAATGTGAGCCAGAGGCCAAGCCCAGCACCTGCTGTGCGTGTGCCCACTGGCAGTATTTTTAGAGGCAACAGCTGGTGCTTAGACGCGGGTCCCTCAGCTCATAACTGGCTCAAGGTAGAAGAAGAAACTTTTTTCTGGTTGGAGGCAGGAGAAAAAAGAGGAGGGGAAGAAAGGAAGGAAGGAGTGGGGTGGGGAAGAGGGGGAAGAGTGTGGAATCACGGTGGGGGGCAGAGAGGGAGGGGAGGGAAGAGAGAGATGGGGGTGGGGACTAGGCTCTGGGGGTATGGACTGCAGATCCTCCTGGAACTTTTGCAGAAGGGAGAACAAGCACCTGCTTGTCCTCGGTGCCCACAGGCAGCTCTGCCGCCTCCCATCCTCCTCAGCAGCAGTTCAGGGCTTGAGTGGGGCACCATCGCCCAGGCAGGGCTTCCACTGCCTCCCCTGCTCCACCTCGCCCTTCTTGTCCACGCTTGAGACTGACACTGTTCTAAATTCCACGACAGCACGGAACGGAGAAGAATAGTGGCAAGAACATCCAGTCAGTGAGAGCAGAGGCCACGTCAGCCTTGGGGCCGGGGATCCATAGTGTCTAGCATGGATGGAGGGTGTAGTAAGGTTGAGACGTGAGGATGGGCAGAGTCATGAGTAGGTGGGTAGATGGATGGATGAGTAGACTGAGGAGTCTGTAAGAGGCAGGCGTATGGACGGTGGGCCAATGGCTGGGTAGATGGATGGATGGGTAGACTGAGGAGTATGTAAGAGGCAGGCGTATGGACGGTGGGCCAATGGCTGGGTAGATGGATGGATGGGTAGACTGAGGAGTCTGTAAGAGGCAGGCGTATGATGGGATGGTAGGATGGTGGATGGTAAGTAAGTAGGGTTGTGGGCCAACGGTTGAGCAGGTGGATGGATGGATTGGTGAGTGTGTGGCTAGATTTATAATGGAAGACGGATGCATGGACAGGCAATGGATGAACCACTGAGGAGACAGATGGAGTGGTGGGTGCATGAGGTAGAGGGATGGATAGATGGATGCATGGCTGAGCAGGCTGGTCAATAGTTGCTGGATAGATGAGTGGGTGAGTGGGTGTGTGTTCATGGGAGGTGAGTGGATGGACAGATGGATGGGGTGGGTAGGTGGATATATGCGTGGATGAGTGGGTGGAGACGGAGCCAGGTGGATGGCAGATTGATGAGAAGGTACATGGGAGGATGAGCGGATGGGTGGATGGCGGGTGAGTAGAGAAAGCGGTAGACGGACAGGTGGTGGGTGCGTGACGGATCAGTGGGCGGGGACACAGACGTATGCATGGATGAGTGGGCAGACGGATTGACGGGTAGGTGGGTGAGAGGGTGGATGAGCTGGTGGGTGGGTAGATGGCTGGGTAGATGAATTCAGATATTCTGTCCTTCCAACAGCTCACAAGAAAGACGTTGTGTTACCAGGCTTCTCTAAACTGGAAAACGGTCCAGCCTGAGGGGAGAGCAAGTGGCCATCTAGTCAGGGAGTTCTGACCGAGCTCCAGTCTTGACCTGTCCCTGAGATGCACACGGTCAACTGGTCCACTTGGCTTCCTGAGGCACCTCACCCTCCTCTAGGGAACATTTGGAGACGGCAGACCAAAGGGCCAGGGCTGCGCAAATCATTCACACTGGTCTGTTTCCTGGAAGCTGGCTATCGTGAGAAACTTGTGCTTCTGTCTCTCTTTGCTGTTTCCACAGTGGGAATACCGGAAGATCCCAGACGTTCTCTGGTTCCTGGAGGCTGCAGGATTACAGACCCAAAGCTTCAGAGGGATTCTTGGCCTTGCGGATTTCATGCCCAGGACCCCTTGCCTGCTTCGGCTGTGTTTCTCACCTGCCTCCTGTTACAGACGCTGCTGAGACAGACAAGACCAGTACTTGGCAGCAAGGGGCACAGGCTCAGCGGAGCCCTTGGTGCTCTAGTACCATGGACCTGTACAGAAAGGCATCACTGGTCTCCGGTGACGGTCTGCCCTTGAAACTGAACATAATGTACACTGTGTTAGGAGCCTGTATGGCAGGCCCCTTTTGGTTCCCTGTGGTGAGAGATGGAGCCTGCTCTAAGAAGGCTGCTGGGTGTGGCTTCTTTCTCAACCCCAGCTGCCTGGACACTGAGTCTCATGCTGGTAGTGAGCAAGGAAGGACTCAGGGCAGCCGTGCTGCTCCTGTTAAGACAGCACAGAAAGTGCCCCGAGCCACGTCGGCCTGGGGCCTCCGTGTGTGAGCCAGCCCAGGCTGGGCTCGGCAGACAGTCACTTCTCCTGACACGCTCCTGCATCGCAGGCTCCAGAATCCCAGATATTGCACCAGCTTGACGGGTCTAGTACTGGGATATGGAGGCAGGAAGAGATGAGTTTGAGGCCAGTCTGGGCTCCAGGCATGGAGGAGCCTGCCCAGCGCTGGCACCATGAAAAGCACGCTTGTGTGTGGATCCCCTGTCCCAGCAGGTCTCATTAGCCTGGAACCATTCATCTGGGATCCAAGAAGACATGGGCGGCGGGGAGGGTGTGTGTGTGTGTGATAGACACAGATGATGTCAGAAAGTCTGCCTTCCACGCACACTGTAATAGGAATGCTCTGCCAGCTGTCAGTGGAGCCAGCCAGCTGTGCCTACCTCAGCCTTCTGACATTGCAATAAGATATCACCTGAAACGTTCATTTTGTCAACCCTGTGATTGAGTTATGGAAAATAATATAAAATAAAACAAATCCAATAATGTTTCCTGTTGGGTACTCACAGAGGCCCACAGGCTGCAGGGTGGACACTCGTGTGACTGTGCAAGGAAGTCCTTCCCTGATCCGTTGCTGGGCTACTTCTGTGGGCAACATGAAATGGAACCGATGACAGTTGTAAGGCAGATGCCACACCAGGCCCTGCTGCTTCACAACTCACCCTCCACCAGCCCCAGAGTGTCACAACAGGAAGGGTCGCAAGAGCAGTCTGTGCCTTTGCTACCCTGAGAGAAGGGATGCAGGCTGAGCGATACCAAAGGCTGCATGGCCTTGGCCTCACATCCCAGAAAGTACATGCACCCAGGTGTACCGGGGTCCAGGATGCAGTCTGGTAAACATCTGACTTTTTCTGGGCTACCGTCACCAGCTCTGAGGTCCCAATGTGGAGTATCCACCCTTCTCCAATGAGTCCATTCCCAGCAATGCCCCAGATTGCCCACGGCGCTACTGCTAAGGAAAAACTGCTCTCCCAAATGCCATGTCCTAACTCCCAGACTATCAGAGTAGAGGACTTCAGGATGTGATTAAGCCAGGGAAAGGACTCTGGGCTACTTTGGTGTTCCTAAACCCCTTCCTACCACAAGCAGGCTGAAGGAGACACTGGAAGACTGGATCTACTCTCAGTCACCCAGGATCCTGTACTGTCCCAGCCAAATGAGCTTGGGAGCTCTGAAAACAGTGGATGAACCTTCCCTAGGAGTGAAAATCATAAAGGCTTTGATCCATACCAAGAAGTTGGATTTATGTGACAAGTAGCATTTAGATCCAAAGGTGTGTGTGTGCCTGTGTGTGTGTGTATGTGTGTGTGTGTATGTGTGTGTGTGTATGTGAGTGTGTAAGTGTGTGTGTGTAAGTGTGTGTATGTGTATGTGAGTGTGTATGTGTGTGTGTATGTGAGTGTGTGTGTGTATGTGTATGTGAGTGTGTATGTATGTGTATGTGAGTGTGTATGCGTGTGTGTGTGTATAATGAAGATGTGTGCTCTTGAGTGCAATGGTGTGGGAGCAAACCCTGTGCCACAGAGAACTGGAAGATGCCATGCAGGAAAGCCAGGCAGAAGCCAGTCCTATGCTTTTGAGCAGTAAAATATTTGAGCCTCCCAGGGCCAAAGGCAGGAAGATATGCTTTGGGTGCCCTCAAACTCCATCCCAGAAGGCCAAACACTCAAGCTAGGAAAGGCTTTGGTTCACATGTAACCAGGAAAGGAAAGCAGGTTCCCATCAACCGCATCATCCCTAGGAAACAAACTGTTGAGAAAGGACTCTGGGCAATTCGGCCACACAACAAAAGCAGCCCAGCCTGCCCATTGCGTCTCCTGCCTGCGTGCACCAGTGCCAGGCTAATCAGGGCTCTGGAGTTAGACGCTCTGGGTCACAGTGCAGACGCAGAGCCCTGGGAGAGACGTGACTGGTGCACACAGCACATCTGCTGCCACTGGAGATGCCAGAAACAGTAGGAAGTGTGGAATCTATCTGATGCTCTAATGCCCCACTCGCTGCCCTCCTGGAGGAGAGTGAAAGGTGTAAAAGTCCAAGCGACTGGCCCACCTTCCCAGAGAGGCACCAGTGTTCGGGATTCGGACAGCCGTCAGTGCTGCTGGGAGTGGGCTCAATCAGGCATAGCAGAGAAGAGGCAGTAAGCACAGGGATACTTCCTCCCTAGGGATGTTGTGCCCAGCCCAGCCCAGCCCTTGCCACCAGCCTCAGCCCCAGCCCCTGGGATTCTGAGACATGCTTTGTGACCAACAGTATGTGAAAAGATGGGGGGAAATGTGAGCTTTTCATTAGCACTTAACTAAGGCTGTCAGTCAACTAATTGCTTCAGTAAAATATAATTAATTAAGAATAACACGTGGGGCAGTTCACATAAGCCACAGAGCACACACTGCAACTTCTGGGTTTCTTTCTGATGAGCTGCGTCTTGCCAGACACCGTGTGGCTGTAGTCAAAAAAGGAGATCAACAGTTCCTCCTGTCAGCCGTGTCGTGTTTCCTTTGCCCTTTGGGGGTTGGCAGTAAAGACGAGATTTAAGGTCTGCTGTCTTCCGTGAAGAAAGAGTTCCTGGGGGAATAGGGGGACAATCTGAGGGCCTCTGGGGAGTCTGGACCAGGAACTCTAACAGTGAGAGTCCACGCAAGGGTAATGCAGAATGTGGCACCCGAGGACAGGCAGTCTGTGTGGAGTCTTGCTTGTCTTGGGGGTCTGGCTTCCTCGTGGGATTTTACTGGGGCTGTTGTCTTGATATGTGGGATTAAGGGCAGAAAGCAGTCATTGCAGAGTGCTCTGTTCTCTGGAGAGCTGTCCGTATACCTTGGAGAGTGAGGACTACCCACAAGGAGGAAATCGCTTGGGGCTAGGCAGACTCCCGGCAAAGGCAGTTACCCAGCAGGGAGAGCTAGCCTTGGGTGTATGCTTTACCACACCCCAAACTCATCCACACTAAAATGAGGCCCAGAAGTGGCCAGTTCAAGAGAACTATAGTGGCTGGGAGTGACACATAGCCGGCTTCCTCCTGTTCCTCTGCATGCCCCCTCTCTTGTGTGTGTGTGGGCTGGGGGGTGCGGGGAGAATGCTAGCTTACTTCACGGCCCAAGGTAGCAGACTCTCCTCCAGCCATTATTCCAGTGTCTCACATCTACTAAGGGAGGAGGGGATGGTGAGCAGAAGGGAAAAAAGAGAAAAGAAAAATCATTTTTCAAGCAAGTCCGCCAAACATTTCTTAATTTCAGTGGTCAGAGCCATTCCCAGATGCAAAGTCAGCCTAGGAAATTAGCCCTGTATCTGCATAATTGTCTCCAAGAAGATTCGTGGAACTCTAAGTGAAGAAAAGAGAGAGAAGGCTTATTTTCTCCAGTGAACTTCACCCAGCGGCCAGGGGAAGCAGTGGAGCATCCGGCCTAACACGGGCTTCCCAGTGGAGCCTGTGCTCCAAAGCGGATGCCTGGTTTTCACATCCAGGGTCAGAAGCATCTCCCTTGTCCACACTCCAAAGAGCAGACGATGTTCTGTGGCGTTTCCCGGCCTCTCCCAACACCACCCGCACAGCTGGCCTCCCGGTGTGTCCGTAGACAGCGTGGTTACGAAGCATGAGATCGTAAGTTCCTGAGAGCAGGACCAGCCTTGAAGGGTCTGGGATGCTGAAGACGTGGAGTTTCCTGTTAAACACAATAAGCCCTTCCTCTCAAGTGTGATGCAGCTGTACCAGGGAGCTGTGTGGGTTGACGAAGCCTGGCGGACAGCACAGCACACTGTGACCAAGAAGATGGGCGACCGGCCTGGCCGACAAGATGGCTGCTCTGTAAGCAACGGCGGGTGCAGGCAGGCCCAAGGAACGAGGAGCAGTGGTTGTGGGGGTCGTCAGGTTTGCAAGGCTGTGTCAACAAAGAGACACCCTCCCACAATGCCTTGTTCTACAAAGAGGGCCTGGGCAGAAACGCAGACTCTCGGATCAGCACCACCGTGCATCCCGCGGTTTCTGGCCTTGAGGGCTCAGGCCGAGGCTCCAGTTCCATTTGGACTGAAGGCTGAGTAGTAGCCACTGCCAGCTGCCTCTCCGCGGGGCTTCTCTGACGGAGATCACATCACCCATGATCTCCAGGGACAGCTGTACCCTACGTCTAAAGCACAGGGCCGGGACCTCCACAACTGAGCATACAGAACTTTGTTCCTGAACCAGGACTGTCGCGGGCTTTCTGTTATGCTAACGGACACGACTCCGAGGGAGATAAACCTTTCTTCCTTATAAGCTGATGTTTCTTCTGCCTTTTGTTGCAGTAATAGAAAGCTCGCCAACATAGCGAAAGGGTCTCATTTACTTAGTCTGGGCTTTAAGAGACAAAGACAGAACTCTAGTCCGAGAACACTCACAGCAGCAGGCCTTGGTTCAGACTAGGGTGTCCCTCCTGGCCTCTTCCAGTCACACGGGCTGGTGCTCAGACTTCAGACTGGCCAGACCACAACAGCACGGGCCTGGCTGTCCTTTCTCTTCCCTTCCCTTCGTGGACAGCTGCCCTGTAGGGAAGTTTCCATGGAGAACCCCAGCTAACCAGAGCTCAGCTTGTTCTGCTTCCCTTCCTCTGCCCTTGGGCAAACAGTGTGCTCAGGACGCCATGTCTGCTACTCACAAACCACATAGCCAGAATGGACATCTCTCAAAACGCAGAGACAGAATCCACAAATATTTAGGTTTTGGATGTTTGAAGGCCCACTATCAATTCTGGGGTAAGCGCCCAAGATGGGTACACCTGGATACTTGCTCGGTCAGAGCCTGGGAATTATGGCCTGCTGAGGAGCTCCGTGAGAGGCCAGGCCTGAGGCAGGTTATGTGGGCAGCCTCTGCCAGGGAGGTAGACATATACTGAGCCTCGGAGATAGACAGGAGATTCTGGGAGGCAGGCCACACCTTACAGGGGTGAGGTCATGGGTACCTCACCCATGACTTTTCTGCAGGACAGGGGTCCATGAAGGGAAGGAAAGAGGAATGGACAACCAAGCTTATGTTGTTGGGGTCTTATGTTGTGATGAGGCTGAAGTACCTAGGAGAAAAAGGACCCAGGAGAAAAAGACACTCCAGAAATCCTCCTTCACCTGGGATCCCAACCCCTCCAGGCAGCTGGAGGTTTGGCCCCAAGGCAGGGAGCTTGTTCAAAAAGTGGCAGTAGCAATCACTGGGCCCCTGGAGGTGACAGCAGCTGCCTCTTCTCCCTGTGTACCTCCACAGGGGTGCTCAGGCAGTAACTGTGCTCTGAGAATGTCGCGGTACCATGTAACATCTAACACCTGAGATCACCATGGTGCTGATGATCTGGATGCTGATGAAAGCTGATACCCTGCTGGGTGCATTACAGACCCACTAACAGGAAGAGGAATACCCAGGCAGGCCTGGCTTGTCATGGCAGCAAAGGCAGGCGCCACAGACACTTACCAGGGGGCACTGCGGGGTATGGTTAGTGGCGTGGTCGCCAGCTCTTGAAAGCCCTGGTTTGTACCCAGGCTCTGAGCTGTGCCCTCTCAGTCAGGGTATTTAGCACTTTGTGTCCAGTGTCCCCTAGTCCTGGGTATGCATAGCATGAACACGACTCCGAATGTTGTATGTGTCAATTGTGATGAAACATTACGTAAGCCATTGCCCTTCCTGTGACAAGGACCCAACAAATGTGACCATTTGTGAGCGGCTGGCCGCATTGATGGGCATGGTTACTGAGCTCTGGTTTAGGCCAGCTCAGTATGTACTCTCACAGGCATCTGGCTGGGCAGCTGATCATGATTGCTGAGGCCATCTCTCAAACCCCGTCTGAACCCCAGATGTCTACATTCAAAGTCGGACTTGGCTGACGTAGATACTCAGCGAAACCAGCCAGATAAAGACCTCAGTTAGACTCAAAGTCAGCAAGTCTCACTTCAGGGTGGTCCGTCTATTGCCAGGCAGATGCTGTCAGTCCCTGGGGCATCACATAGATACTCCTGGGTGATGGTGGCCCACACCGGTATCACTTCCTGTGTCAGGCGCATGAAGGTGTCCTTGCTACCCCAGGTGAGTCCGTATGAGGGCCAGTTAGGAGTACTGTCCTAGTGGCAGGGCCCTCTTTGTGAAGCGAAAGCAGCCCAGGTTTCTGAGATGATGCAATGCATATCTTACAGAGATATATCTGAACAGCTGCATAAGAAAGTAGAAGGAAAGTAAGAGGTGTCAATCACCGAGGGGCCAGCACGGCATCACCGACACGGATCCCCCTGTGACAGGGACGATGCCCAGGACGGAGGCTCAGCCGTGTCTCCTGGCCACTCGGGATCCACACGCTCTTTCCCAGTAGGTCCTCCACATTAGTCATCTGGTTATTACTGAGCGGAGTGACGGGCGGAGCCGGGACAAACGGAAGACTAATGCACTTGACATTTCCCAGAGCTGTGGGGATGGGGGCGCCCCGTGAAATCAACACGCGGTATTGTGTTTCTGGCGATAGCCCTAAGAACGTCCAAGGGTCTCAGAAAATGTCAGATTTAACAGCGTGGGGAAATGTCTTTGAGTTGGAAGATGAGAACTCGAGGGAGTTAGATTAACAACATGGCCCAACATTTTACCAAGTAATAGGACCATATTTCCCCTTTATGGGACGCTGCTCAAGGCGATATTTAATCTCCCGAGCTTAATGAACTTTTAAAACTACCCGATGAATACTCAAGGCTGTGACAAGCCCTGTCATAAGATAAATCCGGCCGCACTTCAATGGACTGTATCATTTTTGTTATTAAAAAAGGTTAATTTTAATACTCAAGGAACTCACTTCTCTGGAAAATCATGCCAGGGTCTGGAACGTTCCATCCTGGCGGCTCCTTGTGACAGTGCATACTGAGCAGGGGTGACAGGGAGTAGCTCTGTGGGAGGCACGTCTGCATTAGAAGAATCTGGAAAGGGGCAGCAAAGCTCACCCATGAGAAAACCAAGCCAGGACCCTCTTACGCCCTGCTTTGGGAGCAAGGCTGGGGTGTCATTCTGGTGGTGAGGTAGCGAAGCTCGTATTAACAAGGGGAAGGAGGGGTGTCTTTGTCCCACACAATCTACAAGCCTGTGATCTACACACAGATCTGTCTTTCTGCTACGCTCTTTGGTGTCCCCCAGAAGGCCCCGGGTGTCCATGTGGCGAACCGTGCAGGCTCCAGAACACATCTGAATTAGCCAACTTTCATGCTGCTGTAAAGAAATATCTGGCGAAAGCAGCTTGAGGAAGGAGGGGGTTTATCTGTCTCGAAGGCCAGGGCACAGCCCGTCATGGCGGGAGTCATGGAAGCATGCGCACAGGCGGCTGATCACGCCGTGCCACAGTCGGTGTGACGTGGGATCGGCGGTGCTCAACCCACTATCTTCTTTTCATAGAGCGCAGGGCCCCGCCCAGGAAGTGATGTCACCCATCCTTCGGATGGGTAAAGACCCTCTTCTGTTAACCCAATCTAGAAACATCCTCACGGAGGGGTTTGTCTCCTAGCTGATTCTAGAACCTCCTGAGTTAACAATTGACAGTATTAACCATTCTGGTGGCCAAGAGGTCACACAGCTGCCATGTGGGTAGTAGTGAACCCTAGTCTTCGCTGACCACGATGACCTTATCGCATGGAGCCACCAAGGCCTTCTTCCTCTCCCTCATTGTTAGCTTTCCTCAGAAGGCAGGGCGGGAGCATGCCAGGACCAATTCCCAGTCCTGCAGGCCAGAGGAGTCTGATCCCTCTAGCTACTCTGTGTCCCCAAGAGCATGCCTCAGGAAAGCTGCACAGTGCAGACAAATTGATTGCAGGGAGTATAACAAGGGATACTGCCCCCACACTGTGATTTCAGTCCATCCGCGGGACAGTCCGCCAACACAGGAGATTCACCCCTTCGCCTGACAACCCTTCTGATGCGTTTCCAAAATGAGATGGAACAAGCCACAGAGGCCAGGCCATGAGGTGCACTGGTAATCAATACAAGTCCTCACTTTCCAAGAATAAACTTCATTATGTAATCACTGGTCCTTATGCTCCACAGAGAACTTTCTGGAAATCTATCGATGGCGTTATGTAGGTGACATGTGTTCAGTTCTGACGATGCTCCTCATTCCAGCAAAGCCAGGCAGGGGCCTCAGGCCACAGTCACCTCAATCCCGTGAGGGAAGGGCCCTGGCCAGTGGCCGCCAGTGAGGCCCAGCTGTGCTTACACCACACTCCTGCCCCAGCTGTTAGATACAACATGTTTGGAAAGTCCCCAGCCAGCACAGTCTAGCTCTGACTGGCTCCAGGTCCTGACCCTGCCCTCACGCCTTCCTGCCCTCTACATCCTGATTGTATAGATTTCCACGTGCTTGTGCTTTCTCATTGGCTCAGAGATTGGGCACCTCCCAAGAGTGCTTTCTAGAACATTCTTGGAGTGTCCAAGTGCTTTCCATCTGGAAGGTGAGGATAGATATTCTAACAGGCAAGAAAAGTTCCTGTAAGGATCAAGGAGCAGCTGCAGCAGGGTGCTGTGCTGAGTCCCTCCTAAGGGCCACTGCTGACTTCTCTCAACATTGCACCAGCCAGTTGTACTTTTAATAGGTAATTTTAAACGATGGCATTTTCTCAGAGAGCTTGACAAGTTGAGACAAGAGAAGTCAGCTATGAGCTAATGAATTAGGCTGCAGTTTCTCAAACTGGCATTCTGGGTTGATGGCTCCAGGGTTTGGGACTGCAGCAAAGTGTGTGTGTGTGTGTGTGTGTGTGTGTGTGTGTGTGTGTGTGTAGGGGCATTACTTGTGGTGGGGTATTGAGTGTCCCTGGCCTCCCTGTACCTACTGGATAGCAGTGGTACCCAACATCCAGTCAAGACAACCAGAAATGCTTCCAGATACGGTCATGTATGTGGGGCTCTGGTGAGAAGCCTGAACCCATGTGCACACTGACATGAGTGATGCCTCTGTCTTTCATGGTGCATCTATCAATGAAGTCATCAGCACATACCTGAAGCACCTACTATGTGACAGGCACTAGATGAGGCTGTAAGGTGTAGCTGTGGACAGGAAGGCTGCAGTCACATTGGCAAACGGACTCCTGTAGTCCAGGGAACTAAGACATCTATGAGTCCTGCACTTGGTTGTACTTGGCCAGCCACAGGCTGACATGTGACAAGGAACATGTAGGACGGGGCTGCGGTCATCAGGCAGCCAGGCCTGGAGTGAGTCCCTGCTTTCTCAACCCCTGCAATCCCCATCTAAAGTGCACAGTCACCACTGTACCTGGGGACCAAGGACTTCTGCAGAAAACAAACACGAACCCCAGCACCAAAGATCTTGATCAGTTTAACCCTACACAAAAGAAAACATTCAGTAGTTCTTCGACTCAATGAGTTCAGTTTTTAAAATACCTCTGGAGGGTATAAAATTCAAATGCAGAGTGATTTAACAAAAAAGATTTAATGTCAAGGCTGTTGATACCAAAATAATTTGTAACTGTGAAAAGCCAAAAGAAAACGTAAACCATTAGTTACATATGGCCTGTGGCAAAATGAGGGCTTTGGGTGAAGCCTGGTTCCTTGAAGCAGCTGGGGGGAGGGGTGTTACATGAAAAGAGCAGAATACAAGACTAAATAGCATGCATGCGTGCACATCTGCACATGTGTGAGTGTGTACATGCGTGCTGGTGTGTGCACATCCCACCGCCACCACCATCGACAACATCTGTAAGCAGTCTGGGATGTACTTAATCAAATTACAGTATAATATGCAGTGAGGGCAGGGGGTGGCTCGGTGGATAAAACACCAGCCCCGCAAGCATGAAGACTGGAGTCGGCATTCTCAGAGCCCCAGTAGAAAATAGGCAGCCGTAGCAGCTCACCCAGAATGCCAGTGTGTGGGAGGCAGAGACAGGATCCCCAGGACAAGCTGACCCGAGACTAGTCAGGTCAGTGACGTCTGAGACACCTTACGTCAAACAATAAAGTGGAGGGTGGTCGGGAAGGCACTTGAAGTATGTGCACACATGTGCACACACATGCACACGCATTCCCCCACATGCAAACACACGTCTGTGAACGTGAAGACTCACACAAGAAACAACGAAGGAGAGAAAAGGGTTATTTTGGCTCTCGGGTTCAAAGGCGGTTCAGCCTGTCACGGTCGGGAAGCTGTAATAGAGTTCATGGCTCCGAGAGCATGTGGCATAGACTTCATAGGGAGGGCCAGGCCTGGAGCAGGGGAAGCTAGACCAGGACCGGATGCGGCGGTCGCTGTTGAGCCTGTCTCCTGTGATCTGTTTCTACCACCAGGCCCCTCTGTGAAGGGCTCTTCAGCTTCACACCCATGTCTGAAGCTGAGGATTGAATGTTCAAAGCCTGGCCTGTGGGGGCGCTGCAGATTCAAACCACACAGTGAAACAGTGTTGGAAGAGATGTTGACCCTTACCGCTGTCAGGAACATGCAAATCAAAATCACACCACCCTCCATTCCCCCACCCTCCCCCTGGAGGACTCGCGGTAAGAGGCATGGCATGACCAAGCACTGGAGAGGACCAGGCTCACCAGACTGGTGAGCTCAGCTGCGGCTGGAGGGACTCGAATCACTGATTTCCCTGCAGTGAACAGGCAGCATGTGGGGTGTTAAGCATTCCGGTCCTTGGTTTCTGTCCAAGAAAGACAAATCGTCCCCTGTGCACCCACAGAGGTCCAGGACTGCCCAGATGGGAGGACACCCTGATGCCCAAGGCTGGAGGAGGGCAAACTGCAGAAGTCACAGGACGTGGTATTGTGTACCACATGGACCTTATGATGTCTGAAGGATAAACCGAAATGCACAGATGCAACAACACCGACTTATCTCACTAAAACCAACTGACACAGAACTCTGGCAGGGAAGGGAAGGTGCCCTGTGTCCCCAGGAGTCACAGATGTGCTGCTCACAGCAAGACCGGCTTGGAGGGAGCCAAAGGTCTCCACCAGGAAGAGACGTGGGCTGAGTGAGGTTGACTTGAGATCGAGGTAGTCTGATGTGTCCTTGGAAGTGCCTTGACCAGCAGGGAGGTAAGCTACAGAGCCTGTGTGGAGGTGGCTTCCTGGGGCACGAGGTGTGAGTGCTGTGCCACAGGCCTCTTCTCCTGGTTCCACCGCCAGGCCTGGACGGGCAGTGCCTATTGATGACCAGTGTACGTCTTCATGGTCTCCAGGGTTCTCTCCCCATAGAGTATAACTGGATGAGTAAGCAACCATGCAAGGTGTCAGGGTGCTGTGATCTGGAATAAGTGCTGATCTCAGATAACCAGAACCCCCCTCCTCTCCCTTCTGGCTCAAGTGTGATAATCTTGCACTTCTCTTTTTTCACGCAAGGCTGCACTGCTAAGATTTATAGAGGATATGATACCAGTTTATAAGCAGTGCTAGAGTTCTGAGATATCTTTGCTTATCAAGTTTAAAGGTTTCCTTTAATGAACGTGAAATATTTGCAAAGAACAGGAAACAGTTGCAAAATGAGCCAAAGAGAGCCGTGGCAAAAGACAAAAGAAACAAGAGACATTGAAAGCTTGATGGTGGGATTGATGTGAGCTGATGCTGCTGGAGAGAGAACTGGTGAAAAGGAAAGCAGGTCAGAGGAAATCTTAGGACATGGGGACGAGGATAGGAATTGGAGAGAGGTGGGACCTGAAGCTGTGAGATCCCAGAGAGGTGTTAACAGAAGGTTGTGACTTCCAGAACAAGCCACACATCTCCTGATCAGCCCCAGTTCCTAGATCAGTAGCTGCATGATGAATGCAGACCCCATGCTGGAGCACTCTGCTGTCCTGCAGACTAGCAACCCAGCTGGGGTCCACCCACGTGCAGGCTTGACCTGGATTCCAAACTCTCTTACCCCGCCTCACCGCCACCCTGTGGCACTATCTGCCCTGAGTGTTGCTCTTGTTTTGTTTTTGAGGCAGAGTCGCACCATGGTGTTCAGGCTGGCTTTGAACTCGAGACTCTCCTTACTCAGCTTTCAGCACTAGGACTTTGGTGGTTCTGTCTAGTCCCCTTTGCGTGCAGTGACTTGACTCCTTGCCTTCCTAAACTGTATGTCTGTGTCCTTATCATGGTTACCTATTGTTCTGCTGTGATAAAGTTCTCTGGCAAAAAGGCAATTTAGGGAGCAAGGGGTTTATTTCAGCTTCCAATTCCAGGTTACAGTCTACACAGGGATGTTACAGTGGCAGGAGCTCGGAGCAGCTGGTCTCATCCAGGGTCAGGTCAGAGAGAAATGCATGCATGCAAGCTGCTTGCTTCTGCTGCCACCCAAGTCAAGAACAGAGAAATGCATGCATGCAAGCTGCTTGCTTCTGAGCTTGTGTTTATCTTGATTTCTAAACTCTTAGTTCAGGGCCCCACACCACGGAACAGTGTCACCCAGAGAGGGCTAGGTCTTCCTGCATTAATTAACATGTAAACAAGGTAATTGCTGCAGGCATGCCCAGATCTGGACAACGCCGCATGGAGACTCATCCAGGTGATTTTAGGTTGTGTCTGATTGACAGTTAGCACTATCAATACCTGTGACTCTGACTTGGAAAGACGATCTTTGCAAATACAGTTATTTTAAGGATTGTGGGATGATGGCCTCCTGGGCTTTGGATGGAGCCGAAAGTCAGTGACAGATGTCCTGATGAGAAAAGAGGAAGTCAAAGACCAGCAGTACAGCTGCCAGAGCCTGGAAAAGACAGGAGCAACAGCCTCTTCCCATCAGCCCTCAGGGGGATCATGGCTACCCACACCTAAATTTCAGACTTTGGTCACTTCCCTGAACCTCCTATGGACACTACATTGCATCCCTTATGACTGACAGCAGCCCGCCTGCCACACAGATCTTTGTATAACATCTGAACCGCTCACTAGGAAGGACCTGTTGGACAATTTAATGGTTTTGAAAAATTAAGAAAAATGTCTTTTTACTATAATGCCATTTAAGTAGGTCTCTGTAAGAGTCGATTTTGATGATCAACTTGCCTGGATTACCGAGTCCCTGAGGCTTGAGTGTGCTTGTGAAGCCATTCACAGAGAGGATTAACTGAGAAAGGGGGTGTCATACTAAACATGGTAGTGCTCCCCAGGGCTAGGGCTCCAGATTGCACAACGTGGGAATGAGGAGGGTGCCAGCTGAGCACCAATATCCCCCTTCTGCTACCTGACCCACCCAGACGTGAACAAGCAGCCCCCCCACTCCTGTAACCACAGCTGCCTTGAACAGTGCTCTCCCCGCCACTGTGGACTGCCCCTCAAACCGCAGAGCAAAACAAACCCTTCCTCCCTCAAGCTGCGCTTGTGGCTCTATTGTCAGAGCGATGAGTGAAGACTGTGTTTTGATTAAATCGTCTCTGGGATACACCATCTGATTAAAGGTTTCCCTGTCACCCAATTAACTAAAGGACGGATTTACAAAAAAAAAAAAAAAAAAAAAAGTAAATTTCCATCATTCTTCTGGGTCAGAGGCTCAAATCCTCCCCAGGGCCCTTCCTCGTGAAACGTTCTCTCCCAGGAGCAGGCAGTGATCCGGGCCTAGGTATCCTGGGAAGAGTTGGGGCGCCCACGGTTGGGCACGGTTGACGACAGGGTAGCACGCTAGCCACATGACTTCTTTCCAACACAAAGGCATCTTGCTAAGCCCATGCCTTTGTTTACTGTAAACCGCTGGGTCGTGTGTGACGGACTAATTATTTCTGTATAGCCTAAAACCAGCTCAAAATAATTGTGTACAATTTTCCTCATTTGTGTTCTCCCCAAGAACTCCCGAGACCCTGACTGGGCACTGGTAATAGTCATGTATGAAAACAAACAGTGGCTCAGCTCTGGAGCCCATTGCCACATCCTGGGAATCACACCGGCAGGTTCAAGGTCAGTGCTTCGGAGACGTAGTAAGCCAATTTTTCTTTTTCCTTTCTACTCAGATAAACAGTGCTCCAGGGGCTGGGAGAAGCTTCAGTGAGTATGCATGAGGGCCTGAATTCAGATCGCAGGCACCCACATAAGAGCTGGATCAGTGGGATGCGTCTTAAACCTGCATGGGAGCAGGGGGTATCCAGGAGGGTCCCTGGGGCTCACTGACCAGCCAGCCTTGACGAGTTAGTGAGCTCCAGGTTAAGTGAGAGACCTTATCTCAAAAGCTAAGGTGAAGGGAGCCATCAAGATGGCCGAGCAGTAAGAGGGCCACCAAGCCTAGTGAATGGGTTCAATCCCTAGAACCCACAGGGTGGAAGGAGAGAGCCGACTTTTATAAATTGTTCTCTGACCTCCACACGTGTGAATTGGCATGTGGCTCTCCACAAAGAACTAATAAATGTAGAAAATTAAAATAAAAAAGTAAACTAGAGGGTATCTGAAGACGGTAACCTAATACTGAGCTCCGGCTCCCACACACACACTCACGGAGAAAGCCGGGCAAACGTACATACACACAAACAAACTAATTAAGATGTTCCATCCTAAGACAGGGCCAGCCTTCTCCTGACAGAGTGTCCCTCTGAACTCCCATCTGCACGTTCAAGCTAGCAACATCCCATTGCACAGGGTGGAGTTTTCAAATCTTTGCTGGATTATAACAGGGGGATTCTCAATGTTCCAGGACATTGAAGCAGCTGCGTCTTCCTTCTCAGGACAAACGTTTCCGAAGGCTTCCTCCACAGGTGTGGACGCGTTTCCCGTAGAACACAGCACAGCTGTCTTGCTACTTTGTAGAAGCCCAAACCCATCCTTTGCCAAAGCCCTGATTGCCCATGCTAATGAAAATCTTCACACCGCAGGCTGCCAGAGTGAGCCAGTTAACAGTTCATATGGTCTTTAACGTGCAGATTGTGTGACAAGGGGCGGGGGGTGAGGGTCTAGGTGTGTGAATGACAGCTTTCCATTAGAACTGCCTGTCATTCTCCCAGAAGATATTATCTTCCTGTCACTGGGACATACAACAATATCTTGAGAGATGGAAGGCGGGGCAAATATGGTGGGCGGGGCAAAGGTGCAGCCAGGTCAGACTGTCTGCCACAGATAGGAGGTGCCAGGGAATGGTTTATGAACCAGGGGCCTACGAGTGACAGGTTTACGCAAACCTCAAGCACACCTGTCCACAGATACAGATGTGATGATGTCACCACGGCTCCATCCAGCAGCGCCATCAGGATGGTAAGAGCTGGTGACAAGTGTGATTGATGTGCCAGTGGTTCACCACCGAGGCAGGAAGGAAGCATCCGCGCAGGGAGCTGCGCTACGCACATTGAGAACCAGCTCAGGGTGGTATAAACTTAATGTAGTACATTAAAACCATTCATTGCTGTGGATAAATAGCTTAATGAGACTTGGAGTGTCATGCACCCTCTCCAGGATGTGTGACAGGATGAAGTGGACAATGGCTGTCACTTAGCGCACATTATGCAAAAGTAATACCCTTCTGGCCTCTGCCCTCTGCATCGTCGCTTCTGGTGAACAGAGGCAGAGACATCGTCCCAGGATGGTGCCAGACCAGTGTGTGCGATGGAAAAGGCGACCACAGAATGATCCGTACGGCACCGACGGGAGCGACTCTCCCCTTTATAAAAAGGTCACGAGGCTCTGGTTTTCTTTAACTGACTTGTCCTGGCTCTAAGTGCTGATACCTACCATGAGTGACTTTTCTGTTTGTTTAACACTCCTGAGCGTGACTCTTCTAAAACTTGCAACAGGAGTTTAAACAAAGAACACTCCAGAACAGGGGTGTTCAGCAGAGTTTGATGAGCAGTGGGAACGGGGAATATCTTGCTGGAATTTTCTTACTTCCCCTTAGGTAAATTCTCCCTGGCGTTTAGTCCACTGACAGGAGGCATTCAATAATCTCTGCACCATAAACAAGAAGCCATCTCCTCTCTGCTGTATACTGAAAACACGAGGCAGCTGGGGATAGAAGAGCCAATCATCTGCCTTCAGACTGGGAGGATGGGACTCTGGCCTTCCTTAAGGACCCTCAGAACTAATCCTGGGCAGGCTCCAGCACCGGGTTAACTCAAACTTAAACCCATGACCTTTACTGTTCCAGCCACTTGGCTTGGTATTTCCAGTAAGGAGTGCCTGCTGGCTCTGCAGGGATGGCTGCCAACTAGGATACCATGCTTCATTCCCCAATATGGACCAACAACAGAGCCTTCTCAAGACCCCAGCAGACCCAGCGCAGCAGCCACGGAGCTCCGGTACACACTCTGTACACTCTGTCCGGCCTCTAGCTCCTTCCGCTGTGGCATCTTGAGCTGCTAAGAGTTTGCAATCTCTGCTTTCCTATCTATTAGAAGCACTGACATATCTGTGGGCTAAGGAGGCCAAGTGTTCAGAGCTCCAGTCCTGTGATCTCATTGGATGTTCACAAATACCCAGTGGTTAGGGGTGGGTGGGTGTTTCTCCCATCCCTTACACACAGGTAGAAAGCAAAACTCAGGTTAAAACATGTTAAGCTGCAGCAGGGCTGGGGTTGAAATATAGGTCTCTATGTTAAGCCCTCAGGATACAAACAAAGCCAAGAAGCAAAGCAAAGCAAAACAGAACAAACCCCCAAAGCCAAGGATATCTGAAGGCTGTGGACTGGTGCCAATGGTGGTACATTACTGTAACCCTGGACTCAGGTAATGAGGTTACCAGGAGAAAGGGGCACTCCTTACTGTTTTTGCTGCTTTTCTGTAAATCTGTTTTTTTAAAAAGAAACTTAACATAATTGTGGTAAGCCACTCCTGTCCCTCGGCCCACACCTGCTTCGAGCAGTGAGACAGGACCCCAGAGGCGACTCGACAAGATCATAGCTTCATGCGGACGAAGGAACTCAGAGGGAGCTTAAGGTGGATGGATGTTCTCCCTGGAAATCTACTTTGTGCTCTTTGTATCACATTTTAGACAAAACTAGACTGATTGGGTGACACAGGGAAACATCATGGGGCAGTCTTGTTTGACATCTCAGTGGCCCTCCCCCATCGCTGCCTGTGACTCTTGGAATGGAAGGGATTTGTCCGGAGTCTATAACGTGACGGAACACGCTAGAATGCTAGACCCCAGAGAATCCCTCGGCCCGCCCAGCTCCGCCGTCTCCAACACCTGCCTTCTACCAAGCACACAGACCTCCATCAGGGCCTGTGGCTGCGTCAGAGGTCCGGAGCATCCAAAGGTGCCAGGCGGGCCACGCCTCCAGCCGGCCTCTCCCGGCCCCTGCTTTTCAGTTCTGCTCCCCCAAGCACTGAATCTCCTAATTCAGATGGAACCACAGCCCTTCGATAATCGCAGAGCCCCTGCTTGCAAAAGACATCACTTAATGCTCCTTCCAAATCCCCAGTTTCCTTGGCAACACAGACATGAAAGGGAAAAGGGAGCAGTTCCTGGCACATGCTGGGGGCAGGTGGACATCGGAGTTTGGCCATCCCGTGGCTCAAGTGCTCACTGATTGGGAAGAGAGAGGCAGCCCGGAAGATTTGTCCCGTGGGTACCCATCTGCACCAGGTCCAGTAGAAGACTGTCAGAGAGAGGTATTGGAAAAGTGTGGTGAAGGAAGGACTAGGTATGTCCTGCCTCGCCTGTCTATGTCAGGGTGTCCCTGAGTCCATGCCTTTAAGCTATAAGAACGGACTTTCTTCCTAGGTCCAGCTGATTCTCTGGAGGTGACCGACAGTGCCAGACACACAGAGATAAGCTACTGAGAGAGAAGCGGCTACGGGAGGTCATCGGAACTCAGCTGGGTGGGCTCTGCTCCACTTCCAGGCCTCCCCAGCCCACACCCCCTCATTCTATCTCTGCTCCTACTCATCTCCCACAGAGGAAGCAGGCCTCTGTGACCAGGCTTTCTCCCAGAAGATGTACCAGCCACTCCTATCCCTCTTTTCCTAGGACCTCCCCAAAGAACTTATTCCAGACTACAAAGTGTACTGTGGCTGTGGGGGTCTCTGCTCTCCCCGCTAGTGCTCACCCCGCTAGTGTCCTGGAGACGGCAGGACACAACTACAGAGCTGCAGGTCAACCTGCATCATAAACCCTGTCAACAGCACCACTGACGCTCTATACCATCACCAATGAAGACGCAGAAAACCACCCCCCCCCCGGACACACTGTAAGTAACAAGGAAACCGAACAACCACCGCCATCAACAGCACCACCATCGCCACCATTGCCACCATCAAAGCTGCAGACAGCTCTGTACCACCAATGTTAATACAACTGTCTCACCGACACCATCATTCCCTGTCCCCACCAGTGATGCTGCAGGCACCAGCCCTGCATGGTAAGCACCGCCACGGCCATTCCTGTCAACAGCACGACGCTACCACAGCATCACCTCCACCGAAGCCACGATACCAGCCCTGCATCACCAGCTCCAACACAACCGCACAGCCGCCAACAGCACCGCCACCAGTCACCATGGCCACCTCCGTCAACGCCACCTCCGTGCACGCCCTCGTCATCGCAGCCGACAGCATACAGCGTTCCTGTGTGCTCTTCTGGACACCAACCCTGTGATGACGGACCCATCTTACAGCTCAGAACCGGCCTGGCCATAACAACGCAGGTAGAGGAACCGGCTCCTGAGCCCAGGCGGGTTGACCTCCGAGGTGACCACCCCGGACCTCCTCAGACTCCTTGAAATTCTCTGGACACAACATGGTATGCCTTTCTGCAGCAGTGAACACCCTAGGCCATGAGATTCATTCTCCCTACACATACGCAGGGTAAACCTCTGCTCTCTTCAGGAGTCTGCTCAGCATCGTACCATGCAATTTGCCATTTGGCACTCTAAGGCAGTGAGCTTAGGGAGCAGGGGCTGCATACTGCAGAGGTCACACACTCTCCCCAAGCTCAGGGCCTGGCCTGGTGGGTGTTAGGCATTGGCACAGGCCAACTTCTGTGTCCTGCATCAGCGCTCTCTTCCCTGGGACTGGAGGAGGGAGTGAGAGTCTACGCAGTTAAGGGGTCTGGGAAAAGAGCTTGCACAAACCCAGACACGCCTGTATCTTTAACTGGGGATGAACCATGCTGGGCCCTCATGGACCATTAAGGTTCTCACATCCCTTTCCTATGTTCTCAACGGCCAATCAAATACCATCCAAAGAGGAGGATGGTTCCTGTGCTCTGCATTTGACAGCACAGCCTTGACATCCATGGTGGGCCAAGGTCACTCTGATCTGCTGCGTGTATGAGCACACCTGCCCTTGGCTGCTCGGCCTGTGTGTCTGGGCAGCTGGAAACAGCCAGGAGCCCTACAGTATGATTTGCTGCTTTTTCTCCATTAAGTCCAAAGGACCCGAGAGGCCCAGGAGGCCATTCATTACCAGCAATGTAATAGAATCTCGGCCACATTATCTCTATAGAACAAAGGGTATCATTGCTGTTTTTAGAGCAGTGAAAGAGGCTCTGAATAAGTCTCTAAGAATTCAAAATGAGTAGAGAAAGGGCTTGCCCTGCTCATCCCCCCACGCAAAGCAGAGCAAATAGTCTTCCAAGGCAGATACCCAGAACTGTCCTGGGCCCCAGAGCTGGGGGGTGTAGGGCAGCACAGGCCTCCATGGCAGGACAAAGGCCAAGAAGGGACGTTTGGGCTGCTGAGGCCTGGGCTGGAGGGAGGAAATGGTGCCAGCCCAGCACCCACAGCCAGTTGTGGGGGACTCACGGGAACACGAGTCGCCCTACCCCCATTGACTTTCCCTCTCCATTGTCAAAAACTAAGGCTGGAACTGGAACTTTTTCTTTAAAAAAGTGACCAAGAGTTCATGCCCACATTTATAAAGATCAGAAGCAGCAGAGAGTTAGAAATGCCATGGATGTGGCCCCTGGCTGAGCTCATGACAGCCACGTGACAGTGAAGTCACCCTAAGACTCACAGTGCACCCCAGGGCCTGAGCAGCTGCTGAGGGAAGGCTGCACCAACCCTTCCGACTGGCAGCCACATCTGCCTGGGTGCCAAGCTGAGGGCCAGCTCTGCTGTTCCTCAGGGAGAAGTGAACACCGGTGCCTCGCCTGCTTGCAGGTGGGTGAGTGAGCCCTGTGCCCAGGGGTTCCTCCAGAGGGCTCCCTGACCAACATCTCTGGCCTCCCCAGGACACCACAGCTGTGGGTTGCCACAAGGGCGCTCAGAGGTACTGGGGTCCAGCAAAGTCTGAAGACCAACCTGGAAACTGCTGTTTATTAAACTGGATCTGCAGGTACCTTCTGAGCAGAGCCCCCATGCATTTGGAAATGGGTGTGGGCTTCCCAGGCAACCCTCCTTTCCCATGTCTTTCAGCAGGGTTCATGAGGCTAAGACTGGGGTGCAGGGTACACGAGTTCAGACACAACCCTTGATAGCTTCCACATGACATAAACAGTGGGCAGGGAAGCTGGGTACCTAGTCCTGGCGCAGCTGCATTGCATTTGAGTGTGACACGTGGGCCAGGCGCAAACAAGGGAAGGGCCATCAGAGAGACGTGGCACTGGGGCCTCGGGGACGTCAGTCAGCCAAGTGGTTCACATGCTTAACTCTGGGGCCAAAGTGCCAGCCAAGCAACATGGATTGTGAATGCTATGAAGGGAGAGAGAGAGGAAGAGGGAAAGAGAGAGGGGAGAGGGAGAGAGAGAGAAAAAGAGGGAGGGGAGTGAGAGAGGGAGAGAAGACTAGGGAGAGGGGGAGAGAGAGAGGGAGGGAGAGAAAGAGGGAGAGGGAGAGAAGAGGGAGAGAGGGAGAGAGGGAAAGAGAGGGACAGAGAAAGGGGGAAGGAGAGAGGGAAAGAGAGGAAGGGGGAGTGAGAGAGGGAGAGAGGACTAGGGAGAGGGGGAGAGAGAGAGGGAGGGAGAGAAAGAGAGAGAGGGAGAGAAGATGGGGAGAGGGGGAGAGAAGATGGGGAGAGAGAGAGGGAGAGAAGATGGGGAGAGGGGGAGAGAAGATGGGGAGAGGGGGAGGGAGAGGAAGAGGGAGAGAAATTGATCATGGGAAAAGAAACCCAACAAGGAACAAGAGCACAGTGTCACCTCATGTAACCCCTTTAGAAAAAGTTAATCTTTGGTCTTGAATTAATGCTGTTTATAAACCCAAGCCAGGCCTGTCCCCAGATCAAAGAGATACTAAATCACCTCCACGCCCAGGCTCGGTGCCTCTCAGCCCCAAACAACATGACACGGCACATGTGTCTGGCTCAGTTGGGAGCAGAGGGATTTCTGCCAATGTCTTCCGGTCAGCTCAATGCTAGTCGGTGATGTCCGGAGCCTGCCGGGCCCAGAGTGAGCCGGTAGGCTGGGAAGAAAACCAGATGTTTGGAGATCAGCCAAACAGCTGCCAACGGGACACGAGTGTCACTCTTTTCCGATGGCTCAAGTGTAGGTGGGTGGAGAGCCATCCACGGTACGTCAGGCTACTGAGTGAACAGGGAAGACGCCCTTGCCTGCTTGATAAAGGATTATTCCAGGAAAGCGAGACTCGGAACAGCAGAGCCCCAAGATACCTCCTCGGCAGCTACTGCACAGTGGCAATTGCGTCCTGTGACCAAGGGACTGATGGAGTCCTGTAGACACAGAGGTGCCCACCTCTCTCGCCCGCCATCCTCTGGTGCCCGGTGGCTGCCAGCACAGTGCAGCCTGGGCCAAGCCAATCACGGCTGTTCCGGAGCCTTCTGCAGGGCTCTGAGCACCCGGCTGCAAACAGATTACACGCACCAGCACCCAGCCCTGCTCACTCCAAACAGAACGAATCCATTCATTAACACCAAAGCCAATTAAAAAGTAGGCATGCTCCCAATAAGAAAATCCCCCAGGCCAGCCATTCTCACCCTTTCCCAGGAAGCCTTGCTAAGCGACCACTGCCCAGCACAGCGTGGCTCCTGAGGGACAAACGGGCAGAGGGAAGGGAGAGAAGCAGGACAGACAGCCACCACTGTTCCATTTCCCTAGCAATGACAAAGGGTTTGTTCACCAGCTCCCTGGAACCCTCACAAGGTTAATACAGCGTTAAGCCCCACACAGCTTGCTACAGACCAAGTTTTATAGAAAGCCCATTCGTGTATTTTCATTAAAGTGCTTAATATCCAAGTGACAGAGAGAAAAAAAAAAAGCCTGCCTTCCCATTATAGGCTCTATAAAAGCAATATTGTAAAAATAAAAAAAAAAAAATCACTGTTGAGTTATTTACAAAGCCAAGGATGTAATCAGTATTTAAATACTTGCTGGAGAGACCAGCCTCATGGTAATGTTAGTCACACCAACAGACAGATTGGCAACTACATTCGAATCCTCTCCTGATGCCAGAATACCAGGCAGGCTCCTTCCTTTAAGAATAAAATCTCTAATGCCATGTACCCCAAGGATGAGGACTCCACATCTAGATTGGGGGACGGGGACAAAGACTACCTACAGTAAGGAAGCCCTGCCAGAGCTCTCGCTGTGAAGTGGGGTGGGAGTGATTCTGTTGTATCTATAATTCATTACACATTCTCACCCCAACTTAAGCACGTTGGTATTTCTTACCCAATTGATTGATTATCAGTATGATGCCTGTCCAACAGTGATTTATAATCCACTATTTGTTCTCTGTTTATGCCAGCATGGCATGGCCTCTGAATAATATTTATTCAACAGCTAAAACTCATGATTTCCATGACGTACCCCCATCTTTTATTCATTTCTTGGTGTGTGATGGGTATGCGCACGTGTGTGAGTGTTGGTGTCCTGGTCTGTTTCTCTCCACCTTACTCTCTCCAGACAGGATCTCTCATTAACCCTAAAGCTAGGCTGGCAGCCAGCCAGCCACAAGGATCCTCCAGTCCACACCACCCACGGCACTGTGGCTTACAGGTATGATTGGCCACATCTGGGTTTTTACGGGAGTTCTGTGGATTTGAACTCGGGTCCTTATGTTTGTACAGCAAGCACCCTTAACAACCGAGCCATCTCTCTGACTGAAGTGAGCCAGGATATAAGAAGTAAGCTTGCCATGATTTACTTCTGAGGCTTAGCTTTCCCCAGGTGGGGTCGGTAGGAGTCTGCAAGCTGGCTAGGCGCTCCTATAGCAGGTCTGTCTCTGTGTGAACACTTCCCAGCTTTCTGCACAGTTCTTCTTGCTTTAATTGGCTTCACTTATAATTAGCTGGGGTTCCGATGCTTAATCGCTCCCCCTCTGATGGTATCTTGCCATCAGCTTTGTTCATGGCTGTGTCTTAAGCCTCAGAAACAGTTTAAGCGCGGATAAGCACCTGAGAGTCAGTCACTCACTTTGGGGGTGCTCAGTGGGGAACAGGCATCCACAGGCATCTTGGTGTCCAGCCTGTCCATGGTTCCCAGTCTGTGCCCTCTCCTGGGCAATTTGAGCTTGTCAGTCTCTCATAGAGGAGTTTGTACATCTGCTCAACTGGGACCTGGGTGCACTGGGCCAGCTGGGGACTACCCCAGGCTCAGCTTTCACTAGCCCTTGGCTGGCCCCATTCCTGTGGCGCACTTGTGCGGGCCCTCAGAAGGTCCTAGGGCAGAGCTGCAGCTGTCCATGCTGTGGCCTGTTAATGCATTCTTCCTATTTCCTTTCTGTCTCTCCTCTCCCTAGTCTTCCTAATTTTCCACTCCTCCTTCCCCTCCCCCTCCTCCTCCTCTTCTTTCTTCTAGTCTTTCTTCTTCTCCTTCTTCTTCCTCTTCTTCTTCTCCTCCTCCTCCTCCTCCTCCTCTTCTTCTTCTTCTTCTCCTTCTCCCCCTCTTCCTCCTCCCCATCCTCCTCCTCCTCCTTCTACTCCTTCCCCTCCCCACCTCCTCTTCTCTCTTCTTCTCCCCCTCGCCCCCCTCCTCCTCCTCTCTCCCCCCTACTCTTCTACTATTGTTCTTTCTTCCTTTTTATTTGGTCTTTTCTTGAGAGAGGAATTTTACTAAACAACTCCAGCTTGGCTTAGACTGGCTACCTTCCTGCCTCAGCCTCCCCTGTGCTGGGATTATAGGCATTGATCCCAGTGCCAGATGATCACCCTGCCACGCTTCTTAGGATCATCTCTCTCTTCAGGTGCTTGTGCTCAGCCCTTGCCATGGGATCCAGTGATCCAGTGCTAAGAGTTCCTAAACCCAGACGTGACCCCACCTCAGGATGCACTCGGAAACCTGGAGAACCGACTTTGAGCCATGCTCCAGGGCATCTTGGAGGGGCTTGACTTCCTTGAGAACTGAATAGGTCCAGACAAATCCTGAAGCAAAACCATGCTTCATTGGTGACAGCCTCTTACCACAGGGGAGTCAGTGCTTGCCTTCCTTCAGATTCCTCCAGCCTAGTCATGCTGGAGAGACTCACAGTACACCCTTGCATGGTGCTCTTGAAACACCAGCTCTGTGGCTGGCTGCCTACCTCATGCTGCACCAGGTGCTTAGCCTTATTCTGGCTGTGCGGGCCAGGCAGCTTCGTCTCTCCCAGTTTCGACTGAATACCTCTCACTTGGTGCTGCTCTTGGTTCTAGGAGCAGGGTGGGACACTGTCTGGAAGCCCCTCTGGCTGGATTCTGACCTGGGGGATCCTAGGAGCCCACCCCAGTGGCTGACAGTGTCTTCATAAACAGAATGTCTTTATCAAACATACCCTACATTCCACTCAGCACCAGGGCTCCCCAGTGTTCTTAGTCATCCACTAACTTGGCTTTAGGACCTGGTTCTGCACCTGCCCCTCCCCTCAACTCTACCCAGAAACCCTACTACATATTCCTGGTGTCACAGAGGCCTGCTCCTCTCTAGTCCTGTGCACTGGGCATTGGTGTATCTCCTGTTAACTGTGAAGGTTCTCATCCTTGGCATATAGTTTTCTTAAGAAAAACAATGGTGTGAACTTGCTGTCTTGTCCTTGGGTGGTCCATGCCCAGAGCTGGCAGCTCTCCCCTGGTGTGAACTTGCCCTCTGTCCTTGGGTGGTCCATGCCCGGAGCTGGCAGCTCTCCCCTGGTGTGAACTTGCCCTCTGTCCTTGGGTGGTCCATGCCCGGAGCTGGCAGCTCTCCCCTGGTGTGAACTTGCCCTCTGTCCTTGGGTGGTCCATGCCTGGAGCTGGCAGTTCTCTCCTGGTGTGAACTTGCCCTCTGTCCTTGGGTGGTCAATGCCCAGAGCTGGCGGTTCTCCTCTGAGATGGGCCATACAATCGATGCTAAGCTTTTCAGGCCTCCTGCCTCTGTGACATTAGCCATGCCAAGGTCTGAAAAACACGTACAATGGTTGCAGCCTTGAATCTTGAAACAGGCAGGAGGGTTTGGCTTTAGAGTCAATCCGCCGAGAAAACACTACCCACTTTGCTTGCAGATCTGACTCCATTTCTACTTAGAGAGTATGGAGAGAGGAAAGTGCTGGTGTTTGTCCAGGTCTAGGGTCTTCCAGATTCTCTTACAGCTCAGAGCCTGCAAGAATCTAAGGTAGCACAGCAGGAATGACTGTCAGGAACACAAGAGGGAGACAGGCCAACAAGCCTAGGCCACCATGCAGCACAGGCTGGAGTGGAGACAGGTAAGTCAAAACAGGAAGGGCCTGCCATGAGCAGGTGTTCTGGGCAGAGTTGTCTGCAGAAGTGACATTTTTCAGTATGGGTTAGCAATTAGAAAGGGCTGGCATGCAAAGAGGGAAATCAAGACAGCACATACAGAGGTCCTGGAGCAGGAGCAAGGACAGTGGATGCAGGGTTAGAAAGACCATGGCTACCAGCTCGGTGAACTGTAGCTGAGTGTTTAGGAAATACTAACTGGTCTGGAGTGGTCCTGGCTTGGATCCTGTGCTTCAGTACTGCTCTGGCTGGTGAGAAGCCCCAGCTATACAGCAAGAGAACTTGAAGAATACTTAGAGGGCGACCTCAGTCAGTAAGGCTTGCTCTATGTGTCTGGGGCTCAAGGGAATGGCTTTTCTAAAAAATTACAAGTTTAGGGGACTCTAGACCCAGGTCCAATGTGTCACTTTCGAGTATTTTCCTTGGTTGTTGTAGTGTGTGGTGTAATGTGGTTCTGAAATTACGAAAGTGGGAGAAGATAGAGAAGGAGAGGGGAGCAGCAAGGAGTCACCATGGAAACCCACACCTGCCATAGCCAAGCAATGAGCCATGGGTCCTAGGACTAACGGTAGAACTCCAAAAATAGTGGTCTCCAGTGTGAGTCCCCAGCCACTCTGCCTTCTCTCTCTGCAAGTCAAGATAAAACCAATGCTTTGTCAAGAACAGTTTCTCAATTAACCTTTGAACACAGGCTGGGCCAGCAGATCTGGTGTCACAGGGGACGGGAGCAGGGGGCAGAAATCTCATCCAAGCGACAAGAAGTCAAGGACAGGTGCAGCCCCAGGGACACTAGGGGCAGGCAGAGTTCTTTTCAAAAGAACACACCAGATGTCACAGTGAAAGCCCTTTTGTATATTATCCAAAAAATTGGCAAAACAATTAAAAGTTATTTTCAAAATAATATTGGTTTATTAATGGCAGGTGAACAATTTTATAGATTTTTCTCATTCTCTCAAAAAGCACAGGTATTTTTCATCGAATACAGTGTTCTTTATATATCTGCAAATGATCCTGCTAATTATGTTGTTTAAATTTTCTATATTCTTACTTTTTGGCAAGGCCACTGAATGTAATGCTATAATGATCAATTGTGTAAAAAAATTCTGGTTGAATATATGTAAAATGTATGTAAAATTCTGTTGTTACATAAAGTCAAGAGAAAACTAAACACATGAAAAATGACTTGACAGTTAAGTGATGCATCTCGCTGATTCCACAACACTCAAAAGGACAAGTCTGTTGTCAGCCGCCTTTGTTCACATGGGCTCCAGTGCGCGCACACACCGTACAGGACAAGTCTGTGGGCAGCCTTTGCTCACATGTAGGGCACATGGGCTCCAGTGCGCACACACATCTGTACAGGACAAGTCTGCTGGCAGCAGCCTTTGCTTACATGTAGGGCACATGGGCTCCAGTGCGCACACACATCTGTACAGGACAAGTCTGCTGGCAGCAGCCTTTGCTCACATGTAGGGCACATGGGCTCCAGTGTGCACACACACCCGTACATCTGGGAAAGCTCACAGGCATGCCAGCCATGACATCCTACAGTTCAGTCCTGAGCAACTTCGCCCAGAGAACAGGGAGGGGAAAACATACTATCATTCTGTGTTCTGAAGCAAGCCCAGCCTCGGTACCAAAGATCAAGCAAAAGAAACAGAAAGCCACAGCAATATGGAAGGCAGACTCACTTTTGAACTTTAGGTTCAGAAGGGTTTAGTGAAGTATCTGTCCTGGCCAAGCTGACGATCTCAGAGCACAAGTTTGGTCCAGCTGTGGAGTATTTATTAGCGTAATTTCCCGATCACAAATTAAACAGAAGAACTGCATAGCTGTCTCAACAGAAGGGGAAAATCCCGACAAACAGTCCCACAAAGTGAGACTGACAGGGCTTCTGGCATTTCCTGAGAGGTGTCTTTAAGAAATTTCTAGCAAGCATCATTCCCGATGATGGACCATCAGAGCCGTCGCCTTTTAAATTAGGAACAAGACAGCTACCTGCTATTAATTTGCACCTCTATTTAACATCGACTAATTAACAAGAAAGAAGAACCAGTGATTAGAGAGAGATAATTAAGATTAGCATCGCTCATGGATGCTATGATTTTCCACACTGAGAAACTCAAAGCAACCTACAGCTTATGAGAAACCAGAAGTCGAACAGCTTGGAAGATACGAGATAAATTTACAAGCGTCCACTGCATTTCAACACAGCAGAACAGGGAGAAAACGTATTTGATAAGAAATAACGTGTGGAACGCTTAGAAAACACCCAGAAGAATCCCCAGCAAGGGGTATGCAAAGAGGAAACCGCTATGGCAGGGCTCTGGGGCGCGAGGTGGGAGGTAACCCTCTCATAAACATGCAGGCTTTAGTTCTTACTTAATTGGACCAAAGTTTCTCAGAAATCCCCATCAAAGCTTCAGAGTGGTTTTTGTAGCAGGCGTTTCCAGTTTACTACGGAAGAACAGAGGATGGTGAAGTCGGGCAGGTGGACGGGGGGGGGGGGGGTGGGGGGGGGGGGGGGGGGGGTGGGGGGGTGGGGGGGGTGGGGGGTGGGGGGGGGAGAACGAGAGGGAAGAGCCAACATCCTATCTAGACTAAGCATGAGGAGAGGCTCCTCCCCGTTGACACCTGCATGGCTGGGGTGGAGAAATCAGAAGCATGTTGTATTCGTTGCTTTTCCATTTCTGTGACCAAACACTTACAAGAAGCAACAGAGGGGGGGAGGGTTCGTTCCGGGTCACCCGCTATCTTCCCTACTCCCTCATGGCAAGGAGGGTGTGGTGTGTGAGAGACTTGGCTGTGGCAGCGGCATGGGGCTGTTGGCGCACATCTCAGCAGCTTAGGAAGTGGAGAGGGATGAAAGTCGGTGTGGTGCCTCCCCCCCGCCCTCCTCCCTCCCTCCCTTTCTTCCTTCCTCTCTTCCTCCCTCCCTCCTTTCCTTTCTTCCTTCCTTCCTCCCTCACTCCCTTTCTCTCTCTCTCTTTGTCTCTGATTTGATTCACTTAGGATCCTAGCCAATGAGATGGCACTGTTCACATTCAGACCATTTCTCCCCCGCCCTCCACTAAAGCCTCTCTGGACAAACCTTCCGGACACAGGTGTGTCTCCTGAGGGCCCCGCGTATTTCTTAATCCAGTCAAGGTAACAGTCAAAACCAACAATGACACACACGCATACCCATGAGGCGTGGATATGGAACGTCACAGACCTGGTGTTGACAATCCATGGGGAATGGTGTTGCTGCCCCATCAGCCAAGGGATACAGCCAGAGACGCTCACAGATGAGAGATGACACGACATCGGACCCCTATCTCACATTCTTCATATCAATTACGGAAGGAAGAAGGACTTACAAGCACCAAAAGCATGAACTTTGAGAGACATTTTAGATACAAATGTAGTGGAATATTCATTTGACCTTGGGTTAAGGGGAGATTGCTGAAATGAGATACAAAAACCCCAGTCCATACAGAACACGATCGATCGCTTTCTGACACTCAATTAAGAACTAAGGTTTCTCTGGAGACATCACAAAGATGCTAATGGAAATACAGGGTGCCTACTGGAGATGACAGCCATTGCACGAAAATCCAATAAAGGGCTCGTGTCCGGGGTGTGTGAGCACCTCTGCAGGCGTGT
Source organism: Cricetomys ansorgei (assembly GCA_026225945.1). Classification (NCBI taxonomy): domain Eukaryota; kingdom Metazoa; phylum Chordata; class Mammalia; order Rodentia; family Nesomyidae; genus Cricetomys; species Cricetomys ansorgei. Next base: position 9,934,247 of record JAMJFZ010001249.1, on the reverse strand, counting down.
GAGTGAGAGAAAGAGGCCAACCTGGAGAAACCACAGAAAGAAGGAAACCCGTCCAGCAACTACAGACTAGCATGAACTTCATTAAAAGCCTGGAAAGGTGGTCACCCAACTGCAGAGCACAGCACCCCCGGGGTCGCTGACAAACACTTGAGAATGGGCTGCGGAGGCAACTCGATCTCCAGAACACATGTAAAAGCTGCGTGCACATGTCTATAAATCCAGCACTGGGGACACAGAGAGAGGAGGATCCCTAAGGTTCATTGGCCATCCTACATGAATCAATGAGCTCCAGGTTCAGAGAGAAACCCTGTCTCGGAAAGCAAAGCCAGGGCTGGAGAGGCGGGCGGCTCAGCAGTTAAGAGCGCTTGCCTCTGCTCTCCAGAGGACCTGAGCCTGGTTCCCAACCCCCACAGGAGGTGGCTCACAACCGCCTGTAACCCCAGCTCCAGGGACTTGCTGCCCACTATTTGCCTCTGGGGTATCTGTGCACATGTGTGCATGTATGTATTTCTCTCTCTCTCTCTCTCTCCCTCTCTCTCTCTCTCTCTCTCTCTCTCTCTCTCTCTCACACACACACACACACACACACTGAGGAGCACTGGGAGAGGAACAGAGTCAAGTTCCAGCAAGGCCATCACAATTCGACCCCCAAATGCTGGGTGCTAATGCCTGAGAAACTGGTGTGGACGTTCACGGCCACTCGAAGAAGGCAAAGACTGGAGGCAGATCAGCTGTGCACGGCGGGAAGGATGGGTAATGACAGCGTTTGTAGAACGGAACTCTACACAGCAGTGAAAACGAGCCGACAGCCTCTGGCCGAAGCTGAACGGATATAAAACTTAAAAATGTGCGCTCTGCACCCATTCCCACAGCCAGAGCCTTGAAGCACCAGCAAGGTTTGTTTCTCCACGGGAGAGGGTGCCGAGGCACAGGGAGACTCCATCTTGCATAAGCGCTCTGGCCCTCCTGGGAGGCAACCCCAGGAGCTGGCTCCTGGGTCACATGGGATCCTTTCCTACTCCACCTCTCTGGCCTGGAAGTAAAAGTCAACTCAGAACGCAGGTGATGTGATTCCATCTTTATAAATCTCCACCCAGGACACGAAACAGATGCACTGTTGGGTGAGGGGCTGTCTAGGGCATTCTGTATTGTCTGCAGGTGTTGGGTTTTTGTGGGGGATGTTTAGTTGCTAATGAGTTGCATTTGCTATCAGTAGAACACCTGAGGAGTTCTGCATCAATAAATACACCTGAGCTCAGACGCTCTGGGTTCCACTGGGAGTGTGGCGTTGCCAGGATTGTGGTTCCCTCTGCTGAGGTCTGGCAGGGTTTGCAGTTATGAAATATGCCTCCTTGTCGTCCTTGCTGAGCTGCCCTGGCAGCTAACTACTACAGGCTTCCGTTGGACTAAGGTTCTGTTTCCTTGCTTTTCCAATACATTTATTTTCTTTGCATAAAATACTTTGAAACTGTCTCAGGCAAACAACAAAACAAAACTAAACTAAATAAAGAACTAAATAAAAACAACAGTCACAGGTCGAACAAGAATCCCAGCCTGGACTCTGGTCCTCTAGGACTGTGGTTCTAGATGGTACTGTTATCCAGATATTCCAACTGCTGTCAGAGGTAGGGTGGGTTTGGTCCCGTGTTACCAGGCTGTGATCTCTAAACCTTAGTTTGAACCGCAGCTGGTTCCCAGGCATAGAGCTGCTGACTCTGACTCTAGGCAGAGATTGAGGTCTGCAGTTCTAGAAGAAACTGCTGCTGTTCTGGGCACCCTGAAATCCACAGTGAGGCATGTGCCTCTCTGCCTGGAGCAGCCCAGTCCCACCTGGGTGCAACCTAGGTTTGCATCCCTAGCTTCAAGGTATGCTCACTAGGAACAAGCTGTAGGCTGTATCTCATCCCAGCATCTCAGTGGAGCCTGGCCACGCTCCCCTGGCCACGCCCCTGGCCACGCCCCCTGGCCATGCCTAATGCACGTGGACACATTTGCAGACACCATTCAACACTGGTCTGCAAGCCAGGGAAAGGGCAGGCGGTGGTGGAGTGTGACCGGGCAGGTCCCCTGCTTGCTTGGTATCTGTCTCCTGAGTATTGGACGCAGACAGTGGACAGTATCTAGTAGAGAAAGAAGCTGAGCCCAGCTTGTCCAGGGAGGAGCCTCAGCTCAAGAGTATCATGAATATTCATGGTCAGATCTAAAGGTGGGAAGAGTCCTCAGAGTGCTCTAGGCATTAGCAAGACCAGGCCGGAAGCACTTGAGAGCCCTGTTTTCTGTGATCTACTGTGAGTGTCCGGGCAGGAGTGCACACACTTGCCATTGGAGACAGCCTTTCCCAGAGGCATGCCACCAGCTCCAAATGCAGTGAGCAAAGGGAGGACCGAGGAAAGGGGCCTGCCAGCAGACCTGGCTTCGGATGGGGTACCGGTTCCTCGCTATTTGATGGGAGGATCCAAGAAGCTGTGAACATTCTAGCTGGGGGCCATTTGGAGGCATGGCTTCTGCATCCGGCCTTCCAACCCACAGGCCCTCTTCCTCACTGACCGAACCTTCCCTGAGCGGCCCTGAGCGCTGGCTTCATTTCCCTCCTCAGAGGAGCAGCGTCCCTCTGCTCTGGCATGCACACATACAGTTGCCTCTGTGCGGGCACTGGGCCATCTCTGGCTGCCTCCATCTGCTCCACCCTTTGACCATGGTGTAATTCTGGCCGTCCCAGGAAACCTCCCCCCATATTGGCCATGCTCCGCTTAGATAACACTACGGGTAAGTCTAGAACCTCTCTAGCTCTGGCCTTTTTATGTGTGATCGGTGCAGGAGGGAGGTGGAGAGATGGGAGAGCCAGTTTCCTTACTGCTTCTTCAAAAGCTGAAGTTCCCTCTGAGGCCCCTTGCGGCCCCCAAGCCGCAGGCCAGCACTTGGCAGGGGGGTGCTCAGCACTATCTGTTGGCGGCAGGACTAGGTAAAGTTAAATGAGTGGAGGAATGGGGTCCCTCTGTCCAGCACTGACCTGCAAATCCTCAAATGCAGTTGATGGGAACCCAGGAACAACTCTGAGGCTCAGCCACAGCATCACCTAGATGCTGATAAATGGTTCTCATATGAGAACATCAGAATTCAAAGGCACTCTTCAAGCTACCAGGGCCAAGTCACAGGTGGGTTGGGGTGTGGTCAAGGATGTGGGTGTGGTCATGGATGTGGGGTGTGGTCATGGATGTGGGTGTGGTCACGTGTGTGGGGTGTGGTCGAGGATGTGGGTGTGGTCAAGGATGTGGGTATGGTCAAGGATGTGAGGTGTGGTCAAGGATGTGGGTGTGGTCAAGTATGGAAGGAGTCTGTTTACACTTCAGCAAGGTTAGGAATGAAATCTCTGGACTCTGACTCTAGTGGGTACTCCAACTCTACTAGTATCCAGAACTTCTTTCACTTGTAGGTACTTGACTTCATGTCCTCCAGCCCTACCAATGCTCTAGGAGCCCCTCCCTGGGAGCTTCACCTCAGGGTTTCACCTCAAGATCCTCACCCCAGGAGCCTCACCCTGGCAGTGACCCAGGACCGAGCTGTCCTCACCTTAGGCAATGGCTCCGTTGTTAGTTCCTTTCCCGTCTCAGACAAGTCTTCACTCTCTCTTCCCTGAAGATCACTTCCTTCCAGGACCCGCAAGACCAACACCCCAGGCCCGATGCTTACTGTGTCTTTTTCTTTAATGTCTTGTCCCAAATTGTCTCTTGCTTGGCTTTTCCTGACCCTCCTCACTCAGTGCAAATGTCTGCCCTCTGCAGAGGCCTTTGCTTTGCTGAAGGCAACCCACCAGCCTGTTATTCTCTGCACAGTGGCTGTTTTCTGCTTCAGTTTCTGCCCCTGTGAGCTGCTAGTGTTGGGTAGGGCATTTGCTTGCCGGCTCCCTCTAGAACGCATGGGCTCTGTGAAGGCAGGTGCCTGGCTTTCTTGCCTGTACTGAATACCCAGGGCTTTGAACAGTGCTCGGGCACTGTAGGGAGCCAAATGCTGGCCTGTCCCCAGCAAGGCAGAGTCATGAGCACATCTCCCTCTATGGACCCTGAACCCCACGCCTGGGTCAGGAGATGATCAGTTGGCACTCTGGGAACCAGGTGATGAGAAGGACGGACGGCCTTGCTCTCTCCTGGGCTCCACACTACTTCAGACAGCAGCACTCTCTTTCCTTGTACCCCATGCTGGCCTGTTTCTGTCACCTGCTGTTTGGCTGATGCCCATTCAAGAAGGAAGGACAGTTGGCCAGCTTCATGCTTCACACTAGCCAGAAACTAACGCAAAACAGGGAGCACTCACGGTCTCAGAAGAGCCGGCACCAAGCAGATCAGAGAACAGAGGCCCGGGAAAGTGACTGATTTGTGGGCTTTGACACATCCACACCCCAGGAAAACCACACCCCGCAGCCCAGAGGAAGTCGCCTCCACAGGTCTGGAAGGCCTGTGCTCCACGAAGCTGGAAAGAAAGGGAAGGCTACCCAGGGATTGCCTCTCTACATCTCCTCGCCCGTCATGCTGTACTGAGGCCGTGGCTCTCGCAAACCCCACTTTTACACAGAGGGCGTCTTCTCCACCCAGCTCCCGGTAAGTGTCAGGAATCACAGTGACCCGGAGGAGGGACCAAGAGATAGCCCAGACCACAGCTCACATTTCCGTCGCCCAGGAACACACAACAGCCTATCTCTGCAGAGAACAGGCGTGTCCAGCTCTGCCTTCTGTGCCCGTCTACACTATGAAAGCCCTGTCAGAATCAGAGCCTATCAGCTCGCTAGCTCCTAACTCCAGGTGTGCCAGGTCTCTGCTTACAGATGAAGCCAGCATTCTCTGTCCCTGTAACCACTGGGCTCCCAAGCCTGACAGCACCCCTGCCTAGCATGCTGAACACACAGACAGAGGTTTGCCACAGCAAACTGTCCTGGGTCTTTAGGACTCAGTCTGTCTCTTGGTGAGTGAGAAGAGAAACCTGCACAACCCTTTGCATCCCCAAAGGGCCACTCTTCTGCTGAGAGTTCCTGATTCCATCTTACGTTACTGTTTTCTGTTTGTTCCAGAAGGGTCTGATCTCTGCTCTCTTTCCCTCCAGGATCTGTGCCTCCTGCTAATTCATCTGGGTTTGTTATTCTCAATAGATGAGTAATTCTCTCGTGGCTGGAGAGATGCCTCAGTGGTTAGGAGTGCACACTGTTCTGGCGGAGAACCAAGTTTGACTCCGAGTATGTGTGTCGGGTGGCTCACGAGCCCCTGGACTCCAGCTGCAGGGCACGTGACCTTGCCAGCACTCACATGCTCATACCCCCACACAGATGTACTCATATACACATACTTAAAAATAAAAATCAATCTTAAATTTCAAAAGCAAAAGGATTTTCTTTCCTAGGCCTTTCCCCTCAAAGTGCCACACACTGGCTAAATCGCCATTTCCCTCCATCACTGCCAGCTTCATCCGGATACAGGGCAGATGCCAATGTGCAGGTAGGGCAAAGTGAAGTGCACCCTTAGCGTTTTCCCTTTGCTCCTTCCCTCCAGGAAAAATTGAAAACAGAAGGGTGTGGGAACGGAGAGGGTCCCTCTAAATCCCTAGTCCCCAACGAAAAGAGCCAAGGGTCTGCAGCGGCGGGGGGCTCAGGGCTGCACGCCTCATTTGCCACTTTGTGGGATGTAACAAAGACTGCAGCCTGAACCCCAGTGCTCTTGGGACCCACCACACTGGGGGCGGTGGGAACAAACTGACCTTGTATTTCCAGCCACCCCTGTGTGGGGGATTACGGATGTTAAATGTACATGTTAGCCAGCCATGGAGGCCATATGCATGATCCCAGCACTTGGGAGGAAGAGGAAGGAGAATCAGGCGTTGAAGGCCACCCATGGCTGTAAAACGAGTTTGAAGCTAGCCTGGGCTACAGGAGAGCCTGTCTGGATGAACAACAGACATTACGTGTTCTTAGTGTGATTCTGGGCTTAAACTTATGTGCTTCTTACTGTGGCTTTCCCAGGGCAGGGAGATGTTCACATGTAAGGGCAATATGGCCATTGAGGGACCCTCACCCCTGGAGACCCCAACTCCTACGAAAGGGAGCAAAAGAGTAAATACTTCCCCAGGCTTCCAAGGCTTTCTGATCCTCCTGTGGTGGGAATGTGTGAGTTCATTGCTTGTACGAGCAGAAAGCCGAGATGAGAGATCAGAGGCCTGGAAACTTCCTTTGAGGTAATGAACTCTGGCCCAGAAGTGAAAGCTGGCATGAGTTTTGCTGGAAGATTTTCCGGCTTCGTTGCCTGATCTCTCGGCTGGCTGCCAACTCGCCTGCTTTCCACGGGCACGGGGGCATGGACACTGTAGAGCAGTCTCCTTAAGACCCACGTTGCCCCAGGCTCTAATTCAGGATGTTGCGTAGCAGGTTCGGGTGCGCCAAGGAGCAAATGCCTCCCCCCTCCCACCAGACCCTGAGCTGAAATTTATGGAAAGCAGTCTGTAGGACGGCTCCCTGTGGAGAGAAGGTTTTGTGCAGCTTTATGGAAGCTTCCTCTCCTTCTCTCTTGCATTAATGGGATTGTTCCCTTTGGTAAGAATTACTGTCTTCGGCCCTAGGCCAGGTTCCCTGTTGCCTGAAGCTTCTAAACCCAGCCTATAAAAACAGAAGCAAATCTGTTCTCAAGGTGAATTTGGCTAAGGCTTCTAGTGAACTGGGAAGACAGACCTAGTGTTCTACCCTAGAGCAGAGGAATGAATGGGGAGGGGGGGTGGCATACCTGTGCCCATGGGCTGGGCTCCAGATTTGCTAATTAACAGTGTGTTGTTGATTGATTGAAAACATTCTCCTTTAGACTCCAAAGCAATGGAGGAGTCGGCAATGGAAAACAGTCATTCTGCCTTTGCTAACACACATGGGTGGGGCAGTTACTGGTTTGGGGTCCTGGGGTGTTGGGGTACAGCAGGCAACTCATCAGGTATGGATTGGCTTCCTCAGGAAGCCTAGGGTCCATGAGATGTCACAGGGCCTTGAGAGTGAGCATTCCTGAGGCCCACCATCTGCTAGGCACTGGACTAGGCACAGGGGTGGGGGTGGTTTGCGAAGGCCCAGTCCTGATGAACCCCAGTCCGGGGCTGAGAAGGCCTGCACCCACTCATCTTTCCAACCAGACACCCAAAGGAGAGTTGCACTGACTTCTGTGCAGGGAAGTGCTCTCGGTGGACCAGCTAACAGGAATCAGTCAAGTTACCGCTCTCAGACAAAGGAACGTAGGTGATTCTCCTACTGCCACGGGCAGTGGGTGTACAGGGCTGTATAGCCCAGCACCCCCAACGCCTCCCAGCACGGTGAGCAGAGACCACACACAACACCCCCCCCATACTCACTAAGGACCACTGAGTTGTCAGAGAAGGACCTGTTGTCAGGGACACCACGACAAACAGGAAGCAAAGACATCACTGACCTCAGGCGCCTGAATGCAAGACCTGAGGCTGCAGACTGATTCCTGGACTCCCGGGGGCTCCGTACGGCTGGCACCGTTTCCTGAACATCTGAACCCTGTGCCTCTCCTGTCTGAGGTTAGGAGTTGTCGTATGGGGTCATTATTTTTCCTTCCTTCTGGAAACAGGAAGATTGCCAACACTGGGCTCACATCCTCAGCGTTCTGTCTGCCCCAGGTTCCCTGTGTCAGACCCTCAGGGAGACTACCAGGTCCCTGTAGGAGGGGACTTCAGAGTCAAGCAGAACCAGTAGGAAAAGGCACGTAGAGCATTTACCCCAGAGGATAAAAACACCGTGTGGGCCTCAAAAGAGGTAGGAGGGTCAGAAGCAAGAGCCCCCGATGGACTGTGGCGGCACTCCAAGGAGAGGCATCAGCTGGTCTCGGCTGATTATGCCCCATCCTTTGCGACAGACATGGTGTCTCCGCACAGGCCAGAGAGGCCCTCAGCGACAGGAAAGTTCCAAAGGCCAAACAAGCCCACGGTGGCTGGCAGCCGAAATAGAAGAGCCAAAAGCTAACACCGTGGGAGGAAGAAACAAGAGGGTTTAAACTCAGGCTGGGACAACTTTCTAGCAGTCTTCCCCATGATAGACTGCTTGTCTATCTGCAGGCTCCCACCGCCACGTGGAGCTGGCAGGACATGAAGTCCTGCAGTGTTAAAGAGGGCACATCCCCTTCATGGCTGATGCTTATCCAGCGGGATGCATCCAGCTACAGGTTCTACACCTTTACAACCCACCCTCCCTTAAGTCCACCCCTCCCAGACAGCCCTGACAGGAAGAGGCGGAACGCCAGCCAATCTCTGAACTTCATTCCCTCTTTTCAAGTCTGTCCAGTCAGTCCCCACCAAGATCCAATCTGCTGACTGCAAAGATCCTCAAATGGCTGATTTTTTTAGTTGCTTTCGTTCTTCTTCTTTTTCTTTTTTTAAGGAATATTTTCTAATAGATGAAAAAATTCCTTTTCATGCTTCACTAATGCAAAAACAGCTGAACCAATTTAGCTCAAACTTTCTCAATAGCTTGTTACAAACTAATTAAAATATTCACATACGGCACAAGCTTTGGGGAACATAATACCGCGCTGTCAGTCAAATTCGGCCTGAATATTTACAGCCAGCTAAACAGAAAAGCAACAGCGTGGCTTTTGCCCTTTGTTGCCTCTTGAAGAAAATGAAGTCAGACAATTAACGGTGAACAGATAGAGGTGCAGAGGAGGCAAGGCGTTTCTCCGCTTGGCTTAACTCATAAACAAAGGGGCCGAGGAGCTTGCACTCTGGGCTACGCATGGGGCAGGCCGCTGCTGCAGCCTTCATTCCAGCTCGGGGCTGGCTGGAGGTGTGTGGGAGACCGGGAGCCCAGCTGCCCCACGCTTGGCTGCAGCACCTGGGTGGGGAGGGAAGCCCCCCTAGAAAACAGCATTAATCCACGGCCAGGAATAACATGAATTTCCCATGATGCACTTCTTATGGAAACCTCCCTCCCCCATGACCGGGCACTGAGTCAGTACCCTAAATGTTCTCATCTGTATCGCCCCATGACTGTGGAATGCTCTGACAGACTGAGACAATCTCTTGAAACGAAAACTGAAGAGAGCTGGGTGTGCACACCTGCAGTTCTAACGGTTGGGAGGAGTTGAGTTTGAGGCCAGTCACGGCTACACAGAGAAAGACCCTGTCACAAGCCAAACCAAACCAAGTAAGTAATAAAGAAAACTAGAGGGAAAATGTTTTACCTCCTAGAGGAAACTATTTCTAAGTCCATGATAAACATGTGCATCTGAAAAACCAAATATGCTCTCTGACCCTCTGATCATTTCTAGAGCAATCTAGAACATTCCCTGGGTCTTCTGATTCATCCACCCCTAAGGCCTTTATGTTATGGGCTATGAAGAAGGCAAGCAATTTTTCACACGAAGTGCCCATGTGGCTAATACTTCTCAGATGTCTTACTCTGGGATTTTGAGTGTGTCAACAGGTGGAAGAAGGCTCAGCGGCAGTGCCCATGCAGACACGTAGCCCTGTCCGTGATGCTTCCCTCTGCTCTGCTCCCAGCTGCTGGCTCTTGATGTGTGCATCCTACACAGCCCCAGATGCTTCTCCTGAAGCAGAAGCCAGATGGCTTCCACGTGTGGTAACGCCCGTGCAAAGTCAGGACAGACTGAGTGGTTTCTGTCTCTGGTGCTTGTGTTCTTCTGCTTTTCCTGTCTTCCTTGTCACACATCCCTAAATTTCCATAGAGGGACACTGTGGCCAGCATCTCCTTCAGTTCTGCCAGCTCACAACTAGGCTCCAAGGATGTTAAGGCTGTGGAAGACTGACTGTGGCTTTGCTCAGATGGTGTCCGAAGCAGCCGAGCTCTCTGCTTCATCCTCTCTGGACCTGTGCCTTCTTGCTCATCTGCTCAATGCACAGCTCACTTGAAGCACTGCGATTCTCCAGGGCAGGTTTGCTCTCTGTCTAAACACTAAAGGAGTGGGGTCTTTGCAAAAGGACCTGAAACAGAGCACTTTGCCCCTGCTCAGTGAACACAGCCACAATAGGAGTTTTATTCCCACAGTGACTCTGCTGGATGTGCTGAGTGAGAAGCTAAACCCCAGAGCCAGCAAGAACTGTGTTGGCTTTGCTTTTCTTCATGAGAAAATGGCTCCCAGGGTGGCTGACCATGCCTGATTAAGGAGGGTGCTTTTAGGAGGGAGAAAGCCTCCTGGTAGCTGGAGGAATACTCCAGGACCATCAAGGACCATCTTCCTAGTCTCCCAGGCACCCCCTGGCCCAGTGACTGACCTGGAGGGTCTGAGCAAGTATGGAGCAGCCCTCACTGGATAAAGAACAATGAAGACCTGGAGGGGACAAGGCTCGGCTCAGACAATGCAGCTACTATAAGGGCACCTGGTTGACCCCCACCGTGTCCCCTGGCAGCCAGGCCACAGGGATCCCAGCAGGTGATATCAGGGCTGCCTAGGGTCAGGAGAGGAAGGAGCGGGGAGCTTCCGTCTCCTCTCTTGTGTTTTTGAGCCACATCATGGACTGAGCAGGGACTTCCACTTGGATGCCACCTGGAAAGCCCTAAGGAGGAATTAGCTCATTAATTCTCACAGGACCCATCAATTAGGAGCACATTACCAGGAAATGCCCAGGCTGACAAGGGGCAAGGCTGGGAATTTTATCTCTGTGACCTGAGCCCTGTAGGGTTCAGAGAATCTTCTAGTGACACCATGGTCTCCCAACCACAGGTGCAGGAATACCTTTCTGGTCTATAGACCAGCGATGCTCTGGGTCTCTGTCCTGGGGCTGGACGGAAGGTGGAGGTGTCCTATTTAGCGTGGGTGGTGGCTTTGGCTCCACCCACAGAGCCACCTCTACCTGTGACACTCACTGCCCCTTGGTGAAGTCCAGGGCAGTGTCTGGGGAGTTCTCAGCATTCCTGTGTGTGATTTGTTTCTTGCAGCCTCCACTGAAGGCGGGTCCTTCAGACACTGGCAGGGAGAGAAGTCATCTTCTCTGCGTGCTCCAAGATAACATTTCACTAAAGCAGCCAAGCCAGGGATGACTGTCATTCTCACACATTTCCGAGGCAGCACAGGAGGAGGGAAAAGGAGAATCTGGATGGAAGAGTAGATGGGGGGGGGGGGGTAAGAGGAGGGGGAAGAGCAGAGAAGGAGCAGGAGAGGATGAAGGAGGAATAGAGGGGCAGAATGAGCGAGAGGCAGAGGGTGGGAGGGAGAGGACAGAGCAGAGGAACAGGAAGAGCAGAAGGGGAGGGAAGAGGAAGAGTCGACCAGGCTTCAAGGAGTGATTAATTTGAAAGGCGTCCACTCTCAGGGCTGTGGAATACCATCTCGCCGTACAGGAAGACTGTCTTCCACGGAGCCTCAGTATATTAAGGCAGTTTACAAGGTAATGAGTTTGATAACGGTGGTGAAATGGATTTACAGGCCAGAGTCGCAGCCATTATGCAATCCGCGATGGCCTGGCACATCGCCAGAGATTGTGAAATTAATTTTAATGGAAGAGGAAATGTTAGTCAGGAGACAGGCTGCTTCACGGAGATGGCTGCCACCTCAGGGTCCCCGCCCTGGGGCCTTCCCTCCCCAAGTCCTGGCACCCTAACCTTGAGAGTCCCCTGACTTAGCTAGCCCAGCTGTGCCTGAAACAGGTAAGTAGGTAAACAGACCTGTCATTCACAGCTGTGGGATCTCAGGGCCTGGCCAGGCATGGGGGGAGGGGGGACCAACAGGCATGCTGGGAGTTGAAACCATGGCCTCCAAGAAAACTTCCTCCCCGCAGAGGCAGCTGGGAGTCCTGCCCGCCACAAGGCAGGGTGATGTGCTCTCTGTTTACTGAGGTTTTCAGGGTCCCAACCTTCTGTGCCAGGTGGGAATGGGAAACAGACACTCTTTCTTGCACTTAAGAGTCGCACATGCAAAGGGTGTCAGGACACTGTTCATTTGAAGAACTAAGGAGACAGGAAAAGGCCAAACAGCAGACTGCCGGAAGGTAAATGCGACATGAGACAATCCGGAAGAGATAAAGAACACCCACAAATCAACAAGAAGACGCTTACCCACTGTGATGGTTAGTTTTAACTGTCAGCTTGACACAACTAGAATCACCTGAGGAGGACGTCTTCATGTGGATTCTCTAGATCAGTTTGGCCTATGGGCATGTCTATGGAGAACTGACTTAATTAAGTTAGCTGGAGTGGGAAGACCTGTCCACTGTGGGAGGCACCATCCCCTAGTCAGGGGACTCTGGACTACATGATGGTGGAGAAAGGAAGCAGAGCACTAGCATGCGTTGCTTCACCTGCTCTTGACTGTGCCTGCAATGTGGCAGCTGCTCTGATTTCCAGCTGCCTTGACTTCCCTACCATGACAGACTACAATCTATAACTGTGAGCCGCAAACCCCTTCACACTGAAGCTTCTTTCGTCAGGGTATTTTATCCCAGCAACAGGAAATAAAACCAAGACACCTACATAGAAATACAAGGAGTCAGTATGAAAATTGAGCCATCTACCCTGCCAGGAACTGGAAAAAAAAATTAAAATGTAAAAAGCTCTCCTCTCTTGTAAGCTAATGTCTTTAATTCAAAAGACTGAGAGAGATGCCGGATGGATCGACCCAGCATGTAAACAGGTGCTGCGTTCCTCGGAGCAAAGCGATAGCGTGCGCCAGCCGCTGCTGCTGAACCTGAGCAGACATCTATTCACCCCAGGTAGGGATAAACAACAGATCCAGGAAACCAACCATTGCACCCCAGCCTAGTTTGGAGAACCAGTGAGTTTACTGGGGTTACTTACAGGAGTGTGGGTGCTCAAAGACAGCCACATCACCAAATAGCCCACCCAGCAGGAAAGTGCATCCCTGGGCCTCCAAGCACAAGAGTTGCCCCCAAACCCCGAGATTACCACTGCTTTCATGATCTTGGGAAGGGGCTTTGAGATTCCGTAGATTTCCTTGTTTCCTGAGCTGGTAAGTTTTCTTAGCTTTGGGTCTCATGAGCCTCTCTCTTTCTCCTCCGCCAGGGGAGGATGTCTCGGTTCAGATGAATCAGCCACAAGATGACTGAATTCGTGGATGTTGGGTATCAGTTAAAAACACGCACTGGCAGGGATCCCCTATACAAGAGCACCACCCGCCCTCTACTCTCTCCTGACACACTTCACATGTGGAGGTGTGTGCCACTACCGTGGACATGGCGATCAGAAGTCAGGGGATCCCAGGGTCACCACACCTTTTGTATTTGTATTTTGTAGTTTGGTGCTGCAGTTCTCAGGGATGGACTCTAGAGGATACCACGTGACAAGGCCAGGAGGTGGGGACCCACCGGTGGGGACAGCATGCTTTTCCTTCTGACCGTTAGACTGCCTCCACAGGGTCACCAGTGCTCTTCTGAGCTCTGGGCCCACACCCCCACCAGCCAAACCCAGCTCACACGGAGGAGGTTGAGGTCATGTCCACATTAACAAAAATCCTACCAGCTGTCACCAGGCGAAGGAAGGCGCCCGTGTCTAAGAGACGCCCCAGCCGGGCTCATTTTGCCTGGTAAGCACCTGCGATCTGACTCAGCAAGCGTGCACATCCAGGTAGGAGACGAATTAAATCACCCCACATGTCTGTCTTCACATTTGTTACTAGGGGGGCTGCAGGGGTCTCATTCGCTTGGAACAACACTGACAGCTGTCATTAATGATTCCTTCCGCGATCTGCCACCGATATTTATATTTAGTCACCGCAGGAAGAGCCGTGGGAGTCTGCATCCTGCGACATTCCCCCCTTCGCTCTGGGAAAGCCCGAGAGAGAAACGTGTTGACAGGGTTTTCTTTATTCTGCCTTTTTTTTTTTTTTTTTTTTTTTCCTTAAGCAAAATCAGAGGGAGAATAATCAGAAATCAGAAGGAGAAGGCTTTCTACCTGGATACCGGGAAGGGCTGTGGGTACATATTCAAACAGCCATGGCCCAGACCTAGTCACCACTAACACACAGCGAGTATTTCGCCAGGCTCGGGGTGGGCTGTCAAATGGTTCCTTTCAGTTCAAGGTGACATGGGACATGACATCCAGAAGTCACTTCTGATTGCTGAGTTAGTGAGTCTGTGACATCAGGACCCATACTGGGAGGAAGCTCTGTAGTGGGGTGTGTGTTAGCATGTGGGGCCTGTGGCTCAATCCTCAGTACCACCAAAAAAGGAAGAAATAACAGAAAAAGAAAAATAGCTAAATAAAGCTCGAAGAGCCCCAGGCTAGGGAACAACAGAATGTGAACAAGGCAGTAGACATTTCGAGCTGTGGGTTCCAGAATGTACCTGCGTGCTGCAGCAGAGCCCTGTGGGTTCCAGAATGTACCTGCGTGCTGCAGCAGAGCCCTGTGGGTTCCAGAACGCACCTGCGTGATGCAGCAGAGTCCTGTGGGTTCCTGAACACACTTGCATGCTGCAGCAGAGCCCTGTGGGTTCCAGAATGCACCTGCGTGCTGCAGCAGAGCCCTGTGGGTTCCTGAACACACTTGCGTGCTGCAGCAGAGCCCTGTGGGTTCCAGAACGCACCTGCGATGAGGGACCAGATTGGCTAACCTGTCTGCACCCACTCAGCTTGGCTCCTACCGCAAGAGGCTAGGAAGCAGCTATAACCTACCTGCCACACGGCAATGGAGGAGCCACTCGACCAGGTTCCTCGGTGGATTCTCTAACAGCTTCCCCAGGCACTGCCTACTGAGGTCTCTGAGAGCTACTGCCAGCTCCCCACCCCTACCTCTGATCAGACGCTGAGCCCCGCTCCTTTGTGGGGCTAGACCCCAGAGGCAGGGCCTCCTATCCATTCTTCCGCAGCCTCCCTCCCTTCCTGCCTCGGTTGCTACCCCATGCCATTTCCTCATTCCACCCCCAGGCCTGAGCAGACCAAGTGACTGCTATCCCCTTAGGGAGCCCCATGCCCTGCTTGGCAGCAGCTAGTTTCCCTCTTGTGGCCCACTTTGCCCTGCACAAACCCAGCGGCGACCTGTGGGAAATTCTAGAAGGACCAGGAAATGGTGCCCCCCGACTGCTGCAGTGTGGGAGCCAGACCTAGACTGCTCTAAGGCACCCAGGCTCTGGGCTGTGACCTCCCCACAGCCTCGGGGCTGTGACCTCCCGAGGCCCGTGTTGGATGATGGGGCTGATGAGGAGCCATGCTGGTTTGGGGTGAAGGAAACGGGGAGTGGGCACTTACTCTCTTGCTACCACATCTCAGCCACACAGACGCTTTCCCTGGATGCCGGGCAACTGTCGGCCAAGATCTGAGTTCTCTGTTCTAAAACACAGCCCACACATGCATACGAATTCACCTTCTCTCTTAACTCAGAAATAATAACTCAACATTGTTCTTTCTGTGTTCTTGGTCCCTGGCCAATCTCCTGAATTAATTTAGATGAAAGTTATTATTATTATTATTATTATTATTATTATTATTATTATTATTATTATTATTATTTTTTTTGGCAAGGGCCACTAACCTGGGTTTCTTGTGTCTAATTTTTTGACCTGTAGAGAGATTCACCAACTCACCCACAGTCCATTTGCTAAGCAAGAGACCTCTGCAGGGATGGGACACTTTCCAGAAGGGGCTTGAGGGAAGGCGCTTCTCCCTTGTAGGACACAATGAGCCCATGACCCTCCAGACACAGTGCCGGGAGAGGTTAGATAAACACAAAGGTGCCTTTCTTTCACGGCCAGGCTGGAGCAGAGATGGCACTTGACTTCATTAGGAGGGTGATTTCAAAAGCACAGAGGGAGGAGTCTTCAGCAACTCGTGGTCTTTTGTTTAAATGGAGGGAAACGATTTTTCCTTACGATGCTGCATCAGTTACTTTTCTCCTTGTTGTTCTGAAGAAATCCAGACAAAAGCAATTTATAGACGGGAGGAATGGTCGTGGCTGCCATTTTGAGGTCAGCCCGCTGTGGCGGGAAGGCACGGCGGCAAGGCTCTCCGTCTACAGCCAGAGAGCAGAGAGCGGGGAAGACCAGCGGCGGGGCAGTCTACTTCTCCCCACTGGAGCAGGAACCCTCTGGTCCTAGCTTCTTGACCAACGCCCTCCCAGTAATTAAAGGCCAGATACGCCGTATTCTGTAGGTCATGGCCTCTGCCCAGGGCCCAGGCCGTTTAAAGGGCCTGCTGAGCGCGCCTCTCCTGAGTCAGGCGGCTAGGCGTCAGTGTGTATTTGTCCACAGATTCGGGCTGTGAGCCGGGAGCAGGGGTGGTGGTGGATCCAGGGCCTCCGCACAGGGTCTGTTCACCACGGCCTGCGGCCAGGCAGCTCTCTGTCACCTCATGCACCCTTTGCACTGGGAACAGCCATTAGAATGCAGGAAGCAGAGGGCCAGCCATCTCCTGCCAATCACTCCCGATTGCTCAGCTCCTATTAATAGCACACGACAATTAATCAACAAAGGTGTTTATCATCCGAGGAGAAGGCGCCTGTGTTCTGTAATCATGTCGCCTGCCGTCTCTGCGTCTGCCAGCTCTTGAGCTGTTAGGCACCTTCAGTTCCAGCTCCTTCTCTGTTCCATGTAGCTGAAGAGCCGGGTGGTACGGGGAGCCCGGTGGTCTTTTCCCAACACCGTGGTCAAATGGGTGTGCTGGGTTTCACCTACTTCCCAGTGCTCAGATTTGTTTAACACTAAGCACTATTGTTTTTGCACTGGAGTCACTTACGTATCCCCCCAAGTTTATATTTGAAGTGAAACTAAGTGGTTACAATGACTAACACGCCAAGCTTGAGCTAGGAGCTGCATGGGGTGCTCAGGGCTTACCCTCTTTCTGTCTAAATCCCAACCTAACCCCAGTCACATCTGCCTTGTGAACCACGTAGATCCTCAGCGTTGCCAGCAGGGCCCCTGCTTGGTGCTGAACAGTTACAGCGTCTCACCTCATCTCCCCAGCTAGTAAGAAGGCTGTTGAGGAGGCCAGCAGGGAGCATGTGTACAGAAGGAAGGGTCCTCTGGTGCTGTTCTAGAAGCTCTCCTTTCTATTGATTGAACATTCACCCGTGTTCACATGGCCTTGGTGAACACGACCCTTGACAGACCAAATGCTACATCTGATTCCTTTGCACCTCATCCAGGCCTTTATACCAAAAGAACTAAGCGCAAACCCCAGGGACCAAGAAATCACCACTGAGCTTGTGGCTCACCCCACCAGGTGTATCAATCCATGGCTTATGCACCCCATGCTGCCAAAGGTAACTCAGTGCAGAGTGCAGCCCAACACAAACTCATAAACTTACTTAAAACATTACAAGATTGGCCCGTGCCTTCCCCCCACCCCCTTTGTAACTTGATTTTGTGGCTCTCGAGTGTGAACTAATGTCCTGTTATAATGTCCAAAGATTGGACACGCATGCTCGGTCCAGCCATTGTTTTATAATGAACAAGAATAAGTTCAATATATATCACTATAAAATCCGATTCGGAAGGTCCACAGAGCTGCCTCCGGGAGGAGTCTCCACAGCAGTGGCAATGGATGGCCCACATATCCCTGTGCTCCTGAAACAGAGCATCCTTGTGTGGTCGGCAGCTGTGTGTATAGGCAGGGGCCTGCTGCTGGGAGACGCTGGCTGGGGTGACGCCCACCTGAGTCTCTGTCCTGGTACCCTCCGTGTGGACTCGGGACTGTCTGCAGCCTCTTTGCCCTCTGCCTGTTCTATACTTGACTGTGCTCCACTGCTCAGCCCGCACCCTCCCAGCCCTGCCTTGTTCTTGGGATTACTTGTTTCATACAGTCAGAACAGTATCTCAAGCCTCCTGTTCCGTTTAAGGTTCCCAGTGATGGGATTACACCTACCTGGGTTTTAAAATTATGTCAAAGAGGCTTTCTGGGACTTATAATTCCATAATTAACTCATCTTATGCACAGTAATACCCTTCCTGTTCATAAAAGGAGCTTGAAAGCAACGAGTTGGCACTTGGAACAGACAAGCAAACAGCCCATGACAGGGATGCTTCAGGGGGGCCTCTTCCTCTGCCCTCAGCAGTGGCTGCCGGGTGTGGGGTACAGAGCACACTCATCTGACCAGCACGGAGTGTGTGTGGGGGTGCTTCTCAATTCCCAGAGAATATGGTCTTTGCTAAGACACACACTGCCAGCGGTGTCCGGCAGGGATCCCTGCTTGGGGAGACACCTGTTAGCCCCATCATGGGACAGCAGAGGCGAGAGCTGGCAGATTGTTTGTGTTTCTGCAGCTGTCAGGGTCCCGTCTGCGACCTCCTCACCTCCAGCGCCTGGCGCTCTCACTTTATCTGGATCCAAGAATTGGGTAAGCTTCGGATATTGGGTTAGGTGAAAATCACTGTGGCCATCCCTGAACTGGACCAGCTCTATGAAATGTTCCAGGTCCATAGAAACATATGAGTGCACACGCACACACACACGCGCGCACACACACACACACACACGTGCACACACACACGCGTCCATGTACATACCCCTAAGCCAGAAGGTAAGGGCAAACACTCTCCATCTCCGGCCCGGGCTCTTAGGAACCATTGTGTCTTAGGGAAGAACACCTGCTTTCCCACTGTCCTTAGTGCTGGTCCCTCCATCCAAGGGAGAAACTTCTACTTGGAAATTAGTCTGCACGTCTGTTCTTCATACTCTCTTCCTAAACACGAACAAAGTACAGTATTTGGACAAACTTAAAGTATTACGTAAATGCTATCAGAAGTGGTTTTGTTGGTGTCAATATGCAATATTTTCATGCTTCTCTGGTAGAGCTCTCAACGAGAGGTGGTGTGTAAGGTCTTTCACGGGATGGCATCACAGGGGCCTGACGTGACCGCTACACTTGTCCTGTCAGGGAGTCTTGGTCTGCCCTGGCTGCCTGTCCTTGCCATCATGGACAGCCCTGCGGAGACCTCCCTGTGCAGCCCCCATGGCGTCTGTTTAAGAACATCACTGGGCCTAAGGTCCATAAGCAGCCGTTCTCTGTAGGACTTGAGGCACAGGAAGTGCCCAGTGAGGCTTTCTCCAGAATTCTCAGCCTCCCAATGTCATATTGGCCCTCAGGATAGTTCAACATTTAAAAGAATAAATGCATTCTGGGAGCCATTAGTATAATTGAGCAGGCTCTCTTTTCAATTTCAATTTTATCTCTGTGCTGGGCAAGTGCTGGTTATTATAAGCAAGAGTACAGGGAATGGTCAATAGGGATCAGCTTCATCTGGAGGGTGAGGGAAGAGCAGACGAAGGAAAAGACCTCTGAATCTAGGCCGGGGTCAGGACAAAGCAGGGAGGGGCAAGAGTGTGGCAGGAGGAAGAGCGAGAGAAGACTGTGGGCCCACGGCATCCTGGCGGGTTTTTGATGGGAAGACAGCTGGCGACCCAGCCCGTCCCTTCAGCTCCTGCTTGAGTCCAACACTCAGCCTCCCGGAGACAGAGCCTACCCCTGGAGGATAGGCTTTCCGCTGATCTTCAGTCCTGATTTTCATCTTACCAACCTTTCCCAGCCACCCTCCTAAAAGAACCCTGATAACCAGGGCTCTGGAAAGTGTCATGAAGCTGGGTCTGCCGAGGAGCACCCGCTGAGCCCTTGGCTCACAACGGCTGATATTCCTCTCTTTGATCATACCAAAAAGGCAAACTGAGCCCTAAGCCTCGCCCTGTGAGGTAAAGAAGGCCATGCCAGCCATGCCGGGCTCCCCTTGGGCCTGGTACTCTGCAGTCTCACCACCAAGTCCCCTCATTCAGAGCTCACAGAAGATCCCCATGAAGGAGGGGAGCTGTGAGCATCTGTCCAGTGAATAAGAAAACTGTGAACACTATTGTGAAGAAACCAAGGTAATTAACCCCCTGCAGTCACAGGAAACTAAAACCCCAGGGCAGAAGCTCACACCTCTCAGAATATCAGGAAATGAGGGAAGCATGGGGCCTGTGCTCACCGCAGTGCGCACCATTGGCACGGGCACGGGTTGCGAGAGGAGAATCCCACGAGGGAAGGCGTGGCTGGGATAAGGGGAGAACACTCAGAGCACAGAGGCCACAGGGTGAGAGGTGCTCTCCAGGCAGGGGCTCAGCACGCGCACGTCAAGGACAAGGGCCGTGAGTGCGAACGCACGCTGGACTCGCGCGCTGGAGTGTGGAAGATGCTGTGATCACCACGCCGTCACTACGCCACCTCCCTCACCATCACCACTGTCAGCTGTGCTACGGTCACCGTTACCCTTGGCACCGTCACAATTACGCCGTCACCCTCTTCCCGCCACCTCCAGCCTCGCTGTCAGCGCGAGCATCCCTGACGTCGTAAGCGTCGTCGCCGTCTTAGTCCTCGCCATCGCCTTCGTCGTCATCTTCATTGCCACCCTAGTCTTCATCGTCATCAGCACCATCTTCATTGTGCTTGACATCGCTGATTGTCACCTTCATCATCATCATCCCTGCCTCCTCTTCATCTCCACCTCCACTACAGTGAGCGCTGTCATCACCATCCCACCATCGTCTCCACCACCATCTTCACCACCATCGCCTCCAGTCATCATCACCACCACCATCAACACCATCACTATCAGCTTTATTCCGGTCACTGCCACTGCCACCACCTCTACCACTTCCTCCTCCTCCTTCCCCTCCTTCTCCTCCTCCTCCTTCCCCTCCTTCTCCTCCTCTCCTCCTCCTCCTTCTCCTCCTCTCCTCCTCCTCCTTCCCCTCCTTCTCCTCCTCTCCTCCTCCTCCTCCTCCTCCTCCTCCTTCTCCTCCTCCTCCTTCCCCTCCTTCTCCTCCCCTCCTCCTCCTCCCATCCTCCTCCTCCCGTCCTCTCCCTCCTCCTCCCCTCCCCCTCCCCCGTCTTCTCCTCCTCCCCTCCTCCTCCCCTCCTCTTCCTCCTTCTCCTCCTCCTCCTGTCTTCCTCCTCCTTCCCCATCTTCTCCTCCTCCCCTCCTCTTCCTCCTTCTCCTCCTCCTCCCGTCCACCTCCTCCTTCTCCTCCTCCTCTACCACTACCACCACCACTAGCACCAGCAGCACCAGCAGCAGCAGCACCACCGCTGCCACCGTTGCCGCCGCCGCCGCCGCCGCCGCCGCCGCCGCCGCCGCCGCCGCCGCCGCCGCCGCCGCCGCCGCCGCCGTCATCATTGCCCTCATGACCTAACAACACATTCTGCTAATAACACTGAAGAAAATAATCATTAAGCTTTCATAAACCTCTGGGGCATCAGTCCCTAGACCACTATTACTTTACAGTAAAGATCTGCCACTCAGAGATGATGTACTTGTTCAGAGCCAGATCAATAAAAACAATGTAGCAGGGTTCCATCCCTGGCCTGTCTCTCTCAAACGCTTGCTGTGAACTTCATAGTGAGAGGGAGCTGAGCCCTGGAGGCACAGGAAAGCCAGTGTACCCATTCTTCTTGATCCCCTAGACTGTGGTCAAAACCTAGCAAAGTCTTCACATAGAGCCCTGACCCTTCCTAGAACACCTGCTGCTCTTTCCTGTGTGAGTCTGAGCTGATTGCCTCTGCAGGGAATGATGAGACGCAGCAACGGCCACATTCATAACTCTTCTCCGTATTTTCCAGGAGGGAATAATACAAACACGTCACCAAGCCCTCAGGGAATCTGACACTGACCTGACTCTCAGTGATGAGCTAGCCTGCCCCGGAAATATCTGATACAGCCTCTCCATGTGCCACCTACCCAAATAAGTGTGTCCTGTCCAAATATCCACAGACTTGGGCTGTGGGGGTGGGGGCACTGGATTCTCCCTTCAAACCCTAAGAACCTACTGTGTGGGTGGGTTTAGCATTGATGGAAGGAGACTGAACATTGGCATGACAAAGTCTCCTGGGTAGGAGACATAAGGGGACGGAAGGAGACTGTGTATGACTGGGGAACAGGTGCTGGGAGACAGAGGCCCCTAAGAGGAGCCTTTTGTGGGATGGCCGTAGGACACTGAGTGAGTGAGACACTCATAGTTTAAGACAGTAATGTAGATGGAAGGAGAGGAGAGAAAGCACCTACTATGTGCTGCCTACACGCACGTGCTGCATTTCACACACATCTCATTTGGCCTTCAGCGTGAGTACGAGGAAGGATCAGTACATGGATCAGAAGGAGGCTCTGTGAGCCAAAGGGTCTCCCACTCACCCAGTGTCTGCAGAAATGGGAGACGGCATGCTATGGAGGGGCGGTCTGAGTGGGGAAGTTGAGGAGACGAGGAAGGTGATCCTCTTAGGCGAGCTACTGGCCCTCAAGGTGACCAGGCTGGGTGGAGTGATGTCTGCTGCCATTGGAATATAAAGAGTCACACGTCATCAGCCCCTCGCTGTGATCCCAGCCGCTCAGCTCAGACCAGAGAGTGGGAAAGGAGTCCTGGCTGGTGCGGCCAGCTCTGCTGAGTCCCGATTCGGCAGGCCGGACAACGGTAAGCAAGGACACGTGCTGGTCATTGCAGCGTGTCCCATAAAGCTGCCACCAACCATCCTTCAGTTCTTCAGGGGAGCATCTGGACAAAGCCACCTGTCCCTGCACTGGGCCACCTTCTCCATCCTTTCCAGGTCTGAACTTCCTGCTGCTCCTCAGGGAACGCTGGGAGAGGGCTGGAGCGCAGCCTGTCAGTGTGACTTGTTAGTTATCTTCCTAGGGACAGTGCTGTCAAGGGCCACTTTGCAGCGCAGGGACTGCTGAATAACTAGCTAGCCGGTGCTCAAACCTGACATGACTTACTCACGGTGCCGATAACCGTCTCTCGTGTAGCACCGAGACGGTACATTTAAAAAGTTAAAATATCAGATCCCCATGGGTCAAACCCGTGAATATTTTCTACCTTATTCCTAAATTTTGAAGCAAGGGGAATATAATCACCTGCAATTGCCCTCTGCTAATACTGCGGCTCAACTACATGGGCCACAGACAGAGATGCGGATGGTCCCTGCCCACTCATTCCAAATTGGCTGGGCCGTTAGGAAAGAAGTCAACCTGAACACAGCGGCGTTTGCCGACGGCCCACACCCTGTCCTGCTGACTCTGTGCTGGTACCGAACCGTGCCGAGTGGCTGTGCTGAGTGAGAATCGTAGGCTGTGTCGGTCTCATTAGCCCAGTAGCAGATCATACGACAGAACAGAAGCCTGGCTCCTGCTCAGAGACGTCCCTGAGACACAGTAAGGGAAGCCTACTCTACAGTCAGTTTTCTCCAGAGAGGTCTTGCTGGGAAAAGGTCAGCTGGTAGGGAAGGCAGCACTCCTCTCCAATGTGAGCACACACAGCCTGGCTTCCCGGCTTCCTACCTGAGGCCCAGAGGTTAAACTTGTCCACAGCACAGGCCTCCTGCACTGTGAAGGAGACCCAAGAGGTCTCAGCATCTTCCTTCCTAGGAAGGGTGCAGTCACAGACCATCATCTATGAAGCAGAGGGAGCCCACCACAGACAGTACATCTGCTGGCCCCTTGACCTTGGCTCACTAGAACAATGACCAATAAATTCCTATCATTTAAAAAGATCCCCTCTTAAGGGGTTTTGCCATAGTAGCCAGAAGAGATAGAGAAGACAGACTCCACTTTGATATTCATTGCTATGTGAAGTTGGCTGCTGCCTAACCTCTTGGAGTTGGGTCTTGTTCCTCACCAAGAAGGCAGCAAAGCCCAGACATCCCAATGGCACAGGTCAGCGAGCCCGACTGGGAGGCGTCTGCAAGCTTTGCCGTCAGGGCTTCGCCAGTGCCGGCTGGCCCTCCTCATCAACCTGGCTCTTCTCAGCTGAAGCCCATCGGCATCCGACCTCTCACCGCCGGCACACCTGTTCCCTGGAGAGAGCCTGCACTCTATAGCCTGGGTTGAAGAAGACCAGACTCCACTGGGGACCTACAGGTTCAAGTCCACACGCTCACCCTTGGACCCCCCACTGCCCTCAATATTGCCCAGGCTCTTCCCTCAAGGGCTCCAGGGAGAACGGCCCCTTGATGTGACAGCAAGAGTCCTGCGTGGAGGTCGAGGTCCAGGACGCATCCACAGGAGGAGGAAGGTCCAGCCACAGGGGTAGTGGCTGGTGGCGGCTGTGGGGCGGGGAAGCATTGTTCTGAGGAGAGGGAGTTGTGGCCCAGAGGGATTTGAGAATGAGGGAAACAGAACTTGGTGCTGCTGGGTGGCTGGCCAGATGTCCTTGCTTTCTAAAGCTCACCACCAACTGAACCACCCAAGCACCTGTGAACAGAGTCTAAGCCCGACATTCTAAGTCTAGCAGCAGATCTGGGCCCTAAGGGACAGCAGGTAAGCTAAAGCACCCTACCAGAAGGGCCGGGTGAGGAGACACCCCTACTCGGATAGGGGCAGGACGTCTTCCTGCTGGATGATGGGATGCCCTTCCCAGTTCTCAGAGGGTCAGGCTGGTACATTCTCTCTCCTGTCCTCAATCATCCAGATACCCTTCCCAACCGGGTCACTTCCCCGCAGGAGTCCCTGTACCTGTAGGCCAGTGACCCCACCCTTAAGCCTGGAAGGCAGGCTTTAGATGTGTGGTGTGCTAAGCTCCATGGATCTGCGACCACAGCTGGCTTTCAGTCCAGCCCAGAGCTTCACGCTGAGCAACTCTGATACCAGGACAATAAACTTTGCATCATGGTGCACCTGCTGTGGATCTCTGCCCAGGTTCCTGCAGGGGCACACAAGGCTTCTGGTGGCAGAGGCAGCCTGTGACCTGCTCTCCAGCTCTCCTGCCCTCCATTGTCCCCTGCTGCCCAGGCCTGCCTGTCGGCACTTGACTGTGAAATGCACAGTCCCACCGCACAGCCCATACCCTCCTTAAACAGGACGGTGTTCGCCTGATTGCTCTGACCTCTTCCATGCACAGCCTTCGGGCAGCACTCTGAAGCTCCCAACTGAAGGCTCTGTGACCTGGATTCCGCTAAATGTTTAAGAAGAGAGAACCTGCCTGGCCTGCCAGCCCAGGTGTGTGCATGAGAACGTGTGCGCACACCCGTGTGTGCAGGAAAGCAGTTCACATGTCTGTTTTTGTTCCCTCTCTTTATTAGAATTGCTAAAGCCACCTCTGAACAGCTTTCTGTTCTCCACAGGCCAAGGCCCAGAAGAGTCTCTTGGAGCTTTTCCTAAGAAGCAAATGTCTAGTGAGGTCACAGATGAGAGGCTCACCCGAGCTCAGAGTCCGAGGAACTCTGTGTAGGGCCACAGGACACTGGTCTGTGAAGGACCCGGGCCTCCCAGGGCTGGGCAGAGAGGCCTCCTGGAGGAAGTTGTGTGACCACAGCCCTAGCATGAAATAGCTTCTGGTCTATACAAGAGGCCAGAAGCCAGAAGAAGGGCTGGATGCACCCACCCTTAACAGGAATGGGAACCCCCACAAGAAGAGTAACTCCAACCTGGGAGAAGTAAGAGAGCCAGGAGTCTAAGCAAAGAAGTGCTCAGCCACAGTGGGTGTGGGTAGCAGGTCAGAGTCGAATCAGCCCAGGACAGGGTCCTGTGGGTGCTGACAGCTGCAAATGGCCCTCTGCTAGTTCGAGCAAGGGAGACGAAGCTGTGCCTGGCCCTGGACCCTGAGCAGGTTTGAAAGGGCTGCAGGCCTGTGGGCTGGGGGAGCACAGGAAAGGGACAGAGAGAGAATCCCCTTCATCCCTTAGCCAGGCAGGAAAGCAGAGCTTAGTGCCCTCCGGGAGGCAGTGGTACCCGGGACGTGACCCCGCCTTACCAGGCGCCTTCACAGAATTATTTCTTACTTCCCAGGATGGCAGATGAGTTCCACCATGCCTGGTTTTACACAGTTCTAGAAACTGAACCCAGGGCTTCATGAATGCTGGGTAAGCACTCTGCCAACACTGAATTCTTACACATATTCAGGGCAGGAGGAGGGGCCATGGCTGTGATGGGGACATAGTCTCTGGTCTGTAACTTATCAGGCTTCCCAGTTTCAGGAAAGTAGCCTGGGTTGGTGAGCTGGAAACGTCAACGTGGGGACCGAGGTGTCACCTCATGCGCCCCTGACCATGCTCCAGCATGTGAAGGACACCAGGACGAGCAAGTGCTTGCGCAGGGGTGAGTATGGGAAAGAAGACAGGCCTGAACACGATGTCACATGGCCAGCAAGACCCTCTATCGATCAGTAGTAGGGTTGGAGCACTGGCAGAGGACTCTCCACTACTGAATGTGGGCCCCAAGGCATTGTGGGAGCAGAATCATCTGGGATGTGGTATTTGACAGCATCTGCCATCATGAGAAATGTGTGCAACTTTCCTAGAAGCTTGCTCTATAGATTCACCCCAAGGTGTCCCAGAATCTTTCGAGGAATTATCTATAACAGGAAAGTGGGAACACTCATCTCCTTGTCCCTTGGGTAAAATTTCAAACAAGTGTGGAAGACCAAAGTCACAGGAGACCAAGAGGCCACTGAACCGCAGGAGGGTATAAGACTGAACACCGTCTCATGGGATGGTGAGCTTCCACAGCTAGCCTCCCATGAGAAAAGCCAACTTTGCAAGCTGGTCCCTCTGTTATGATCATGGTGGGAATAGGAGGAATTTTTCTGGGGCAGAAGAAGGCAGATAGGCTCCCTGGAAGCACCTTTGACTTCAGACACACATGGACTTGTCCAGGGAGTGCTGCCCAGTCCCTTGGTTGGGCCTGCAGCTTTCAGGTGTGGCCACTGGGAGCAAGGAGACAATCCCAGGCAACCAAAGCCAGACACAGTATCCTTGGAGGGAGCTGCCCACCACGCCTTGAATCATGCACAGCTGCTCTGGTGGCTATCCCAGTTTCTAGTTCCCACAGTGCACGTGCTTAGCTCCCTGTGTGGTGGGAAGAACTGTCAGCTAAAGACAGGATGGAGGGGAGAAGAAAGCAGCGGGGAGGGAGAAGCAGGGGAAGGGAGAGGCTTCTGTTCCCAGCAAGGGCGGAGCAAGCACCGGAGCCAGCAGCACACCCAGCCCCCATCTGTAAGGATACGGATTCAGGGACACACTCCAGCCTGAGGTGGGTGCCCCGGGAGCAGTGCTCAGCAGACACAGGTGTAGAATTATAAGAATCAAGAAGTATCAGGAACTTTATCAGGACGAGGCTAAGCACCCTCCTTCAGCATCACCAGAATTAGCAGTTATTAAAAAGTGAATCCCACCCACCAGATGAAATTCACAACAAAGAGGCTCCTGCCTCCCTGCCCCAGCTCAGAGAAGCTGTGCACTTTGATGAGATGTCTTCCCTAGAGAGGCATGCCCGCAGTGAGACCAGAATCCCGTTTCCCACATATGTGGCCCTAGTGGATGCTTATTTTTTCACAGGAGGTTATGAATCATGTTCTGTGTGACCCGTGGAATTAAAGGCCCTTCTAGTCAGAGCGGGAGCATATAACCCCAGCAGTGGCTCGGTTGACAGCAGTTAGCTTAGTCAACCTTGCAAAATTCCAGGACAATGAGAGACTCTGTCTCAGATACAGTGTGGAAGGAGCCTGAGGATCAACACCCGGGTTGTTTCCTGACCTCCACATGCTCACCACGCATGTGCTCCCTGTACCCACAAGTGCATGTGTACACACACACAGACACACACACAGAGACACATACACACAGACACACACAGACATAGACACACACACAGACACAGACAGACACACACAGACAGACACACACACACACACACACAGACACACACACACACAGACACACACAGACACACACACAGAGGCACATACACACACAGACACACACAGACAGACACATACACACAGACACAGAGAGAGAGAGACACACACACAGACAGACACACAGACACACACACACCACACACACAGACAGACACACAGACATAGACACACACACAGATACATACACACAGACATACACATAGACACACACACAGAAACACATACACACAGAGAGAGACACACACACAGAGACACACCACACACACAGACGTGCATACACACACAGACACACACACACACCACACACAGACACACACACACAGACACACACACACACACAGACACACAGGCTCACATACATACACACACACACACACCACACAGACACACACACACACACACCACACACAGACACACACACACTTTTAACAGAGTGCTCTCATCAGCTACCCCTGTGTACAGAGCTCTCTGCGGCTACCTTAAAACCCCAGGCTCTGACTGCAATCTTTGCCATTCTGATCAGTACAACAGCAGGTCAGGTTATGATTTTTGCACTTTCAGTATACATCACCTAAACCCTCTCTTCTTCCCACTGATACGTGTCACTTAGCCATTGTTTGACATCCTACCCCAAACAAATTGAATGGTTAGTCTTGTTCTAATTGATTTTTGAAGGGCTCTTTATTTATAAAGGAAACTTTCAAATACATTATTTTCCCCTAAGTTACTCTTTTTTTTTCTGTAAAAATTAAATGGCATGTTTTTGATCATCAGTGCCTTTAATTTTTATGGAGTCAAACACATCTGTCTTTTTTCCTAAGGCTTCTGGGCGCATGAATTTTTCAAGGAAGATGTGAGAGTTCGAAGTAACCATTTGCTTCTAGCAGACCACTGCAAGCAAGCTCCTCAGACCCCAAGGTCACTCTCCCTCTCTTCTCTTGATGTGGAATTGCTCATTAGGAGGCTCAGAGTCTACTGAAGTCCACCACAGCATGGCTGCTGAGGGACTCGCAACCACAAAGCAGTAAACCCGGGCCTGGCATGCAGGTGACCTGCAGACGGCGTCTTAGGAAGGCAGGAGCAGGCGTGTGTCTGGTACGTCTCACTGTGTTCCAGGGCCACTCTATCCAGAGCTGGGCGATGCTCAAGATTGCTGGGGCGAGGGATGTAAGAAGTTACATGTCTCATATCTATCTGGGACTTTGCTCTGCTCGAAACCAAATAGAACCTTTCCTCCAGGGAAATAGAGACAAGTCATTTTTATGACTATCTCTTATGAGCTGGCACAGCAGAAGCTCGATCCTGAAGGATCTAATCTGAGTCCCCCAACCCTTGGTGGCAGCTTACTCAAATAGTCAGGGCAACCCGCAGAGTCTCAGCGACTGCACGGTATTTTCCAGAAGCCTGCCAGGAAGCCTCCTGGAGGGAGGAGAAGTTTAATCTCACACAGTCCTATATGATTTGTTATCTGTTATTTTTCTAGGTTGCCTGCGATGGGATGTTTTAAACTGATATCTGTTGCAAAGGAGATGTGGTGCATACTGATCATGCATACTTAATAAAAGTAAAATTACACAAAAGGGGGAAATCTTTGGAATGCTCACCTACTTCACAGGGGGTGACGTGTTTGAGCGCAGACTCCCTGGAACTTGATAATCTAAATTTGACCTCCTCCAACCAGGCCAGACAGTCTGTGGGATCTCAGGAGGCTCTGAAGCCACCTGATATATCTGAGCAATTGTTAAGCATTTCATAGGAATCACATCTTTCCTAAGTGGCTCTCCCATCGACGGCCAAGGTCTACCCATGGTTGACCATGGTCAACAGAGCCGTTTACTTGTTCAGTGTGTGTTCGTGGAGACTGAGCTTTGAACAGCTCCTCCTGAATCAAGTCAGAGATAGCAGAGGACTGGCTATGAGAAGAGGAGAATTAAAGCCTCTACATAAGATTATAGGCAGGAGATAGTCTCTTTCCTCGTCAGACCATTACCGGAAGTTCACCCTGGAGACAGAAGTGGAATGCTGTCACCCACATCCACTCTGAGGCCATTACAGCTGGTGGGAAGCAGGCCCCAGGAGGAACTCCCAGGAATGGGAGGCCAAGCCCATTAGAGCATGTGTGTGTGATGAGAAGTCCAAATTTGGGGTTGGGGGGGCAGTCCCAGTTTCTCCATAATTCCTAGCAAAGTCCATTGACTCCTGGAGGCAGCTCCCCAAAGCCCGTGGTCACAGGGCTGCAGAAAGACTGACATTTGTATTCAGAAACCTCCAGCATGCCTATGGCAAGAGCGATGGTGTCATCGCATCCCAGGGACCTTTGCAGCCACTTACCATCCTTCCAGATGCCTGGCCTGCACCTGCTCCCAGAGTGCCAACTCCACCCCAAGACTGCAGCTCACAAACGCCCCAGGAGGTCCAGCAACCTTCAGGCCCCCAAACTTCCTCTTGCTGTAAACAAGCCTCCGGTCCTGATGCCTCTTGAGAAAGGGGCCGAGACCTGGTTCTCTTCTGCCCCACGTTAGGAAACCGGGAATTCTCCAGCCCTGTTGACTACACTCAGGAAACGAACTCAAACAGGGAGCAGAAGGCACACAGGACGTCAGCCCAGGCATAACAGGACATCATTCCTGCCCCCAGCCACACTGACTGTGGCTGATAGATGGTAGTCCCTGGAAACCTCTTCATGAAAGAGCTGAAAAGTCAGGGCTGGGGCTGGGCACACACTTCTAATCTCACTGGGCCAGAGGAGGCAGAGTAAGAGGATGAAGGGACGGAGTTCAGGGAGGCTACATGAAGGCTGCCCTTAAATGTGAGCTGAAATGAAGGATCCCCTCCCCCTTAAGTCACTTCCTGTCGGGTATTTGGCCACAACAATGAGAAAAAAGTACAGTTAACTAAAGTAATGAAGATCCCTGGCGAGCAGAAGGGGCTGTCGGGTCCGTGGTCATGGCGTCTTCTGGGTGTAGGCCAGACGCTTTAGTAAAGTAAGCTACTCTTACTTTGCTCTTCATTGCTACGCTAAAACACTGACCAGAACCTGGGGGTGAGTGAGGGCTCACTACAGCTTACAGGCAACAAACAGTCCATCATGGAGGGAAGGCAGGGCAGGCACTCAGGCAGGACCTGAAGCAGAGGCCACGGAGGACGCTGCTTTCTGTTTTTATGTTTTGCTTTCCCTTGCTCGGGGGAGCTTGCTCAGCTACACACACACCGGGGTGGGGGACCCAGGCCCACCTGCTTGGGGAATGGCACTGCCACAGTGATCTGGGCCCTCCTGTATCAGTTAGCGATTAAGAAAATGCCCCGGAGACATCACAGGCCAATCTGACCTGGGCAGTGTTCCTGGTGAGGGTCTCTCCTCCAAGGTGGCTATAAATCTGTGTTAAGCTGACGGCTGAAGCTAGCTATGACAGGTGACATCGGTGACCCTTGCGTGTTGTGAGTCACCCTGCATTTAGTGCTCTGCTGTTCCTTGGCACGAACTTTGCCATCAAAGGTCAAGAGAGCAACAGGGATGGGAGGGGAGGGCCTGGCTGCTGAGCCCCCGTCACGGCCGGTAGACAGGAGCACAGTCCTTTCAGCAGAAGCCAGGATGAGGGGCAGGGCTGACCCTTGCAGTCTGCTTGGGTCACCAGGTTGCAGACAGCCAATGGTGACACCTTTGAAGAGGAGACATGTGGCAGCCACGGAGTCACACTACGTACAAAGTTTCACCCCTCCCGGGAACTCTCATCAGCATTTGAACCTGGGGAGGTGGGTGGGTTAGTGGTGCGGGATAGGGAGGAGGACTTAGATCCCGGAGTGCCACTGGCGCACGGCTCTGCCCTGTGGAGGACAGCTGGCTGGGCTCTCGCTATTCTTCACTGCTGGGGTCGCTGCCATGTCACTGGGATGGGTATGCAGCACCTTCAAGGCCCACCCTGAACAACTCTGATGCCCTAATCTCCTTGAGGGTGGCCCCCACCCTTGGGCTGAGTGTAGCCGAATCTCCCAGAAGCCTCAGGTGGCAGCTGGGCCATGAGTCTCCTCACACTTTGCCCCTTCAGAGAGCCCCAGGATCTCTCTCTTTGCTGCACACACAAACACCCAATTTGCGTTCCTTAAATTAGGGAGACATTTAACAGATTAGCATTCCAAGGTCCACATTTAAAGGGTATTAGAGAAGCAGAAATGATCAAAGTTTCCCCTGCTGGTAAAAGGTGACCTCAGCTTAGGGATTGCAGAACACGCCTTGCACCCCCGCCCCTCCACGCTCCAGGTAGAGCGGGCAGTTCCCTGGATCAATGAGAAGACTACATTCATTTCCCAGGAAATTAACTGCTCTAATTTGCAGAGTTAAATAAATGCCGGAGCACTCTGACCTCCATCAACCACTAATGAGACCGCGGAGCCGCTGCCCCCCTCCACCTGCCTCCTTTCCACTCTCTGGAGTCTACCTTAAGGCTATGTAGGGCAAGACCAGGTGGGTTACAGCAGCCCCACAAAGAGCCAGGATGTCAGGAGACCCCTTCCCCCAGGAGAAGACTCTTGGCTAAATGGGCTAGAGTCAGCCAGGGCATGTTGGTTGGATTGACCACAGACCATGGATCACATGACAGCTCTCAGAGCAGAGCAGAGATACCCTGCTTGGGGGTGGGGGGTAACTAAGGTGAGAAGGCCCTGTGAGACCCCCCCCCATGCTATGTCCACATCATGGTCCTGCTCCTCTCTCCTCCACCTACCCAGTTCCCTTTCTTCCTATGTTTCTGAACACAGCCCCTCCATATAACCTGCTCCCTTCATGAGGGTCCGTTTTCTCCCTCTCCACCTGGTTGGCTCCCACTCCCGGTCAGGCTTTCTGAGCCTCTGCACCATGAGGACTTGAGGTTTGGTCTTTCGTGACTGTCCCATTTATTGTAGTCACTATTCCCTATTGCTAGATGTTACTGGCAACCCTGACCCATTTACGACTAGTAGACCCTGCCAAGTGTGCCCTGGCTAGGCTGGGGGCAGGGAAGACAGAAGTGTCCAGCAGAGAGCCTCTGGTTCAGGTGACGCCCTGTGGAAGAGTTGCACTCATTAGCTAGTCTGTCTCCCAGCCTGCCTAACCAGGTCTGGGTGCTGCATGGAGGCTACCTGCTCAGTGCCTCTCGCCGTCCTCCAGCAACTGAGGATGAAGAGTGTGAGTTATTCCCTGCACCTGGCCCAACTGTGACTCATGAGAGATGCTTGGGATGTCGGCAGAAGAGGAAGGAAGGCGTGTTCTTAGTACAGAACGGAACAGGAGGAGGGAGACACTCACTCCCAGGACTCGATGGAAACTGAGCCCACCCCAGGTGGCACCAAGGGGCATGTCCTGCTTAGGAAGCCCAGGGCTGATGCAAGGGCATTTTATTAAAAGTTATCGCAGGAAGAGCACTTGACAGGAGGTCCAGTCTCTGACAGCTTTCAAGTATGCAGCACAGTGCTCACTCCAAATGGCTCTGAAATGGAATCACTCACCAGGAAGCAACACAGCCCAGCCTTTCTGCCTGCACAGCTGCAAAAACAGTGATCCTGTGGACCAGCGTTGCATAGAGACAACGCATAGGTGTGTGTGCTTGCATGTGTATGTGTGTGTGTGTGCATGTATATGTGTGTGTATGTGTGTGTATGTGTATGTGTATGTGTGTATGTATGTGTGTGTGTATGTGTGTATATATGTGTGTATGCATGTTTGTGTATGTGTGTTTGTATGTGTGTGTGTATGTGTGTATGTATATGTGTGTGTGTATGTGTGTGTGTGTATATATGTGTGTATGCATGTTTGTGTATGTATGTGTGTGTGTGCATGTGTGTGTATGTGTGTGTATATATGTGTGTATGCACGTGTGTGTGTATGTGTGTGTGTGTGTGTATGTGTGTATGTGTGTGTGTGTGTGCGCGCGTGCATGTGTGTGATCTCCATGCACCTCTACATTCCTGTGCAGCACCAGCCATGACTGAGACACTCAGTGACATTGCTGGAGGTGTGGGGGAGAGGCTTTCAGCACAGCCCTCCACTCCAAGCCTGTGCAGACTAGGATGGCTGGCGCTTGTCAAAAAAATGAATGAAAAGAAACAGGACAGGGAAATGAAGAAGCATCCCAATCTTGCAACTCAAGAGTCAGCAATGGCTCCCAATTGAAACTAGTGGTCTAGACCCAAACTAGCTGCACATACTTCCCTTGCTATCCTGGAGCTTATACATTTTCAGCCTGTGCTATACAGGAGGCCGACATCCTGTTAGAATTTACTGATCCCGAGTCCTCTGGGTAGGAAGCAAGCTTGTGCCCCTTCTGCTCTTTCCTGAACTTCAAACACACAACAGGCATCCATCTACCTGTATTCATGATTTAAATGAAACTGTTGGTGGGCAAGGTTTCCTTAGGAGACCATCAACATGACCCTGTGAGACAAAGTATTAAGAGGAAACATATTGAGGTTCATTTTCATTGGCTTATAGTTTTTAAATCATTCAAAGCAGAAATCCCAGGTGATTTCAAAGAGACACAAGGACGCATCTCATGATGCTCAGTGCTGGTCAGTCAAGCCCTGTGGATCCAAGGGGCAAAATGAGAAGTCTGGGCGCCCAGCTCCAGTGAGAAGGGCTCACATGAGCCACATGGAAGCATGCTGCAAAGACGGCTGCCAGTATTCTAGCTGGTGTTGGACACCCAGTTCTCGCCAGTGCAAGCTCTGCTCCATGGCAGTGCAAGGTGGAGGTGTGTCGTCTGCCCCCTGGTCTGGTTAAGGTGTCTGGAGGAAGACAGAGAGGGTGACCCAGTCCTCTGGGCCTACCCCAGCATGCCAGGAACAAGCAAAAGGCAGCAAGCAAGAGCAGGGAGCTCTGTTCCCCTGGATTCTTGGTGACATCCAAAAGGCTTTCTGGGTTGGCCCACAAGTATGTGAGGAGATGGGCTGCCACTGGCCTCTAGTGGGGAGAGGTCACGGCACTGTACAACACTATTCAACAAAGAGAGCAGCCACAGGGATTCCCTCAGAGTGCTGTGGCCAGGAAAACTGGCCCAGGACAAGGTTGACTGCATGTCAGCTGAATGGAATGTGGCTACCTGTTCACAATCCACCCAGTCACATGACATGGAGCTCCCTAATAAACACTTCAAGGAAGACTTGACAGATCCACAGGATCAGGGCCCAGAGACAGGGTCCCTCAGAATGCTGGTGTGTAAGACAGAGGCTGCGCGGAGTTGCAGTTCTGTGTACGTTCTTCATGCGCGTGGTGAGGGGCTGCATGCCCCTGAGGGTACCTGGGGACCCACCTCCAGCCCCCATCTGACCAGCATCCGAACAAAACAGGAGACAACCAGGCAGATGTTCCCCAGTTTCGGGTAAGGACTCGGAGATAGGACCCGTCCATGCCCCGCGGAAGTGGAGCCCGGGCAATCTGGAAGCGGCCCAGCAACTCGCAGCCCGTTTCACATGGTCAGCGTGTCTTCGCTACCAATTAGCTCATCTGTTTGATCAAACCTCACTCCCACCAGCCAGCAACACCAGTGGCCTACTTAATTAATTGTGCCGAAAAGCAACTCTTTCCCTTTAACAAGCAAAGCGATTCCTGCTCAAAGTCCGAGCAGATGGCAGGCAGGGAAGGCAGAGAGGCGGAAAACCCGAAAACCGCTAAGAAGGAGCTGACTGCTTCATTCTTGCTCCATCCAGAGGTTCACTCCTCCTCCGTTGTCTTTGCTGGGGCAGCACATTTGTTCTGCAGCCTGGACCTGACTGAGGGGACAAACTGCTTCAAACAACTCAGCCAGGAGCAGGCCCGCTGGCAAGGGCTGGAGCCCCTCCCGCTGCGAGGATGTAGGAGACCGGTGCCCTTTCCTTTCCTCAACTTCTCCTGGTGAAATGGGTTTTGAAAAGTAAAGATCGGTCGAAAGCCTATCTGGAGGCATCCTTCTTGTTTTTCTTGTGTGTGTGTGTGTGTGTGTGTGTGAGAGAGAGAGAGAGAGAGAGAGAGACAGAGAGACAGAGAGACAGAGAGAGAGAGAGAGAATGGGGGGAGGTTCCCATGCATACTCCTGCATCCTAGTGTGGAGGTCAGAGAGCACCTCAGCTCCCTGGGAGCTGTCCAGCTTGGCTGTTTTGTTTGTTTTGAGACAAGGTCTCGAATTGGCCCGTGACTCTCCAGATTGGTTCAGCTAAGGTTACGATAGTACATAGATGGGGCTGGTCTCCTAGTGAGAGGACCTGCCTTCCCCTCCTCCCCAGCCCTGGGACTAAAGGCTCACAGTCACACCTGGCCCCTGGGCTCACTTTTACATGTGATCTGGAAATCAAACTCAGGCCCTCACACTGCGTGACAGGCACATCACCGGCCGGGCCATCTCCACAGCTCCTGAAAGCCCGTTGCTATTTGGGAAGTGAGCTTCCAGATCTTGTTTCCCAAGATTCCCTGAAACCTGCTGATCCAAACCCAAAGGAGGGTCAGGTCCTCTGAACAGGAGAGGAAGAGGCAGAAGGGACAACAGAGGGACACGGTCACCAGTGTGTGTGAGTGTCCTCTAGCTCCTCATGGACAGCTCTGCCTTCTAGCCATATTGCCAGGAGCACTCCAGCCAGCCTCGGGCAGGGCACGTCTCCCTCCCTCTCTCCCTCCCTCCCTCCCTCCCTCCCTCCCGCGGTGTAGCTCCCTCTGAGCTTCAGACTCTTGCACAGCAGTGCCGGGGTCTTCCTCTGTGGGAGAACTCTGTCTGGTGTCCTCCTGCCAGCTGAGGGGACCAGGTAAGAGGTGGGTCACAAGCTGCGCCCTCCTCATCCTGTACCTGCTCCAGGAGGAAGAGGTGCTGCTACTGGAGGAGGTGGTGTCCCCTCGTACCCCACGCACGCCCAGCCGGGGAAGAGTCCAGCACAGACCACTCGACTGCAAGAGCAAACTGTCATGTCTGCACTTGTAAGGAATGCAAACAAGTCAAGCAAGCGAACAAACAACCCAATTAAAAAAAATGGGCAAAGAACCAGAAGAGATGGCTCTGCAGAAGCAGACATGGAAATGGCCAACCGGCTCAGGGGGGAGGGGCAGTGTGCAGCATCACTAATTAACAGGCAAATGCAAATTAAAAACACAAAGATCTATCATCTCACACCTGTTAGGATGTCTGTTATCAAGAAAGATAAGGGTTGAGTGCTGACAGGTTGGTGGGCATGTAAACCAGTATGGTTATCATGGAAAACAACACGCGGCCTACAGAAATTAAAAATAACTACCCTGTGAGCCAGCAACCCCATCACTGGTGAATATGCAAAGGGAATTTAATTCCAACCTCAAAGTCATGATGTGCCCGTTAAAACACTCTTCAAAATGGCCAAGACATGGAGTCAACACGGGAGCCCGAGGCGGATGGATGAATGGATACGCGGTGAGGTTCACGTATCACGACGGAATACTGTGTAGACCGTAGAAACGTAAGCCTGTTGTTTGCAGTGAGCTGGAAGACGGCCTAAGTGAAACAAGACAGAGGAAGGAACATACTACATGAAGCAGCCCGCGGGCGAGATCTAAGAAAGTCACAGTCGCTGAAGGAAGAGTAGTGACGGGTGCGGCAGGGAACTGAGAGGCGACCGTGAAAGGGTTAACGGGTTCAGACGTAAGAAGTGGAAGCACATAAGTCTGGAGAAAGTGCTGTGCTCTCCATGTGAAATTTGCTTCGATATTCTCACATACACAAAGATAACAAGGTAAAAGATTTATCAGTTACCTTAATGGGAGAGTCATTTATTCCATGCTGCATGTATCTGTCAGATCATCAGGCTGTGTTATCATCACTTAGCATGTGTGTGTGTGTTTGTGTGTATGTGTGTGTGTGTGTGTATTTGTGTATGTGTGTGTATGTGTGTGTGTGTATGTGTGTATGTGTGTCTGTCTGTGTTTGTGTGTGTATGTGTGTGTCTGTGTCTGTGTGTATGTGTGTATTTGTGTATGTGTGTGTATGTGTGTGTGTGTATGTGTGTATGTGTGTCTGTCTGTGTCTGTGTCTGTGTCTGTGTGTATGTGTGTATTTGTGTATGTGTGTTTGTGTATGTGTGTGTCTGTGTGTATTTGTGTATGTGTGTGTCTGTGTGTGTGTATTTATGTATGTTTGTGTGTGTATGTATGTGTGTGTGTATTTGTGTATGTGTGTGTGTCTGTGTGTGTGTGTATGTGTGTATTTGTGTATGTCTGTGTGTGTGTGTGTTTGTGTGTAGGTGTATGTATGTGTGTATTTGTGTATGTGTGTGTATGTGTGTGTGTGTGTTTGTGTGTGTGTGTGTGTGTATGTGTGTGTGTGTTGTGTGCGCGCGCGCATAACCCTGCACATTACCTGCACATTCATGCAGGCCAGAGGACAACCTCATATCTTTCCCCTCTGTTTTTTGAGACAAGGTTTCTCTCTAGCATGGAGCTCACCAACTAGGTTAGGCTGGTTGGCCAGTAGGGTCCCTACCTCATCCCAGGGACCTCTCTTGCCTCTCTAACACTTGGACCACAGGAGAGGGCCACCAACCCCTTGTGGGTTCTGGGAATCAACCTCAGGTCCTCATGCTTGCATGGAGCACATTTTGCCAATAAGTATCTCCTCAGCCTGATATATGGGATCTTTATTTGGTGACTGTATCCCGACAGAGCCATTGCAGGGTAGACAGTGCTTGCCCTGAATGCCACAGACCCTGATGTGTGAAATTAACAGCCCTCTCCACTTGGTTTGAGAGTTCTTATGAAGAGGTTTATGCACTTGGAGAAGTGGTGTTGGAGTGTCCAGGGTACAAGATGGAGACAGGGGCCCTCAGTGAAGAAACCCAGCAGTTCAGCAGGAAGCCTCTCTCCGCCTTTCCAGGCTGCTCCCAGGGAAAGGCTGGCTGGACTCTGCTTTTACAGTGGTTGGAGATTCATAGAGAAGCATCATCCACCGCAAGGGCTTAGCAGACCGCTTATCAGACACGGCTGAACCAGGCCTATGTAGTACATGGGCTTGAGAAGTGACGGCACAAATGGGATTTAAACACCGTAGGCCTCCATAAGCCCAAACAAGAAGGCCTTGCTGGAATGGAGCCAGACTGAAATACACGCTCTTTATAGCATTTCTAGGGCCTTCATTGAAGGCGAGAGGAAATGCCTCAGAGTCTGTGGGGAGGGGCTGCAGACACAGAAGTTTCTACCTGACCTTAGCCCAAGCAAGGAAGCTTAATCACCTGAGGGGCAGGGCAGTATGAACAGACGCCTGAGGACAGGGCAGTGTGAACAGACACCTGAGCACAGGGCAGTGCGAACACACACCTGAGCACAGGGCACTGCGAACACACACCTGAGGACAGGGCAGTGCGAACACACACCTGAGCACAGGGCAGTGTGAACAGATGACACCTGAGGACAGGGCAGTGTGAACACACAACCTGAGGGCAGGGCAGTGTGAACACACAACCTGAGGGCAGGGCAGTGTGAACAGATGGCACTTGAGGACAGGGCAGTGTGAACACACACCTGAGGACAGGGCAGTGTGAACACACACCTGAGGACAGGGCAGTGTGAACACACACCTGAGGACAGGGCAGTGTGAACAGATGACACCTGAGGACAGGGCAGTGCGAACACACACCTGAGCACAGGGCACTGCGAACACACACCTGAGGACAGGGCAGTGTGAACATGAGAATCTGGACTGAGATGATTCTGCATCTGGTGATGTTACTCAGCACTGGGGGGAAGGGTCAAGAGCAGATAGTCAGGGTCGTGGCAGAGGGAGTCCTGGGATCCTGCCCATCCCATAAGTCCAGGGGGCAAGGGCTCATCACACAAAATGAAGTGCAAGGAACACAGAGTTGGGGAAGGAGACACGGGCCCTGACTTCAGGGACCTTCAGCATCTGGGTGCATGGGGAAGCCACGTACAATGCTCAGGGGAGGCCCAGGTGGTGCGAGGGGCCTGGAGCCAGCTCTCCTGTGTGCGAGGAAGTGACTCTAAGCTGGTACTTGACATGGCCACAGAATCTGGTTCTAGGGGCTTCCAGAAACAGCAAACTTGCATGTGGGAATCTGACTCGGATGGAGAAGAGCCTCTGAGAGCCAGCTGGCCTGGTGCCTACTGGCTTGGTTTGGTTTTATTCTGCCTAGCCTCCCAGGCCACACAGAGGGATGTACCCCAAGGGTACGCGCGCGTGTAGCACACATAGACACGTCTATATACCGCACACCACCAACCTCACACACATTCGCATATACGAACCACACCTGAGCTTAGCCAGGAGACTGGAGATAGGCCAGTGACCTGAACCATCAGACCATATCAGTTCAGTCTCAGGGTCTGTGGAGGCCTACCCATCTGTGGGAACCGGGAAGAGATCTTTCAAAGGTCATCCTGCAGCAGAAAGCCAAGCTGAGGGCAGAGAGGGTACACAGCTCCAACTGTAATACCACAGTCTTCTCCCCACGAATAAGACATGTCTTGTTACAATTTTATGATATTTACGTAATTATTTTGTGTATCTGTGCACATTGGGGTGGTGCATGTGCGTGTGTGTGCATGTGTGTGTATGTGTGTGTATATGTGTGTATGTGTGTGTATGTGTGCATGTGTGCGTATGTGTGTGCATGTGTGTGTGTATGTGTGTATGTGTGTGAGTGTGCATGTGTGTGCCTGTGTGTGTGTGTGTGCATGTGTGTGTGTGCGCGTGTGTGTGCGTCGTGGAGATCTATCTGTGCACGTCGGGGTGATGTGTGTGTGTGTGTGTGCATGTGTGTGTGCATGTGTGTGTGCATGTGTGTGCCCCTCAGAGATCTATCTGTGCATGTTGGGGTGCTGTGTGTGTGTGCCACACACAGCTTGCATGTGGAGATCAGAAAACATCGAGTGGGAGCGGTTCTCTCCACCATGTGGGTCCCAGGGATGGCACTCGAGTCGCCAGGCTTGGTAGCCAGTGCCTCTCCCCACCAAGACACCTCACTGACCCAGACTGTGAACGTTGAAAGCTAGGCACACTCAAACTCCAAGTGCAAGTAAGATGGCTTTCACAACAGACGTGTCCTCCCGTTGTTCCCAACATGCTTTGCACCGAGGCCAAGGCTTGGTTCTTGGTGTACAAGAAGAGAGAGAGCCAGGGAATGAACAAAATCGGCAAATGTATCCTCATCCTGTCCAAACCCACCAAATACACAAAAGGCTACACTGGGGTCCATAACTTCCCTCCAGATAGCAGCAGGACAGGAGAGCACCACCGGGGATGTTCCATGTCACAAGCCATTCTCTTCCCCTCCTCCCAAGCTCCTTCTATTCATTCTCTCCTCTTATTTTTTTTTTAATAAAAAAAACCCAAAAAACCCTTTGCCCACAGATCAGTGTCTTCTCGCAGCACTGCCACACACTGCGCACAGCAGTGGCATGCAGGTAGGACATCGGGAACAGCTCCCCACAGAGAGCAGCTGAGAAGGGGAGCCCAGCCCCAGGGCGCGGTCCAGGTGAGGCCGACGTGGTTCCACAGCGATGCCCTGCTTGGAGCTGCTGCCAGATCACTGTAGCTGCCAGCAGCGCACCTGTGCTCCTGTGGCTTTGTGGCTGCCTGCCCACCAATGGCTCCGGAGCTCAGCCAGTGACCTTAGGCTTCTTTCCATAGAAGTCACAGTGTAGTTCATCCATCTACCACCTGCTGGTCCTGTGAGGGCTGGTCTGCCGCGGTGGGACCCATGCACTCCCTGGCCTCTGCTTGTGGGTCAGTGGCCTCGGGTGAGGAGGACTCGGCGGCTTACACCCATGGAAGTCATGTCTAAACTACACACGTTTTGAGTGGAAGGCCCCAGATTTCTCTGTGCTCTGGACCTGCAAATCTGTAGCCAATCCAGCTGGGGTCAAGTCTATTGGAGGAGACAGACCTGGGAGCCACTCCAATAAAGCTTCTTCCCCAGTCAGGGCACTGCAAGTCCTAATTCCTGGGGCTCAGCCCTCCAACAGACCCAGAGCAACTTCCCACACACAGGCAAGGGGCATGTAAGGACCAGGCAGGATACTGGCAGCAAAGTCCAAGACCCCGAATCTCAGCACCCTGCCTCTCTGTCACCCTTCACACAGGACTGAAGGTACCTGAGCTGCTGGCATCAGCATGTAAAAAGATGACTGAGCACTCAACATCTGTGTGGATCATGTCGCCACGGAAGCCGGAAGCCCACCTCTTCCTGCTTCGTCCCCTCCCCAGCATAGGCAATTATTACAAGGAACAAACCAAATAGCAGATTCAGTAGAAAAACCCCAGAGCCCGCAGGTGTGTCTGGCTGTTGCCGGTTTGCAGGTGGACAAAGATGAACTGGTTCACTTCCCTGCTCGGTACGCTGAGGAGGATGGCATCTGGCTTCACAGCCCCAGCTCTCCCTCATCCCACAACGGACTTGGGATCCTGCTAATTCTATACAGTGAAAATAAGTCTGCCCACCCTGTGTTGAGGCTCATGATGGTTTTGTGACAGCTAAACGTACACTCCAAAGTTAGTATCAAAGAGCCCATTTGCTGAGCCCCCAAATTTCACTGTCTCCAGTATGGTGTGAA
This sequence comes from Cricetomys ansorgei, assembly GCA_026225945.1. NCBI lineage: Eukaryota > Metazoa > Chordata > Mammalia > Rodentia > Nesomyidae > Cricetomys > Cricetomys ansorgei. The sequence continues at coordinate 9,892,137 of JAMJFZ010001249.1, read as the reverse complement.
CATGTGGAACTGAGCTACAGGAACTCAAAGCCAGAGGCCCCTGGGAGTCCCTGGAAAGATACAGAACAGCTGGGTCTTCCCCAGGCCACAGAGCTCTGCTGGATGCACCCCAGTGGTGCCCCTCCCCCCTTCCTCAGGTTCGCGGAATTCTGTTAATTTCAGTTCCACCAGGAGTACTGCTCTTCAACAGGCCACTACGGAGGCTGGCAGGTGGCCGTGGAGTATAGGTTCCCATTTACACTAGTACCTGCAATAATATGCATCTTCAGCAACACACACGTCCACGGAGAGCTGACAGGATAAGCTGAGCCTGGTACAGTTACGGTTGGGAGCAGCTGGCACAGAGGGAGGGAGGAACTACAGAGCCCCTGACACAAACCCGAGGCAGAGCGATGGGGACCATCTCCACCAAGTTCAAAACGCCAAGGTCCGTCTGCCACGGACCCACTGGAGAGGTGTGATGGTTGACCCTCGGCAGGACCTAGAACCACCCAGGAGATAAGCCTCTGGGCACATCTGTGAGGGATTGTGGGTTAGGTTAACTGAGCTGGGAAGACTCAGCCTGAGCACAGACAGCACCATCTCATGGGCTGGGGTCCCAGACGGAATGAAGGGATGACAGTGGGCTGAGCAGACAGTGTGACCAGCTACCTCACGCTCTCCCACAGGCCTTCCCTGTCAGGACGGGCTGCAGTTCCTCCTTCCTCAGGCTGCCTTTGTCAGGCATGGTCGCAGCCGGTGTGTAGCTGATACGGAGGAGAAGAGGCTGCTCTCTGCGCTGACTGGAGCTGCTGCCCAGAACAAGCTCTGCACATCACGAGTCACCACGGACACTCGGATGTGGGCCCCTGGGAATTCACTCACGTGTCCGTGAAGAGTCCCCAAAGGCTGCACAAGTCAGCCACTGCATCCTAAAGGCACCTAGGGTGCTCTGCCTCCCAGACTCTGAAGTCGCCTGTCATGTTAAATCACCATGCTTTCAACAACCTTTGAAAGTCTCCCAAAAATAAGTAGATGAGAAAGAAAGCGTGTGTGGCAAAGAAAGGGAGGGGGCAGCACTCAGAATGTCCTGGAAGGACAGCCAAGAGCCCATCTTGGGACTTTGAATTGCACTAGAGTGCCTGGCTCTGTCATAAAATATTAAGAGAACTAAGAAAAAGCAAGGCAGATACTAGAAGGCTTGTGATGCTCAAAGTAATTACAGGCAGGGCATTTACTACCAATGGGATCAATCCACGGCCCAGATTTTCAGATCAGAGGCCAAGTCCACAGATAGGCATCAAATCCCCAGCTCTGACCTCACCCGTATCTCTGCTGACACACTGTCCTATCCACTGGGGACATGGAAGGAAGTTTCATTCATTTCTTTCTGTCTTCTCCTTTCCAAGCCAGTGTGAAAGGCTCCAAGTCACTGTGGCCAGGGGCGGTCTCAGTGTTACTGAATCTCTGAGGGGCATTCAACTCTCAGCACCCGCACAATGGCGATGTCTCTGGAATCCACAGAGATGCAGGCTCCCACCACCCAGACCCTCACTCAGGAGAATCAGGTCTTCAGTCCCGCAGTGCGACCCCAGAGACACCGAGAAGCTGCAGAGTCAGCTCGGGGTCTGTACAGTCACACCAAGCTGGGCATCTCTTAAGCTGCTTTCCTTCCCTGAGACAGAGAGACACCAGTCACAGGACGAGAAGATCTGTTAATGGAGCCAGGCAAGCCATGTTCACAGATTGTCAGGATCAGGATGAGTGATGCTGAGAAAAACACATACCACATAAGACACACACAGCACTCAACAGCACACGTACACCACAGAGGGAACATATACATACATATACATACATATACATATACATACATATACATATACAACATATAATTCACACAGCATACAACATGTGGCACGGCACTCAACAGCACACGCACACCACAGCAGGTGAAGAATACCGCAGAGTACCCTACCATACATAGACATATACAACACATAGCTCACACAGCATACTGCATGTGACATACACATACATATCACATATAGCACACATGCACACATACATAATATATACAACACCTGTGCACATATAACATACCCAACACCACATGTGATATATATACATACACACACACACGTATTACATACACAGATACATACATCCATGTATATATAATGCACACAGCACACAAGACATACACGCATATAATACACACAGCACACTCACATGGCACAAATATACATCTAACGTGCACATTGCACTCATACACATGTGGTACATATATACCTATAACACATGCAGAGAGCACGTATGACAAGGCGGGCCCCCTGTTCTCCCGGACCTCTGCTCTGGAAAGGAACACGTCATGCCTGAGCGGTAGAGGCCAGTGGAGAACAGCAAGCCGGGGCCTGGGAAGCCAGGTGCAGAGCGACGGAGCGCACACTTGTGGGGATTACCAGGGGAAGGAGTTCTGTACGACCCAGGCTGCCTATCACATCCCTATAAAACCCTGACTTCCAGGAACTGGGCTCAGAGGGTTACGGAGAAGGAACTGAAAGCCAAGATGGGCCTTCAGGGTAGTGTGTAGACGGGAGCGATTTCTCCCTCGGTGGCGGAGGAAAGGCAAGCGTGATGTTGGCCTGGGACACTGCAAGCCTGAGAGCTCTGCAGTCACTGACTACCTTTGCGCTGGTCTCTCTGAAGCCTCGGCTGTAGGTAAGCAGGGAGGCGGGTTGTTCGTAGGGGTCTGACCGCGTGCTTTCTCAGATCGCATGTTCTCTGAACAAAGCCCAACTTAGATTCGCCCTGAGCCGGGAAGATGGCGCAGAGGATGACAGTGAGCTTGATGCCCAAGTGTGGAACCTGAGTTTGGACCCCCTGAGTATAGAAGCGTGTGCCTGTGACCCCAGCTCGGGAGGTGAGACGGCGGCGTATCAGGGGCTTGCGGCTCCAGGCTCAGTGAGGGACCCGGAAGACACCCAGTGCTGACCTCTGGCTGTCAGGCAATCATGCAGGTGAGAGTGCCACCTCCTCTACGGGCGTGCGCGGGGCACGCACGGATGACCAAGTCCTGCTTGTGTGGACGTGGACTCCTATGTTCCAGTCACAACCCCGGTTTCCCGATCTGCCTTCGGGAGCAGACTCTGGACATCACGGGGACAACTTGCACGGCTTTACATCTCAGCGTCCACAGCTTTCGCCCTGTCTTCAGAAGATGGCGCAGTCACAGGTCACGGGCATCATGAGGAATACCACCCAGGCCACCACACTGAAGGGCCACATTGAAACCATGAAGCAAGTGAGCGTCATGGGGACCCAGGCTCCCCAGTTCCACCTCCAGGTATGACCTCGAGTCTCAGGATGACATGAGTGTAGAAGCAGGATAAAGCTAGTTTGCTGGTCCACCTTGTCTCCATCAGAACTTCTCAGTGGGGTGGAGGTGCCCTGATACTCCCTGGAATAGCACTTGAACCAACGAGCCAATAGACAGCCTTTCGGGCCAAGGGAAAACGCACAGAATACATCCTTGTGGCTTTCCTGGCCAGCCAGAATCACACAAAGCAGCTTGGGTACTTTCTCTTCAGTAAATCCTGCTCGTGAAGACTAAATCAGGTTTCACAAAGTGACAGGTTGTTGGGGAAGTTTCTTTCTAGTTATGTTTATAGTAATTGTTTTGTACATGTTGGGGAAAAGGCTGCGTAAGCCGTGGCAGTTTGTATAAATCTGCAGGTGCTGGCTTTACGTAAAAGATGCTTGCTTATTCATGATCTGCACCTGCTCACGGCTCTCTGGCAGAGCCATTGTGGAAAAGCAAAGTTGCTGTGGAGGAATTCTTGTAGTCCCTCTCCCTCAGTCTCCCTCACTCTCAAAAGGAGAGAACACTTCCCTTGGGTCTTGAGTTCCCCCACTGTAAAGGTGACATAGCTTGGCTCTTAAAGGACCATGGGATAAGACTAAGCTACAGGGTTCCTTCATTATGCAGATAGGCATCTGGATAAGGGGGTGGAGTTTTTGTATCAACAGAACACCTGAGGAGCTTCTGTTTCAATAAAAACACCTGAGATCAGGTGATTAGGGTTCCACTGTTCAGTGTGGCGCTGGCCATGACAGGCGGTTCCCTCTGCTGAGCCTGGAAGCTTTGCCTCTATGAAAGTGTCTCCTTGCCTTCTTTGTGGACCGACACAGTAGGTTACTGCTACAACAGGTGGCAGAGTATGCTTAGGTGGCCCTCAGGGATGTGGTCAGGTGCCCAGAAGAGAAGACCCTAGAACAGCTCGCTGTAAAATCAGCTCTTTATTTGCAGAGGACCTAGACTGTCCAGCGCTGCTTACAGTGGGCTTTGTCAACTGGATCTGACAGGAGACTTAGAAGAATCAGTTTTTCCTTTTCTGTATCCTTCAAGGACCTAAGTTTCAATAATACCTAATTCTACCTTTGGACGTTTGGGGCGACTCCCGGCACCATAAGTCAGCTACGGAGCACAGTGTAAAAGCGCGTCTGATTTTCAAACCCCCGGTTGTTAATGAAATCCCAAACATTCAGATTTTAATTGAACTAGATAAAGATTAAGAAGCTTAGCAGCAGCTGGCATTACGAATTAGTTCTCAGCAGAGTTTTATGTTGTACCCTAAATCATTGCTTTTGTAATCGTCCTAAATTGTCCTTTATCTTGCTAATGCAGATACGATTCCCAGGGACCATCGGCTCCCTGTCTCCCCACCGCCTGAAAGATTTTGATGAGTAAAGTCTTAATAGTAATTTTAATAATATTATGACCTATACATATGATGTATATTCAATAAATCTTTACACTAATTAGGAGAGAAGCCGAGGCCTTTGTGCGACCTATTTTTAGAGATGAATTTTATTGCCCGAAAATAATTGCTGGAAACAACTTAAAATGCAGGAAACTCTCTGGAGGTCTCAGGCCGAGGCAGGGCACAGCAGGCCAGCGGCTCACAGAAGCAGGGCAGGGGTGCCACAGTTACAAGCCAAAGGACCTCTCTAGGCAGCGTGGCCCTGGGGGTCACCACCCTGCACCTGCCGATGCACAGTGTGGCCCTGGGGGTCACCCCCTGTACCTCTCTTGGCACAGTGTGACATTGAGGATCACCCCCTGTACCTCTCTAGGCACAGTGTGGTCCTGGGGGTCACCACCCTGCACCTGCCGAGGCACAGTGTGGCACTGGGGGTCACCCCCTGTACCTCTCTTGGCACAGTGTGACATTGAGGATCACCCCCTGTACCTCTCTAGGCACAGTGTGGTCCTGGGGGTCACCACCCTGCACCTTTCTAAGCACAGTGTGGCCCTGGGCATCACCCCCTGTACCTAAGTTCAGTGCAGCACTAGGGGTCACACCCTGTACCTGCCAAGGCACAGTGTGGCATTGGGGGTTACCCCCTGCACTTGCCAAGGCACAGTGTGGCCCTGCAGGTCACCCCCTGTACCTCTCTAAGCTCAGTGTGGCCCTGGGGGTCACCCCACTGCACCTGCCAAGGCACAGTGTGGCATTGGGCGTTACCCCCTGCACTTGCCAAGGCACAGTGTGGCCCTGCAGGTCACCCCCTGTACCTCTCTAAGCTCAGTGTGGCCCTGGGGGTCACCCCACTGCACCTGCCAAGGCACAGTGTAGCATTGGGGGTTACTCCCTGCACTTGCCAAGGCACAGTATGGCCCTGGGGGGGGGGTCATCCTCTGTACCTCTCTAAGCTCAGTGTGGCCCTGGGGGTCACCCCCTGAACTCAAAGGGATGTTTGTTTCTAAAGTGTGGCTGCTTTGTTCCCAGGTGGCCATCAGTCTGTCAAGTGGGCCAGTGCTGAGCCCATGAAAACACGCGGAGGCCAGGACTGCGGTGCCCTTTGATTCCAGAGAAGAGAGTGACACGGCCGTTTGGGTGCAGATCTGTTCCTTCTCTTTGGGTAACGGTGGCTACAGCCCAGCTCAGGGTTGCAAAGCTGACACACAATCTGCTACTCCGTGCACACAAGCTTACAATTGTCTGCGGAGCCTGGGAACTATGCTGCTCTCATGATGGGCACTTTCTTGGAAGGCTACTAGAATTCCAGCTTGGGGTAAATCTATGCCTTTCTCAAGGCTTACGTGAATAGGAGAAGGGTCCTGTTGTCCACTGTAGTGGCGGTTAGCAGCTACAGATGGCTGGCTTTGCTGTGGAATATTATAGATATTGTATGTGCCTGTGTGTGTGTGTGTGCATGTGCGTGTGTGTGCATGTGTGTGTGTGCATGTGTGTGCATGTGTGTATGTGTGTGCATTGTGCGTGTGTGTGTGAGTCTCTGTTGTGTATGTGTGTGTGTGAGTCTCTGTTGTGTATGTGTGTGTGTGTGTGTGTGTGAGTCTCTGTTGTGTATGTGTGTGTGTGTGTGTGTGTGAGTCTCTGTTGTGTATGTATTGTTACTGTGAACATGAGGCCAGAGGTTGACTTTAGTATCTTTTCTCAGTCATCCTTTACCTTTATTTTCTGAAGCAGGGTCTCTCTCTCTCTGAACCCAAAGCACATCTATTTGTCTAGGCTCCCTGGCCAATGAGCTTCAAGGATATGCCCGTCTCCATCTAACCTGATCCCCAAGCTGCCCTCATAGTCAGCTTTCTATGTGGATTCTGGGAGTTGAACTCAGAACCTCGTGTTTGCGCAGCAGACTCTTTGCTGACTGAGCCCATCTTCTCCACCCAGGAACGCTGCCAGACCCTTGTAGAGGACCCCGAACACGGGGGAGCACAGAGGAAAGCTGGGCAGCTTGGGTGGGGAGTGGGGCCAGCATCCTGCAGGGCAGAGTGGGGAAGAAGACAGAGGCAGGGGTGAGGTTAAAATGGATGCGCACTGACTAGGTAAGTGGAGAGGAGACAGCAGCACAGAAGCAAGACCAGGTCAGCGGACGTGTGTAGTGAGTGGCTTGGGCTACTGGAGGCTTGTGTCAGAGAAAGTGGCAGTCTCCCTTCAAGCCAGAGGTGGGATCATTGCAGACCAGGCAGGGCCAGAGCCCAACTGCAGCCCATGCACGGAGACTCCCGGCCTTCGCGTGGAGTCTGAAGGGTCTTTGTGTGCGCTGGGTCCTCTGCCCGCTGTCCCCTTCCAGCTCAGGTGGCTGGCTCCTCTCTTCATCTGCAGGTGCCCATCCTCTGCGTCCTGAGTGCCTGTCCTGTTGTCTGGCTTTGAAACACTGCCCTTGGCCTTGGGCACTCACGAATGTGTAGCCACGTCCCTGCTTTCCACTGGCAGCCGTGGACTCCAACCAGGTTAACATCTGCACTATGTACCAAGAGATCTCCATAGATAAAGCCATCTATGGTGTTCGCTGAGCGAATAAATAGTAATATCACCTCATATGATCTCACTCCAGGCCCAGTCCCTCTTGAAGCTTCCTTTTGAATGATCACGAAATCCAGTGCCAGCCAGCCTGTGCAGGTGATTGACAGAGCCCACACTGCCAGGACAGCCTTTCTTCTGGAGCCCAGGGTGGCAGGACAGCCTTTCTTCTTCACTCTGACTCACTATCTGGAGCACAGAGACCGAGAGGCAGATCCAGGCTGCGAGTGTACACTGCTGGCTCTCATCCTGGGGGTCATGGTGTTGAGCTGTCCTCTAACAGCCCCTAAGTCTGGTTCGAACCCCAGCACTGCAGAAGACACTATCAGCAAGCAAACCAGGGACAGACGTGCCTGCCCACAGTGGACAGGACCCCTTCACAGCGTTGCTAGGGGTGCTGAAGGAATGTCAGAGTGAGGGACATTTTCTTCATGGTTTTCCAAATTGCCGTTCCCTCAGTGACTCGCCATGTCTTTGCCACCACAGCAGCTGACTACTAAACCTTCTTGTGTTCACTAAGACACAGCTACAAACTTAGACAACAGAATACAGTCCTCTGGAAGCTCTAGAGGCCAGACTCCAAACTCCGAAGAGTGGATATGGCCTGCTCCCTAAGAAAGCTCTAGAAGGCTCCCCTGCCTCTCCCAGTGCCTGGCAACCCAGGGCAATCTTGGGGTCCCCTGCTTTGTCAGATAATGCCAGCCTCATCTTGAATTTGACTCTGCAGAGATCCTGCTTTCCCAAACAAGGTCATTCACAGGCCCTGGCCTCTGCTACAAACCGTTCAGCCGTCACACTAAGCGTCCACGGGAAAAATGGGGCCACCATGCTGCATCTTGCCTCTTTCAGAAGCTAGTTCTGTCCTTCCGGCTCCCCAGTCCCATCAAACCGCCGTGTCTATCACGCGCAGACGCACACAGCACCCTTGCCTTTCTGGCTTTCTGGATACCGCGAAGAGTAGGCTCTCGCCAGCGATCAGTTTCAGGCTGCTCTGCAGCTTGACTTGGAAAATATTCTCTTTGCTTTGTGCTCTGTTAAGATTATTTTTAATATATTTTGGCAGGAGGAAAGGGTAATGATCAGAGTAAAATCAGAGAGTGCTGTGTGCCAGAAGTCTCAGTGTGTCTGTCAGATGCCATGTTTTATTCCTTGGAGGGAATGTGGGGCCTATGAGTGCCTAACGGGGTCAGGTTGAAGAGGGCTCAAGGCCAACTCATACAGGTGTGTGGCCCTTGTTTTCCTGAGGTCTGAGCAGGATGTGACCTGTGAAAACCTTCTGGAGATAAAATCCAGGAGAAAAGAAAGTGGGGAGAAGCCAGGCGTCCCGATGAGCTGTGGAGTGCTGGATCTCCTAGGACCTGGGCACCTAGACACCGAGCTCCAAGGCCCATGGATTCCAACCTCATCTCACTTTACACTCAGCTTAAATAAACCCCTCCCTTGCAGAGCTGGTGGCCAGCACACCGACAGTTGATGAAGGCTGAGTCACTGAGAGAACATACACCACTGGCCTCTGAACAGACATGGAAATGGCTCCCCTAGAGCACTACGGGCTATACCTTCTCTTCTGACATTGCAAACACCAGTGAGTTCCAGTTAGGGTTCCAGCAAAATCCACTGCACAGGGGTGGGAGAGACGGCTCAGTAGGTAAGAGCACTTTCTGCTCTTCGAGAGGACTGGAATTCAGTTCCCAGCACCCGCATCTGTCAGCCCACAACTGCCAGTAACTCCAGCTCCAGGGGCCCTGACACCCTATTCCGGCCTCTATGAGCTCCTGTACGAACATGACAGATACTCTCATAGAAACATATAAACATATAAATAAAAATAAATCTTAAAAAGGAAGCCAATACAGGACAACAGAAGCCTCCTGGGATACCTAGAGCCATTCCTGGCATAGGACCACAGACCCTCCCCTGAAGCAAACCAGAACACAGACCAAGGAGAAAAGTGACACACTTCACCATCAGCCGGGTGCCTCCACAGACACTGCTGAGCACCTCCTGATTGTCATTCACTCCACACCGCGTAATGCATTCATCGCAGGTCCCCGCGGACTGGTGAAAAGTTCAACCAAGGGCACGTTCTTCTTAGATCAAAGGCGCAAGCTAAAACAATGGGAATCCCCACTAAAGGTTCTGACATCCATTGATGTCTCTATCACATTCACGGGGGTGGGGCAGGGAAAGCTCCATGGGGCTTCTGGAAATTCTCTAGGAGATGAGTGAGCTTCCTTATTAGTCTGCTCTATGCCAGGCCTATGCCAGGCCTTGGTATTAGAGATGGCAGCTAACGGGCAAGCAGAAGCCTTGCCCGTACCTGCCAGTGGGCCATGCTAGTGGCCTCTATGCACAAGAGCTGTAGCATCAGCAGACATCTCTCAGCCACCTCAGACGGGATGCTTTACATGAGCAAAGTCTGTCTCCACTCACAGACGATGCAGGCTGTTCATGCTACAGGGACAGTGTTTTTCCTATTAAGAAACTTACTCTGGGTCCTGGAGAGATGGCTCAGACGGCTCTGTGGTCAAAAACAATGGCCGCTTGTGCAGAGTACCCAAGTTTGGTTCCTAGCACCCACATGGTGGTTCAAAACATCCATACTGCCGCTTCTAGGGGATTCGGCCCATCCTCTGACCCCTGTGAGCATCAGACATGCATATGGTACGCAGGCCATTAAACAATGTAAAAACAGAATCTCTCTGGGTGGGGTGGTGCCCTACTGCAGCCCCAGATATTTCAGTTCTTCACCCTTTTATTGAGTCACGTGCCCACCCAATCCTTGATCCAAGTTCCCTGCATTTACCCACCATCCACCCACCCGCCCACCTGTACATACCTCTACCCTCCCTCCATCCATCTGTCCATCTATCTGTCCATCTACCCATCCATCCATCATCCATCACCCATCATCTACCCAGCATTCATAGATCTATCATCTATCCATCCACTATCCACCACCCAGCCTCATACCTGACTCGGTTTGCACCCCAAAGCTTAGGCCCCTTCACCATCTTTTCCTACCCACTCATTCTCAAACACCCCCTCAGTACCTGCCTGGCCTTCCAGAAGGTGCTGTTGACATCATCAGCACTGTTGAAGTGGGAGGCAATGAAGAGTTTTCTATTTAAAAATTAGGCGATATGAAAATACCCATTTTGATGATGTGGCGTAGACTAGAGCACGCCACACCATCCTGTAGCACCCCCTCCTTGTGCTCAGGAGCTAGGATATGGAGTAGGTGGGGTGACTAGAACACGCCACACCATCCTGTAGCACCCCCTCCTTGTGCTCAGGAACTAGGATATGCAGTAGGTGGGGTGACTAGAACACGCCACACCATCCTGTAGCACCCCCTCCTTGTGCTCAGGAGCTACAATATGGAGTAGGTGGGGCGACTAGAGCATGCCACACCATCCTGTAGCACCCCCTCCTTGTGCTCAGGTGCTAGGATATGGAGTAGGTGGGGTGTTTTCTGGTTTACAATCTGATTTTTTTTTCTGAGTCATGACCAAAAGATGTTGAGAGGCAGCCTCAGGTAGGACTCACCCTGTGTGAATGACAGGTTCCACAGGCAAGGACTTGATGAGTCCAGTGATCTGAACTGCGACTGCAGGCTGGCACATTACAGGACACACACACACATACATATATACACACACACATGCATTCACACACACATGCATTCACACATACACATACATACACACATATGCATTCACACACATACACACACATGCATTCACACACACATACACATACACATATACACACACACACACATATGCATTCACACATATGACACATGCACACTTGTTATTTGAGGTAAGTTTCCCACTTACACATGGTGTGACACACCTGTCTACTCTGAACCCTAACAGCCCTCTACTTTGCTCAGAGTGCTCCTTTTTGTCCCTCAGTTCCGGCTTCCTCCTCCGTCTTTCCAAGCCTCCCACCTGGTGTAGCTGGCAAGGGCCCTCTACCACATGGCTCTATCATACCCAAGCACCAATTATATTGTGTTTTATCCCTCAGCCCTGACCTCTGAGTGGTCCACAACCCCCAAGGGGATGTGGGATGTCACCCCCAGGAAGTGATCATGACTGAGCTAAGGAGACACAGCTGCTGGGACTCAGCCTCGCGGTGGTGGGCACTGGGCGGGGTGGCAGCTGCTGGGATCTGCCTGGCTCCTCACACTGGCTCTGGTTGCCAGCATTGAATTCAACCCCCTCACCTAGCTCAAGGACTCCACTGCATGTGGCTCGAAACACCCATAGACACATCCCACCCACAGCCAAATTGAAACCCGTTCCACGAGCAGAAAGAGGCTTTAATTGCATTTTAGAAAACAAAGTAGCTTCCTTGCACCCATGTAATAGTCCAATTCATCAAAAGATCAATACGTGCAAACATGCTAACAATTACCCCGTATCACATCACACCCCACACAGACACGCCACTCCAGTGAAGTGGCCAAAGACGCTTCTCGCATCACAGTGTTAGGACGGACCCCGGGAAGCCTGCTCTCTCTATTTAGAGTAGACATTGCTGGCTCATTCTCAAGTGTTTTCCTGGAAAGCACCATAGCCACACAGTGTACAGTGGTCTTCCTGGTGACCAGTGACCTTGTGCACAATGCTCCAGCTAGATTTGATGTCGGGCCTGGGGCTTGAGTGTGCTCCGATGGCTGTGCTGTGCCTCATGATGAAGGTCCTGGTCTGGTCCAGCCTTGAGGACTCAGTTTCCCCAGTGTAGCCACGAGAGGCATCAATCTCAAGTCTCACAGGCTTAGGCTTCTGCAATATGTGTGTAAGGATACCTACACTGTCCACAGACCCTCAGACAAGGTGGTGTCTGGAGTGTGTGTGTGGGTGCAGCACTCTCCCCAAGTGGACTGGCCACGTGGTCCCTTGGAGACTGTAACCAAGGCAAGCTCTGTGGCCAGGGAACTTGAAATAGAGTCAGTGTAAGGCTTCCCCAGAGCCTTGAGTGATGGGTCCCTCAGTCGTTGGGAAATGCTGTAGTGGTTCGCTGCTGTGGCAGTTCACAAGAGAGACGAGGAGGCATCCTCACACATGCAAACTGCCAGACCTCAGCAGAGGGAACCACCGTCCTGATCAGTGCCAGGCTCGATCGGCAGTGGGACCCTGAGCATCTCAGCTCAGGTGTTTTTATTGATTCAGAACTCCTCAGGTGCAGGTCATAAGCAACCAAACATCGCCTACAGAAACCCAACACCTGCAGACAATACAAAATGCCAAGACCAAGGCAGACCTTTTCCCGACAGTGCAAAAACAATATTTTAAACAGAACAATAAACTTCTACAACAAGGTGCTCTACCCCATGGATCCCTGGCACGGGGGAGGTGATCCGTGCATGCAGCCATTGTCCACGGGAATGGCGTGACCACTCGCAGGTGGCGGGAGGGGGACAGCTGAGTTGGCTGGAGCTGTGTCTGCAAACTTCACATTTGGCTGTAGAGCAAAATCGCCCTTCATCTTCTGAAGATCTGCGCTCACCCTGCTTTCCATTACAACCATTCCAAGAGGGCCGGCTTTGTCCTTCCTAATGGGATCTCTGTAAGCCACTCTCCTCCTCACCCCAGCTTACTCTCTGGGAGGAGTGCCTGTGACTTCCACCTGAGAACATGATGATTTTATTATTGCCTGCAGACAATGGATGCCTTTGAACCTCCCGACACAGATAAAAGCGGAAACTGCTTGTATTTGTATTGTTCCAGGCACCCCGTAAAGCGTAAAGCCGGTGCTGGGAGCACGTGCTCCGGAGTGCGTGCTCTGGGAACCAGCGCCTTCATTTGCAGTTTGGTCCGATGCTGCTTCCATGGCCTCAGAAAGCCAGGTTTTGCACAAGGATGTCTACTCTCCTTGCCAGATGTGAGCTACCAAGGCCCACAGTAACTGCGCCTCTGGCTGGCCAACCCAGCTCCCCGTGGATAGCAGGAGGCTGCTGGAGAACAGCCTTGTTAATCAGGAACTGCTCTGGACGCCCCCTTCTCCCACCCCTGGGCTCTCTGCTGCACCCAATGAACAATGCCACTGACAATCCAAACTCCTTCACATCCAGACCCAAGACAGGCCTAAATGAGGACAGCAGCCCACTCTCTAGACAACAGCCCCAGCCGCAAACGCTAGCTGTCAAGCGTGTACGGTTGTCAGCCACGCGCAAGCAACAGGATTTCTTTCAGCTAAAGCGGGTCACGACGACAGACCTCAGAGGCTTGACCACAAGACTGAGAAATCCCCATTTGTACAGCTCAGCCGTAAAATAGGACCAGTGCCACGAAAACGGATTTTTCATGGGAAGATATTCCTGGACGCCACCAGTAAAAGCTCCAAGGACACACTGCACTTGTTAGAATCAAAGCATGGGGAAACACTAGAGAGCCCTTTACCAGGTGGGTCTGGGGAAACTGGATGGTTGTTGGTGTTGATTTGAGACAGCTGCTCTCTAGCCCAAACTGCACCAGAACTCATTATACAGCCCAAGACGGCCTCACTCTCACAGCAATCCCCTGCATCAGCCTGTTTAGCGCTGGGACTACAGGCATAAGCCACTATGCCTGGCCAAATACAATGACTCTTTTTTTTTCTGAGACAGGGTTGCTCTATTGTAACTCTGGCTGTCCTGGAACTCACTGTGTAGACCTGGATGGCCTGGAACTCACAGAGATCTGCCTGCCTCTGCCTCCCGAGTGTTGGGACTAAAGGCGTGCACCACCACTGCCCGGCGGCACACAATGATTCTTAAAGGCAGATAATTGCAACTCAACTGACTGTCATTTTCTTCCCTTCTCTAAATTCACATTTCATGGAAACACATACGACCCCAAACAAGTTTCCACTGTACTCAGAAGGCCAAGAAAGCATTGGGTTCCTAACTATGCAGCTTGGTGCCAAGGTTCCTGCTGGGTACCTGGTCTGACCTCTGGGCTTCTGGGTTTTCTTTCTTAGTCACTTTGGAGGCCAGGGTCAGGCACATTCCTCCCTCATGGGAAGCCTTATGTGGGGTTCATCTAATAAGCTTCACCTCAGCATGAAACACCTTCTCTGTCTACCTCAGCAACCACCCATGGATCTCAGGTAAGTCTAACACCACATAGGTAGGGTGAGCTCTTCAGCTTCAGGGAACCACGGGTGCCCAGCTATGACCCACTTGTACTCATGGGGAAGAGAGGAGATCACCTCCACTCCCTCGTGAGTGCCACTGTACTATGGGCCCTACACAGGCCTTGGAGAGGCCCCCAGAACCCTGGCAGTGATCCTGACCTCCTGCAGCCCTTCTTTTAGAAAGTGGCTAGCACAGATTAAGTTGGGGACCACAAACCAGCCATCCTGAAAAGTGACCAATGTGTAAGCTCTGTGACCTTGGTCCAGACACTCAGTCATGCACTGAGTTTGCAACTGGGAAGACTGAGGCTCACAAGAGGGTGCATTGCTTGGGGGGCCCGAGAGGACACTGGGAACCCATCGGTGTGTCAAATTCTGCACATCTGGGGATCAATGGCCCCATCTCAGGTGGCCATTCCACACAACAAATGTTTTGAGAAATACCATGCAGAAAGGCCACAGTGGACGGGTCTCATGGCAACCACCTGCTCTCCCGGAGCTAACCTAGTCACTCTTCCACTGGTCCGTCTCCTCGACGCGCGACCTCAGGCCCACGTCGGTCTCAAAGCATCCAGAGAATAAAAAGGAAGAAAGCTGAAGAAGCAAACGCTCTGGAGGGTGTCTCCACACTCACAAAGAAGTAACAGATGTGACTCTGAAATCTGCCCATAAACAAGCAAAAATGAAGCCGTCAGCTATTTGGGGATCTTCCCGCAAGCTGGCACACACATCCTTCCTCATTGTTTTATTTTCGGTTTCCAATGCCTTATGAACCAGACCAATATGCAGGGCTGTTAAAACGCTCTTCCACAGCCGTGTGCTTGCGTTCCCAAAGTTGCCGAGCAGACACGATTGCTCATAATTTCCCGTGTTGAGAAAGGAGCCCTGAACAACCCCTCCTGGCTTCCACATCACCACCGGCATGCCCCTGCGCCCATTCCAGCCTTGCCCCAAAACACGTAGGCAGAGCTTGAAGTCCTTTGATCTGGAAGAGTCTGTGGAGTCACATGCATAGATGGCTACACCTGGCCACACCTGGCCACACCTGTGGGGGGCACCATTCAGCCTGCAGCCTCATCTGCACCTTAGCCTTGTGCACTTGACATCATTACTGGAGTCAGGCCTGGCTCTGAACAGACAAACTCATAGTGCGGTGTTTCCTACCAATTTGGTAAGGCTGGATCTGGGTATCTGAATAGCACCTACCTCAGGGGACTGGGAAGGGATGAGCCAATCCAGGTTCATCAGCTCACTGGCAATTGAGACAGTCTCTCTCTGTCTACCTGCACCCACTGGGATCAGCTGGCACACAGTCAGGATAGCACTGACCACCTGGAATCCATCCTTACGAGTGTCCAGGAATATACACCTGCCTGCAAGGTGCATATGACCCTGTGCTGAGCCGGAAAACAATGGAGCACTGGAGAAAGGAACAGGAAACACTCATGGGAGGAAGAACTCACCTGCAGGGCAACTACTCCTGAGTCACCCTCCCATCCACCCACACCCAGAGATGGCTCCAGCTCTCCATGTGCCCCAAGCCTGAGCAGGGTGTCTCTTCCTCATTGCTCTGAGCAAGTGTGTGACCAAGGGAATGGCTGTTTGAACTCACACTTTGAGGGAGGGTAGGATGGGTCTCGGCTGTGGCGGTGGGAGTATGAGGCTGCTTGGCTACACCTGGGTGAATCAGGGTGCAGAGAGCTGTCAGGAAATGGGGACAGGCTATAACGCCCTGGGGAATCCACTTCTTCCTGTGAGGCCACAGCTTACAATGGCTCCTCAACCTCCTGAAAAGGTGCCACCTGAGGCCCAAGTGCTCACACACGTGTACCCGAGAGTGACATCTCATTGTCCTGGCGACGGGTGGGGGTGACATCACCAGAACCTCATAGGCTTCTCGGCACATTGGCACCCCTCCTTCTGATAAGCTGAACAGTGACATCTGAGACATTTGGGTTCCGTGTCTGTGGAGCACTCCTCCATCCCCTTATCTGGGGTGAACAGAAAGGACGTGAGAAATTGGCTCGTTCTTAACTACAGATTTGCACTCGCAGATCATTAAACTGCAGACGGAAGACGCTATCCATCAGAGGCCTGCGATGTTTCATTTCCTTTATCTCTCATTACGACGGCCATTGGCGTGGTGTCACCATTATCATCTGCCCTGCAGAAAGTGCTCCCACGGCAGGGATCAGCAGGGCAGCCCTGGTGGAGCCGTGCCTCTCGGGCGGGTACACAGCCTTCGGCTCTACTTCTGATCGTACATGGGCAGAGCCATTACCGGGTGGCAGGGGGTCAGCGTCAGCTCTGCCTATGAAATGTCAACTGACCTTCACTGTGCCATCTGACATTCCAGCCTCGGCTCCTTATCTGTCACAAACTCACGCTGCGGTCTGAGGGACAATGTGTGCAGACCGGCATTTACACCCGGGGTCCTTCCTCCAAACACACAGAAAGTAGGAAAGGCCAGGCTGAAGGGAATACTGAGCAGACCGATAAGACGAACAAGCAGCAATGAGGGCACTGTGCTCTCAGAGAGAGGGACGAGGGAGGAATCTAGTGCCAGTTGCTGCTACTGAGAAAGTTGTATTGACACATACTTACACACACTTGTTCCATGCATGCACTGATGGTTCTCTGTGGCATCCTTTGAACCAAATGCAGAGTTGAGCGGCCACGGCCTAGCGGGCCTATCAACCCCAAGGTCTTTACTCTCCGGCCCTGTACGAAAACTAATGCCAATCTTTGCTCTAGGGCATGGCTATCCGGTCCTGAGGAATCCTTAGTTCCAGGCCTAAGAAAGTTCCATTCCCTTTCAGATAAAAACAGATCCCACCAACCACACACAAAGACAGCACTCCCATGCTGCCTACATGCTAAGTGCCGAGGGGCAGATCCTTAGGATTGCACCAGAGCCTCATGGAAAGCTTGGGTATGGCTGAAGTGCTCAGTGGTCATGGGCTGAGCAGACAAGGCTGTGTCTGTGGGTGGAAGCCAGATGCCCAACTGCCCAGAATCCCTCTCCACTTGTGTAAAGCCTTCCTAGCTGGCCATCAGGAGCATGTGCGAGGGAGAGCAGAGCATGCGGGAGGAAACTTCCACCTCTCGAGTTAATAAACTCCAGGCTGAGACACAACATCTCACACCTGCCTGAAGGGAAATGATGCGGAAGAGAGAGCGGTGTCAGAACTCCAGGCCAGGGGGCACCCTGCACTCTTCTTAGCCAACAGGCTGGCTCCACCCCTCTGGGACTGCTTTTAAGCACCTGGATCCAGGACCAATCACAGACAGAGCCGTCTCTGAGCCAGAAACTGCAATCTACATCTAGTGACTCAGCATGCAGAGACCAGGGAGATGCTGCGCGCGCACAGGGCTTTCCTCACTCCTCACAACTTCCATCCTGAAAGCAAAGGACCGCAGTCGCTCTTCTTCCTGCCACACATACTACATGCATGCACACATACATGTTCACACACTAGCCCACGTGAACACACAGTCCTCTCCTACGCGTGTTTACATGTGTGCACATGATACTGCCTCGTGCAAGAACACAACACACTTGTACACACAGGGAAACAAATACACGTGGATATATAATGTGGGCACACAAATAGTAGTTCCCACACACGCCTGCCTGTACGTGCGCGTTTGTGTACACATGCTTAGAAGGTGTACACACACACACACACACACACACACACACACACACACACACACGAGACGCCACACGACTGAAGGAGATTCGCTCAGGAAGAGGAGATAAGTTACCGTTGCTTTCTTTGCATTTTTCCGTTTATCAAATTTTATCAACTTGGGAGGCATTTACAAAACACAAAATACTTAAAGAACGGCTGTCTTAATTAGGGTTTCTATTGATGGCATTAAACGCCGTGACCAAAAGCAAACCGGAAAAGAAAGGGCTTATCTCTTTCTTAACGGCTTGTAGCCCATTACCCAGGAAATCAGGGCAGGAGTTCAAGGCAGGGACCTGGAGACGGGCGCTGAAGCAGAGGCCTTGGAGGAACACGCTCCATGGCTACTCTGTGTGCTTCCTATCAACTCCGGGACCACAGCCCCGGAGCGGCGCCTCCCCCAAGCGAGCTGCACTCTCGCACATCGATCAGTTAAGAAAATGTCCCTCAGGCCAGTCTGGCAGAGGCGTTTTCTCAGTTGAGGTTTCCTCTTCCCAGGGGAGGCTAACGTGTGACAAGCTGACCAACACCTAAGCAGGACACTGACGCAGGAGCACACACCTTGAACCCTGGCTCTCGGGAGCCCGAGGCAGGAGGGCCACAAGTTTGAAGACGGGCAGGCTGCACGGCGAGATGTGATCGGGAATAAAAGGACGGAAGAAAAGAAAAGCAAAACCACAGAGCGCCCTATTAAAATGGGGGTGGGGGTGGAGTTAGTTTCTTTTCTTTTTCTTTTAGCATCTCCCAGATATCTATCCTCCATTTATTCCATCCTCCGTGGTCCTGACTGGTGCCATTCTGAGTTCCTTCCTATCAGTTGGACTTCTCAGAGAAACACTCAGGTCGATGCAGCATTACACAAAAAACTTGTGAATATGCAAACCCGGTGTGCTGTTTCCTCCTGTGCTCAGCTTGTCAGCCATCACGATGGACAACTGACAGTTCCTGGCTGCGTCTGTCCTGGCGCAGGCACAGCCTGGCCCTGCGAGGTGCGAAGCCAGGAGCAGGCCTTAGGTTCTGGCTCTGCTGCACTCCCTGCCCACGAGGTCACTCATCGTGTGATCCTGGAAGCAGGTGACAGCTGCTCCCGGACTAGCACGGCTCCTTTACCACCGTACAATGCTGTCCGAGGCATGGCCTGGGTGAGACACCTGGCTACCAAACATCACCAGTGCCTAGTCCTCTGGAGCCACTGTGACAAAACTCCATTGGCTGGGTGGCTGGAAAACAGCAAAACTCTTCCTGTACCATTCTGGAGGCCGTAAGTGCGAGACATTGGCACCCGCACATCCCGTGTCTGGTAAGGGCCACTTCCGGGTTCACAGGTGACTCCCTCTCCGTGTCCTGACAAAGGGGAAGGGGCAGTAAAGTTCCAAAGTCCCTTTAACACAGTCTCATTCTGGAGGGCTCCATTCTTGTGTAACACCTTCACTCCAGGGGTGGGGATTCTGACGCATGGGTTTTGGGGGAACACGAAGACCCAGACCACAGCCCTAGGTAAGAGTGGGTTCACCCACAAGCTATGTCACTGAGAGGGAGATGAGGGCAGCCCTCTCACCTTGCATGCCAGGGAAGTGTGTGGCCTGGCATCCTGGCAGGCTTTATGTCCCATGTGCAGACTCTGTCCACTCACGTGCTCTGCTTCCCTCAACAAGCCACAGCCTGAGTGGGAAAGGGAAGTCAGCAGGGAAAGCCAAATGACAGCAATGGAGACAGGACCATCAAGAGGCCCCACAGGGACCCCAACACCACTCTCCCCTCTTGCAGGGAAGCAGGGAAGAACACATCAGCACAAACTCTGCACTGGAAGGCAAGCAAAGCCACTACACACAGACACCATGAAAGTGCCTTAGCCTAGGGTGGCTACGACTGTGCTCACCCCCTTGGCAACTTCCTAGCCTTCAAACTGTGCTTTTAGTCCACTCTGTTATTTATCCTAAGAGCATGTATTTGAAAGGAAAGTTTATCCCATGGCCCCAACATTATGCTTATGAATAGCACGGTAAACATAAAAGGTGTCACATCTTCTCTGCTGGGCTCTCCGCAGGGGAGGGTCTTGGGCACTCAGTGGTGACATCTACTGTATTCTACACGGATCACAGATGCTGACTTGGGAAAATTAAGAGATAGCCAAATGTTTTGGATAGCTCCTGGCTCTAACTCCTACATTCAAACCAGATAGATCCCAAATCCTCCATTCCACCATTACGGACATTCAAGGTAAGATAAGCTGCCCTTCCTTAGAGGTCTGCAGCACCCCTGGTCCGTCCCCCACCCCCACCTGGCTGCTCCCTATCTGAAGTACTGTCCTGTGCTTGGCCTCACCAACCAGAAGAGGAAGTCGTCCCTGCAGCACCAGGCTCTGACAAAGAAGTTCCATTCTCTCCCAACGCTCCTTCAAGAAGGGCATCGAAGGCACAGAGTAGCACTGGTTTCCATGTGGTCACAATGCTGTCACAGCAGGCTACATGGCAGCAAGGGAGGCCAAGCCTAGGATCCCAGGGACTCACAGCCACAGGTTAAGGTTCGGCAACCCTCTTAGTTGGAGAGAGGGTTCCCAGAGCAGAATGCACACCTTGCATCCACCCTTGCACCCCTCATCTGCAACCTTGGAAGCATTGAGGGTGACCCACACTAGTTTTAGGGGTCAAGAACTTGCTCCCACTCAGGAAGCCAGTGGCTCCAGTAACCGGGTATCAGAAGGTACTATGGGGGAGATAAACTTTGCCCCTGACCTCCAGGCTTCCAAGTAGACAAAACATATCATCTCAGGCCCTGAGAGGGACTCCTGACACCACAGTTATCGGGAACTCCAAGCAAGGCTGAATGTCCAAGAAGAAGGTTAGTACATACCAGTCAAATAAAGGTAAGAAGGGTCAGGGGGAGGGAGAGATCAGCTGTTCCCTGGGAGTGAGCTGTTACACTCAGAGCAACCAAAGCAGAGGGGACCGTGGATGGGACGGCACCATGAAGAGGCTGGTGGCGAAGGCGCTGCTCCCTTCCACCTCACTGTAACAGGGAGGGCTCAGAGCAGACAAAGGACTTGAACACATGTCCCAAGGGAGTCTCTGTGGCCACCCGCTCTGATTCCTAAGAGTGCAGCCAGGAGCACAGGCTGCGTGATCACAGAACCCACATGAAAACAGACTGGTGTAGGGCCGAGCAACAGCGGTTCAGGATGGCTGTGGGTTCTACGCGGGCTGGAGCAAAAGGGTAGGAGCGACTAGGAAGAATGGAAAGACCGATTCGAACCAGGTCCAGTTACAACTGCAAGCAGTAGAGAAACACGAGAGCATGACTGTGCGGCTGGGCCGGGAGTGTGTGAGGAGAGGGGTCGGGTGCACACACAGCTTGCTGGTCATTACATGCGCCAGGACCCGCTGGGCTTCTGCTTACAAAGCTCATCTCAGAATTCCTGTGAAGAGAAGCTGGGAAGAGGGAGTGTGGAGGATGGGAGGCCCAGGGGAGGCCTTTGCCAAGAGCTAGGCAGGAAGGATAGCATGCCCCACCGCCTCTCCTGTCTCAGTCCTTATCCACCACGTCCATGTTCCCTGGTAAGCATTCAGTAACTTTCTTCAACAAGAGGCTACAGAGATGATGGACAGCTCTTGGTAGAAAGCTGTGAACCAGGGGGTGCCCCCTCACTAGCCACAGTGGGATATGGGAAACAATTTAGGGAAAGAGAAAGGGGACCAGTCTGTACCTTAAGCTCTCAGAAAGCTCACCTCCCTGCCTGCCTCTCCACCACCGTCAGCTGCTTACTCCTGCATGGGTAGGGGCTTCAAGAGCAAATCTCATTTCTCACCAAATAAAGAACCCTTGCCACAAAGCTCCAAAGGTAGCCCTTACTTAATAAATGGATTTCGTCAAAGCAGCAACCTCCGGGGTAACACGCAGTCGGCCCGTGCGGGTAAGGCTGCTGGACGGAGCCATTCTCCCCTGAGCTCTGGGCACCGACGGGTTTGTCTCTCAGATGGCAGTGGAGACTCTCAACTGCTCATGGAAGGAAGAAAATAGGCTTCCATTTTCTTGGAGAAACTTCCATTCTCTTCAAATTTTCCTTGCAAATGTCCTCCATTTATCTTTCATTTTGCACGTTCTCATTTACTACGATTATTGTAGACACTTTAAAAAGACCTTAAAGGAAGGCTAAACTGGATGGGGTTGGAGAGAGATGCACTGCAAGTCAAGGAAGGCGGCTGTTCTCAAAGAAGCTTCCCGAATCACCTGGCCATGTGAGACACTGCCTGGAGGCACCAGGGTCATGACAATAATCAATGTCCCCGGCTCACAGACACGTCACTTCAATATCTTCAGGGAGGACATCTATGCCATGGTCAGCACTAACACATCACTGCCTCACTGGGGAGAACTCGGGCTCCGTGATGCAGAGGGAAGAGATGAATCAATAAAATGCTATCAGCCTAGCAGCTTGGCTCCTGGACGTTTAAGCACACGGGCACTTGTATATCTCAGCTCCCGCGGGTCAATATGATTTTATAGAGGTGCCTGATTCTCAGTAGTGAAGTGGAACTGGACGACAGCACCACCAGGAGGGAGGGCGGGGTAGAGGAAGGGCAATAAGTCAGACACTTTAAACAAGGTTGATGTTTTAAGACATGGGCATCCTTGGCCGCCTGGCCTGATGAGAGTGACTGCCCGGAGTGCAGGCTCTTGAAAGAGGCCAATAGCCATGGAGGGAATGTCTTTACCAACTGGCAACAGATATGCTTTTCAGAGAGGCTGGAGCACTAGCTGGAATAAAGGAACCGTGGAAGGGACTGCAAGGTGGGGCCTGCCAGGCTTGGCCGGTATCCATCCTGCTGTTCCAAGTCAGGCCTAGAGCTGGAGAGTCAGATCTCCCCTGCTTCGTCAGGATGAGGGGCAATGTGCAGAAGCCACACCAAGGGAGGCTGTCCAGTCCTGCAGCTCTCAATGCAATCGTCGTCGCTGTTATCCAATTATGCTTCGGATAACTGAAGGTAGCACAGCCCACACGGGGGCAATCCCATTAGATGAAGACCCACCTGTCTTACTTTACTCTGATAATGGCTTAATAAATAAACTGAGTGAGCCCTGATACACAGGTGCAAAATGTAAGATACTTCAGTTTGTCATTTTATGTCTACCATTCTTCAGTTATCATGCTTTCATGTTTCTCCCCGTTCCTAGAGGTGGGAAGGCTCATCGACATCATCACAGAGATTCCATGTGGGAAGACGGTTTGGTTTTATGTGGTGTAATAGAACATCTTTCTCCCTTTATGACTCCATCAAACACACACACACACACACACACACACACTCCTCACTTCCATAGCTGCTTCCAGCATACATATATGTGTGCACATGCACATGCAAAATAATAGTAGGACCACAATTTGAGAAGACGTGACATAGAGCACAGTAAACAATGTGCCATTATATGTTTAATGTTTAATTACTTTAATTTCATCACACTATGAGAAAACTGGTGGAAATACATTGACTTAGTTTAGGCAGATAACTCAGTAAGACAGAGCATCAAAAAGAGTGGCATGTGAGTTAGAAACCCCAGAAGGTGTTCACACACAGGAGAAACAAACACAATAGAATAGGGGTTAGGAAGATGAGTGGATGGTTAAGGGCTCTTTCTGTTCTTATAGAGGACTCAGTTTCTTAGCACCACATGGAAGTTTACAACTGTAACTTCAGTTCTGGGGAATCCTATACCCTCTTCAGGCACACACATGGTACATATGCATATATGCAGACAAAACACTCATATCAGGAAAATACAAATAAAGACGATTTTAAAACAAAGACAAGAAAGGAACACTGCAGGGAAGAAATAGTTAATTCTAGATATGAGCAGGCAGTAAGGGCTAGTGGCTAGAAGGGAATGGGCATGGCCTAGGGAAAAAGGAGAGTGCGAAATACTGAATGAGTCTTGAAATACAGCATCTGGGCCTTAAGTTGTGGGATTTTAGAGAGTCTAAGAGTCTCTGTAACTTTCTGGTTAGTAGGACAAAATTACTACAATACCTACTACAATTCCTAATACCTACAGGCATCTATGCAGTAAAACCCTAATGATAACAAAAAATGAATCATATGTATTAGTGAGAATTCTGGATCTTGCTAGTCCTCCATCTCCTTCTGTCCAATAGCCCCTGCCTCTGTGGCCACTTTGGAGCCACTCTGACAGAATAGCAGGCCTAGTCTCTATTGTCCAGAAGCAATGGAGCCACCAAGGATGTTTATTCCATCAAAACAACTGACTTAGGAATAAGGGAAGCAACATTTCCTGCAAAAGAATCATGAGACAGCAGCCTCTGAGGAGCCTGTGTCTCGGGCACAGCACTTCTTGGAGGGAGTACGAGGTTAGCAGAAAAAAGTGGGATGACGTTTAGGTACAGCTCCAACAGGGCCTCCTAAATCTTCCTTCTCCCAGCATGAGGGAACCATCAAAATAATGTCTTTATCAAAAATACCCATGACAGGTCAAACCACTTGTCCCAAGTCTAGCAAGTGCATCTGAGGTCAAAGATGGAGGGTCTGGAACCTCTCTGCGGGGGCTCTCATCCCTAAAGTACACATGGGTACATCCAGTCTTCCCTAGCTTAGGAGTTCAAACAGCAACGAGACTTTAAATTATACGCAGGAAAATAGAAATAGATTAATAGGATCCAAGTCAAGCTCCAAGAAGAGGTTTTTCTTTTGCCAAGAGACAGGCGCTGAGGGCTTCCCTAAACAGGTTATCATTTTAACATTGTAAAGCTCTGCGCTTATGTTTTTTAAATAGCAAAACTACAATTATCTCTGCATGTTCTGTATCGCCACTCTGCAGTGCTCCAACATAACGAAGCAACTGTCAGCGATACGGACGGGATGAGAGTATCTGAGCCATGCCAAACAGCCAGCCTTATCAAAACCCATCCGTATTAATCCTTTTCCTTACATCAAAAATCAAATAACTTCCTGAAGAGAGGCCACAGTCTCACCAAGAGCAGTTCCATAGAGAGACTGCAGTTGAGATTAGCCGTGCAATATGTTAGGAAATAAATAGATAAGCCTTTATCTTCCATCCTACTGATGTTCAGAACAGGGATTCCATCCAAAACGCACCGACATGGGTCCCGAGTTGCATCTGTTCTTACCATCAGCATTTACCATTCCTGGGGTGACTGGGGGCATCCACAATAAACAATGCACTTACTCAGGATGCCATTTTCCAACGACAAATGCTTGACCCACTTGGCATTTAAGCAGAAGGAAGAATATTACTTAAAACCTGATAAGGTGAGACGCTAAGAACACCTCAATAACTGTGTGGAGGGGATGCCTTCCTGATAAAATAAGCACCTCTCAAAGTGAGGGAACAATGTGATTTTCTGCCTGGTGGGGAAGAACAGATAGACAGAGGTGGCCGCAGCCTCCGTATCTCAGGACGGTCCCTCGGCCTGGGGCTGGAAGAAGTGATTAATTAGTGGCTCCTTGAAGTGCAACCTCAGAAAACTGCTGGGGGATTTTTTTTCTGTGCATGTCAGAGAATGATATCCTTCCAGATTCCTCCTCTCAGAAACCAACAATGGGCCAAGTTTGTGAGAATTCTGAGCTCCAGCCGCCTGGGGCCCCAGGGCCGCCAAGAGGAAGAGGCTCTGAGTGAAAAGGCCTCTTCTTGGGGCTTCTTTTGTAAAGAGAGGAAAAGCCATTAGTGATAGGATTTTAGGGGAAAGAAGGAAGGAAGAAGAGCAGCTCCCGCTCTCACTGGCTGTTCCCCAGTGCCTGCTCTGGTGCCGACCCCTCCCATTAGCTGGCCCAGCCTCTCACTCAGACGAACTGCCTTATTTGAGCCGGGTTCATACAAACAGAAACGGGTCAGTCGGAAGTCCCACCCCATACTCACAAGCAAACCTCCGCACAGGAAGGAGATGACACTCACACTTCGTTTTCCGTGTCAATTATGAAAAGGCAACAGCAGAATTCCCCCAAGTTGTGACAGGACCATCTCATCAGTGGCCCCTCTCCTCCCATCCAAAGAAAGGCACGGCCTCTAGTCTGATAGTGCTGAAAGATCTAATTCTTATTTTATGTTTGTGCAGCCTTGAGCACCAGAGTGGATGCGGGCCAGAGCCATAGATGGATGCAACATCAGGTGAGCACGGGAGAGTGTCAGAATTTAAATGCAGACGAGTGGGCTTCTGGGCTGGATCCTTATATTCCAAGACAGCACAGGCAGGGCCTGTGGCTCCATGCCAGCCTGCAGGGTAATTTAATCCTGCTCACAAAGAAATTACAAAGACAGCTTACTGGCCTGTCGGTTACGCTGATTCAGCAAGCTGGATACAGAGGCCATCTTCCATCACTTAGAGAGAACTCTGTTGTCAATGGGCTCGATTTAATACAGCAGAAGATACTGGACCCAATGGGCTCCAGGAAATTAGCACAGAGAGCAATTAATTCTTAGCTGGGCTCTTTGTATATCCTCAAGATGCAAAGGCCTTTGCTCAGACCACTTAAACTTGAATCCCGTGTTAAAGCCAACAAGTCAGGGACATGAAGAGATAGAAATACACGGGACTCTGACTCTCCCACTCCCTGGCTTCCCCTTTAAAACCTCAGGCTGGCAAAACGGGTCAATGAGTAAAGGCACTTGATATGCAAGAGCTGAGTTCAATGCCCAGAACTAAAGGTGGAGGGAGATAACTGACTTCACAGAGTGGTCTTCTGACCTTTGTATGTGCATACACAAATGCACACACACACACACACACACACCAAAAACAAATACTCCCTAAAGTTCGAGAACGCCTGTGTGGGAATTACAATCTAAACAATCCCTTCCTGATTTATGGACAGTGCAAAAGTAGTCTCTTACTGCCATCATAATGTAAAGCTGGTATTTGCCAGATTATCACACTCTGGGGTTTTAACATCCTCCCTGGGCCCATGGGAGAACAGGGATGGCCTGGGTGGATCCAGGTGGCCAGAACACAATACAGCAGGGTCCAGGACCAGAGACTCTGCTAAATTTCCCTCACATACCTCATGATGGAAAGATGGGTACCTTCTCCTAGAGTGCCACCCCTCAACCCTGAAGAGAAGACACTCAGTGTTCTCTGTGCACTGATTTCAAAGGATGCAAAGCTTCAAAATGGATTTCAAAGTCCTCTGTAATTTTGGCAGTATGACATTTTATGTCTTGTAAGCTATTTTCATTAGCCAGGATTGTAGAAAATTGGCGTTTACCACCCATTAACCTTTCAAGCATGTAACTCCGATTTTCTCCACATAGAAGTATATCTTACACTCCTGAGGGGATCAATCCTTTAAGCTGTCTAACTTCTTCAAGAAGAAAAAAAAAAAAGTCACTGAAACCACCTTTCTCTCCTCGAGAAAACATAACTTCTACAATTTTACAGAGTTCTGATCACAATTTTATACCCCTCAGCCCTGCATGGGCCCTCTGTTTTTATCTTAGAATGTTAGACCAGGTAAGGCAAGTTTTATAATCCCTTCTTTGTTAGCTGGGGGAAGATAAGAAAAGATAAGATAAGAACTGAAAAGTCTAGTTTTAAACAGCCAGGGTCCCACAGTGGGGCTAACAGTTGGGGGGTCACAGTAGGGCTATCTCTATACTAACTTGCTTCCAACTCTGCAAGCTCCTGAGTGCTTAAGCATTAACCATAGCATGACGCAACTCAGGGAGCCCAGAGCCCTGCTAATAAACACCGAGAGTGAGCAACTGATGCTCACGTGTCTTTCCCACCCATGGTCCCATGGAGCTTCAAATAAGTCACTCCATAACTTATTTATTCAATTTTGAAAACACACCTTTGGTCAAAAGGTCTCTGGCCACACATGAGAATGTGAAGGCCATTACAGAGAAAGTCTTCAAAGAGAAACACAGAACTCCTGTGTGGGACCAACGCCAATCTCAGAGGGCCCCTGTCCCCACGTGCAGAGCCCAGGCTCCAGGTTCCAGGGCTTGTTGGGAGACTTGGGGGCCTCCACAGACAACTGGGAAGGGTGGAAGGGAAACACTCCCAGTCTTTTAGTGCCCCCTCCTTATCTGGGAAAGAGCTGAACTCCTTGGGAAAGCTTTGAAAGTCCTTGAGACCTGATTCCTGTGGCAGCTCTAAAGACTGAAGCTGAGACTGAGACAGGAGAGATGTCATGCCACCAGAAGAAGAGGAGCAAGGGCAGAGAGGTCTGGCTGTGCTTACTCTCCAGGTGGGGCTTATGCATTTGCACAAACAATGGTGACAGGGAATAGGTCATTACAACTCTGTCTCCATGGGCCAGGTGCATCATGGCACACCATAAAGTATTACCCTGCCATGTCCTCAAACCCTGCCAGGGAAAGGGATCTGCCACCCTATCCCATAGAAGGTCCACAAAGCTATGAGACATGACTAATATCGTGTGGCCAATGACTGGGATCAGAACCCCAGAGTGGGTCCAACTCTGAACGTCTGTCTCCAGGAGGGTGCAGCCTGTTTCTGAGGCTGTGCACAGAGCAGGCATGGAGGATGGGCTCCACTTCAACCCCAGCCCTTCCAGAACCTCAAGCAAATGAGCTCATATCCACACACACCTGAGTCCTGAACTCTGTCAAAGGGAGTACATAAGGTATCTGTTGCCAGGGTGCAGGAAGATGCAGAGCAAAGCAGTCACTACGGACAAGGTGCCTGCCCCAGTGAATGTCCAGGAAGGAGCAGTTCACTGAGCAAGAGCTACAGAGCATGCTGTCCATTCCTTCGGGGTGCTGGCATGGGATAATAACGGGCTCGGGAGGGGAACTGGTGTCCACCAAAGGTTTCTGCAGGAAACTTGTCGTTAACTAAACGCCAACGGCTGTCCCAACAATGAGCTACCAGCACCTCTGTGAGGGAGAGAAAGGAAGAATACATCTTCTCCCTTCACGCCGAGCTGACGAAGAGGAAAAGGCAAAGAGACAAAGGCCTGCCCACTTGTCTCTGACATCACCAGTGGTCCCTTCCTGCCCACTGATTCTGGCTCTGAACTCACCAGCTGGTGGAACCCTTCGTGTTCTGTGCACTGCTCCTGGCTTTGCCTCCTGGGACTGGCTGAGCTGCCCTAAGATACCAGCAAAGAGATGTCAACTTCAGTCTAAGGAAGCATCTCCTGTTTCCTCTCTTACAGACTCTAAGCTCCCCCCTGACCTCAAGCCTGGAGAAGCGACAGGCTCAAGATAGAGTCCAGTAGCAGTTGGCATCCTCTGGGAAAGGCAGGCCCATACTGTCCTTGAGGTACCCAGAGATGGGAGAGAGCTAGCCCACTTGACATGGATAAGACCCTGACAGTGTGAAGATCCACCCATAACGCCAGGGGTGAGAGCGACAGATATGCAGGCCCCAGAACCCAGGCCGCTCGGTTGTTCCCTCCAGCCACTGTGCCAGCTTCCGCCTTGGGTGGGAGAGAGTGGCCAGACGGCTGTACCATGGCTGCTGAGACCTGAGAAACAACACCTACAGCCGAGGGGTGGGAGTGGGGGCCTTTCTGCATCTCCAGGTAGAGCATGTGGGGAGAAAAAAGGCCTGTTTTATAAATACTCCCTTCACGTGCCGCCATGCTCCAGCAGCAGAGAACAGGTGCCTTGCCTCTGCTGAGCGATCTGTTCCCAAATACAGGCTTTAGATTAACAAACTACTCACAAGGAACCCCAGGATCTCTTGAGAGCCATAGCCCTTTAAGTCCCGTTTGACAGAGAACGATTATGGTCAGGAAATATTTATACATATATATGCATGCATGTATAAGATTTAAGTTTACTTTTAATTATGTGTATATATGTCTGTGTGGGTAATATGCACGTGAGAGCAAGTACCTCTCCGTGAAGGGCAGTGGTGTCTGATTCCCTGGAGCTGGAATTAAAGGCAATTAGGTGCTAAATAGGTGCTGGGAACTGAACTCAGGTCCTTTGCCACAGCAGTGTGAACTCTTAACTGCTGAGCCATCTTGCTAGCCCAGTGCACATATATTTTAATTGCAGTGAAATTCTTTAATACCCCAGTTTATAATGTACACGGTGACATCACGAGACTGAGCACTCTCTGTGCCACCCACCGTCTCAGTCGCCCCCCCTCCCCCGTGCTAAGGACTCGGATAAACAGTGAGACACCTTGGTGGGTAACACAGGTGCTCATGGGGGAATGCTGACCCATGGCAAGCCCTGTGATCTTCCTGAACATCAGATCCCTGGGGAGTTAGGTTGCCAGAAGGATTCCCGGCCACACCCCGAGGACCCACTCCACACTGACTCCAAGTCAGAGGGTGGGTTAGCGCCCCTGGCTGCTGCAGTAAATGAACAAACACTTGGGAGCTCAAGATGACAGATGGTTTCTTCTCTGAGGATAGTCACTGAGGAGTGGGTGGGCCACAGTCCTCTGGGGGTTCCAGGGAGGACTCTAACCTCTGGTGTTGTTCCCACATGGCCTTTACTCCTGTATCTGAATTCCCTGTGCCCCTAGTCATGAACACTGTTGGATGTAGGGTATACCCAGCCAACCTAGTGTCTCAGTCACTCTTCTACGGCCGTAAAGAGACACCATGACTTATAGTTTCAGAGGTTTTGTCCATTATCATCATGTGAAGGGGCAAGGCAGGCATAGTGTTGGAGTAGTTGAGAACTACAACCTAACCCAGAGGCAGAGAGAGATGGGGGGAGGGGGAGGGAGAGAGACAAAGAGATAGAGCAAGAGAACTGGGCCTGGCTTGGGCTTTTAAAACCTCAAAGCCCACTCTCACTGACACCCTTCCTCCAACAAGACCACACCTACTCCAACAGGACCACACCTCCTAATCCTTCTAATCCTTTCAAATAGTGCTACTCCCTGGTGACTAAGCATTCAAATATATGCATCTACGGGGCCATTCCTACTCAAACCACCACATCTGGGATGACATCATCTGCAAAGATCTTTCCTCCAGACAGTGTCACAGAGGTCCCCAGAAGACGGACCATCGAGAGGCCTCTGTCTACCTCACTGCAGAGGATCTGGGATTGGACTCAGAAGCCCAGCCAGTTGAGCCAGTACCAGCCAGGCAGGTCCCAGACCAGAGTTGGGACATTCTAATCCTCTGACTATCAGATTAGGAAATCAAGGCTGGGTGATCCAAGTGACCCCTTCCTAGCCAGGTCTCTCTGCAGCCTACTGCAGTCTCAGATTGCTCTGAGTTTCCTTTCAGTTTCCCAGGCACACTGGCATGGATGCTGTGGTAGTTCACCTGTCAACTTGATTAGATTTGAAATCAGCCAGGAGACACACTTCTGGGCATGTCTGTGGGTGGGTTTCCAGACAGATTCTGGTGAGGAGGGGACATGAGCAGAAAACCAATGGGCCAGGGTTCTAGGCCAAATTAATAGGAGAAAAAGAAACCATAGGGTCAACAGTGGCCTTCTCTGGACTCTACTTCTGTGGACTGAGCTATGTCTGTCCCAAGCCTTCCCCTTTGCCACAGAGTGCATTCCTTCGACCATGAGCCGAAACAAACCTTTCTTGTAAGTTGATTTTTGTTGGGAATTTGGTCACAGCGATGAGCAAAGCAAACAAGACAGAAAATAGGGATCAAGAAGTAGGGTCAACTGACCCTGACTATGTGGCTCATTGGTCTTCAGAGCTGGTGTGTGGAGGAACTTGGAAGAAGAGAAAGCTGAGAGAAGAGGGCAGGTTCCCAGGCTTCGGAGAACAAGGAGTCTGTCTGGACTGGGAGAGACGCCATTCGGACACGGAATCTAGCTACACTCTGGCCCTGCACTCACAAGTTGAGTGACACTAGATTCAAAGCAATAGTTGTGGCCGTTTGGCAGGGGCGACACAGCACGGCTACAGCTCACCTTGGCCAGATCTACAGTGGGTGAGAGCAGAAAGACACGAGAAGGAACGGGTGAGTGCGGTGAGGAAGACTGTGAACAAGTCAAGGTGCAGCCAGGGCAGACACCGAGGAAACAGCTATAACTGTTAATGAGATTCGTGTGACCTAAAAGAAATCTTTTGGGGCTGAGGAGCAGGCTGGTCAGAGGGGTGCTTGCCACACAAGCATGAGGACCTCAGTTCAGATGCTCAACACCCTGAGCACAGCCCCCTAATCCCAGCACCCAGGGGAGGGGTGGAGACAAGTAGGCTTCTGGAGCTCACTGCCAGCTAGTCAAGTCAGAGAGAAACTCTGTGTCCAGGAATAAGATGGAAAGCCCACACCTTTAATCCCAGCTCTCAGGAGCCTTTAATCCCAGCTCTCAGGAGCCTTTAATCCCAGCTCTCAGGAGCCTTTAATCCCAGCTCTCAGGAGCCTTTAATCCCAGCTCTCAGGAGCCTTTAATCCCAGCTCTCAGGAGCCTTTAATCCCAGCTCTCAGGAGCCATAGGCAGGAGGATCTCCGTGACTTCAATGCCAACCTGGTCTACTATGGACTTCTAGGCCAACCAGGGAGAAACAGTGGCACTCTGCCTTAAAACTTTTTGAAGTGTTTATCATGATGAAAAGTATTTCACATTTTTGCTGGACAGGATGGTTCATGCCCTGAATTATAGCCCTCAGAAGACATGGGCAGGCGGATCTCTGTGCGTTAAAGTCCTTTTCGTTCTACATGGTGAGTTTTAAGATAGCTTGGAAAACACTCTAAAAAGAAGAAAGGAAGGGAGGGAGGGAGGAAGGGAGGGAGGGAGGGAGGAAGGGAGGGAGGGAGGGAGGAAGGAGAAAGAAAGGCAGAAAGAAGGAAGAGAGGGAGGGAAGGAGGGAGGCAGACTTTAAAAACAATGTGGAGACAGGAAGACCTAATGCTGACCCCTAGCTCCCACACCTGCAGTTCCCTCTGTTTTTCCACTAGCATGTACATGTGTACACCCCGCACACCAACACATATACGCACCCCTTAAGTAAATACCTTTGCTTTGTACTGCACTCATACGAAAGGTGCCTTCAAGTCAACCTTCCATCCATCAAAGGCTCCAGCTTGTGAAAATGTGAAGTAATTTAGAAGTAATGTGAACTGCAGATCACTTGAAGGGGCTCCCTCCTTGAAAGCAATTGCCTAAGGAGCTGTTTTAGGGGCTCCCTGCTTGAAAGCTTTTGCCTAAGGAGCTGTTTTCCCAGGTTCAACCCCACAGGTACAGAGGCCACTACATCTGTGGGGTTAGAGGGAGATGGCAGGAGAATGTAACAGCACCATCCACGTGGTGTTGATTTTGCAGACATGCAAAGTACGAGAGTTGCAGGGTCATGCAGGCTTGCACCAATGTTCCAGAGAGCTGCTACCACCATCAGGCAATGTGTGATGGGGCTGGGTTCCCTGCAGTGAGGCCTTGTGGGGTGTTATCTGAATTGTGAAGGTGACCCCTAAGTTGCAATGGTTATGTTAAATGCAAGGAGCATGGGTGCCCACGGGTTAAAGCTGCAGGCACGGAGCGAATCCAGGTGATCCCTGAGACCTCCAGATCCCTGATATGGAGCTGCATGATTCGATGTTTTCCCTGCTGGGGTTCAGCCTTGCCTTGGCCTCCTTTTCCTCGAGAGGCTCTCCTTCATTCATCCCTTTTAGAATGAAAAGTGTTAGAAAGATGGAATTGGTGTTTGTATAATTTGTAGTGGTCTGCAGTTAGGAGATCGCCTTGGTTCTCAAAAGCTTTGAGACTGGATTTTCAAGCTGCTAACAATTCTAAGAAAGACTATGGATTGGGTGGATGGGTGCGTCCTGTGGTGTGAGACGGCTACCGGGCTGTGAGAGCCAGATACGGGACGTTATTTTATAAATATATTATATATATACATGCATAGATGTGTGTGTGTGTGTGTGCGCGCGCGCGTGTGTGTGTGTGTGTGAAGCTGACAAAGAAGTGGACCTGTGGAAGTTAGTTTTGGTTGGCTCCTTGGTTATGTTATGAAACACCCGGGGTATTTGTGAAGCTCACATTGCAAGCGTCTGCAGGGGAATTTGCAGAGAGTGTTAACTGAGGGGGTAAAACACATCCTAAATATGGGTAGCTTTGTCTCATGAGCTGGGGTCTCTTTAATAAAAAGGGAAAGTGGGAGAGAGCCAGCTGAGCACTGGTATCGTTCTGTCTCTAGTCTTGATCAGCATCACGGACCAGCTACCCTGCGCTGTCATGACAGGCTGCATTCCCCTGCGAGCCAAAATGACCCCTTCCTCCATTAAGGATCACTGTGTCAAGTGCTTGGTTCCCGTGACATGGAAGGTCACTGCTACAGGTGTCACCCAAACTTACATTTGGGCAGTGCAATGAGAAACCCAGCATAGTCAGAACCTGAGCATGCTCAGCCTCCAGAAACAACCCGGAAACAAGCCTTGCTCAGAGACTTCAGGAGCCAGGTCCGCGCTCAGGAAAAACTCAGTCCCCATGCTCCAGGGTTCAAGTTAACACCTGTGTTCCAAAAGGAAAGGCACCCTCCCGGGGACAAGTCCCTCCCAGGCCCATGGCTTACCTGTGCCGTCACAGCCAGGAAGCACCCAAGCCCCACAAGGAATATCTGACTATTAGTGAGGTACAGGCAGCCCTTGAGGGCCTGTGGATATTCCTCTGTCCCTAAAGGCTTACCTTAATCCTCCCTAAATCCCCATGCACTGTCAGCAAGAAAATACAGTGAATCCAAACAAGGCCGAGTTAAAGCAGTTAGACAAGAAGCCCTGTAGCTATTTGGCAAAGTCTGCCATCAGACACTCCAGTGGCCAGTCTCCTCTCAGCTGGCTACTGAGTCTTAATTATGGACACTGGGCAAAGCAGGAAGTCCCATGGTGCACAGGGCAGGATGGACAGCTGTAAAAGGAACAGAGGTTGGAGCTCTGTTTACAGAGCCACCAGTGCTCTGTGCCTCAGTTTCCCCCATGGGTATGCCAACATGGACTGCTGCCCAGTGCAGGAGGCCCAGCAAGTCCTCACATGTGACAGCCAGAGAAACTTCCAGAGTGGCCGCTGGTCTGCACAGGGCACTGATGAGGTAAGAGAGCTCTATGATTGGTTAAATTATAGACATCGAAGTTGGAGATGATCATAGACTATGCTAGTGAACCATTGTTATCACAGATGGCCCTAAACCAAGAGGTGGAGCGGACTGAAGCATGGAGGAGCAGACAGGGAGCTCTGCTAGGTAGGGATGGAGGGCACAATGGCACTGTAAACTGGAAAATCCTCCCCAGTAGCCCTCAGAAGGAGCTGGTCTGTGACCGCTACACCTTTACTCCAGCCCAGTGAGGTCCATGGCTACCTCCCGACACTCAAACCATTGGCTGGCAAACCCCATGTTCGTGTAAATTATCTTATGATAAGAACTCATCTGTGAACTGGGGAATCGAGTCTGTGACCTGTGACCTGAGCATCCCTTGGAACCACCTGAAATCTGTGGGTGTCAAGGAGACATGTAGTCACATGTTCTCCAGACACTGGCTGCTTCCCTCACCCTTGACCTTTGATGGGACATCGGGAGGAAGTGGCCTTTGTGGGTACAGCCCGGCCACAGACTGTCAAGTTTTGTTCTGTTTAGGTTCGTGGTGCTGGTGACGGAACCTGGGGCTTTGCAAATGCTAGCCCAGTGCTTTCCCACTGAGCAACATCCTCAGTCCTTCGTTCTCTTCTGCAATTTCTGTTTATTCTTATGTGTGTGTGTGTATCTGTATGTGCGTGTATGCGTGTATGTATGTACGTGTGTATCTGTATGAGCGTGTATGTGTGTGTTTATCTGTATGTGCATGTGTGTGTGTGTGTTTATCTGTATGTGCATATGTATGTGTATCTGTATGTGTGTGTGTATCTGTATGTGTGTGTATGCGTGTATGTACATGTGTGTATCTGTATGAGCGTGTATGTGTGTGTTTATCTGTATGTGCATGTGTGTGTGTGTTTATCTGTATGTGCATGTGTGTGTGTGTTTATCTGTATGTGTATGTGTGTGTATCTGTATGTGCATATGTGTGTATCTGCATGTGCATATGTGTGTATCTGTATGTGCATATGTGTGTGTATGTGTGTGTCTATGTATCTGTATGTGCACATGTCATGTAAGTGCTGTGCCCTCCAGGGCCAGAAGAGGGCATCAAATCCCCTGGAGCTGGCTTATATTTGAATGCTTAGTCACCAAAGAGTGGAATTATCTGATACGATTAGAAGGATTTGGAGGTATGGCTCTGTGGAGGAAAAGTGTCACTGGGGGTGGAGCTCTGAGGTCTCAAAAGCCCAAGGCAGGCCCAGTGTCTGCCTCTTTCTAGCTATGATCGGGATGCAGCTCTCGGCTCCAATGTCTGAGCATGTGCCACCATACGCCCGGCCATGATGACAGCAGATTAAATCTCTGAAACTGTAAGCAAGCCCTCAATCAAATGCTCTTATATTTGCCTTGGCCATGGTGTCTCTTTATAGCCACAGAGCAGTGATTAAGACACCGCCCACTAGGGCCCCGGCCACAGAGTTACCGCTTCAGCCTGTCCTGCTCCACCCCTGCTGACCACCGAGTCAGCTTCAGCCTGTCCTGCTCCATTCTGAGTAAGAACACAAAAGCCGGCAAATGCTGGTGAGAAGCTGGGGTGCGCACTGGTATAGCCACCATGGAAATCAAGATGGAAGTTTCTCAAGAGGCTAAAAATAGAATTTAATACGACCCAGGTAAACCGTGGCCGGGA
Organism: Cricetomys ansorgei; assembly: GCA_026225945.1. Classification (NCBI taxonomy): domain Eukaryota; kingdom Metazoa; phylum Chordata; class Mammalia; order Rodentia; family Nesomyidae; genus Cricetomys; species Cricetomys ansorgei. Next base: position 9,855,375 of record JAMJFZ010001249.1, on the reverse strand, counting down.
ATACAAAAGGGTCTGCGCTCCACCGTAGAGACACTTGTGCATCTACGCTCACTGCTTCTCTGTTCGTGATACCAAGGAAGTGAAGTCAGCCCAGAAGTTCACCAACAGAAGAGAGGAGGAAAGTGTGTGCATATGCACGAGGGAAAAGTGAAACCATGGAAATCCCAGGGAAGAACTGATGGACTTGGAATTTATGATGTTAAGTGAGATGGCCAGTTTTCAGAAAGACAAAAGCCTTCTGTTCCTTCTCATAGGCAGAGCTCGGCTTTTAATTGCTATAGGCATGCATTTGTGTGTGAGTAGAGGTCTCGAAAGCAGAAGGGAGACCGTGAGGAAAAGGAACCAGGCCTCCTGGGCTGAAAATTACAGGGGGCAGGAAAATGGGGGAGAGCATAAGGAGATCAGCAAAAACAAATTTGCACGGTAATTCACAAAAACAAACACAGAGTAGCAGGGCTGCCAGAAGACGGCTACCTGGCTGGTGCAGAACCCAGGGGCAGTTCTGGAGGCAGCAGGAAGAGGGCAGCCCAGAGCCAGGGCAAAATCCTTGCAACAAGAAACTGGATTAGCAACACAGGCCAGAGGCCCTCTGGGGATTAAAGGAGCAGCGGACTCTGTGAGGACACTCCGGAGAACTTTATCACCTTCCACAGATGGTAGCTTCTCTAGGCTCATGGCATTTTTTATAGTGGAATTCACTCACAGGAAAAATTGCTCCTTCAAGAAGTCAGAATAATAGGCACATTCTTGGAAAAGATGAATGCCTGCCTGCTCGCTTTCACCTTGTGATTAGTTCTGGCATTTACTTAGCCACACTTCCAAAGGGAAGAAGGAAGAAGGGGAAGGGGCACCCTGTCCTCACCTCTAACCCGCATCCACTTGCAAATTTTGGGAATTCACTAAATTCCCACCTCCTGAAATTAAGATCATGAAGAAACATCACAGGTACCCACACACCACATACGACGGCTCATCCGGACTGTTCCGTGAAGTTTATTACGATCTTTTAGTAAAAATTACAAACCAAGCAGGCAGAATTGGGAAATCACTATTTCTGAAATAAAACAAAACCTTGAATGTCTTGGCAGCTGATACAAAAATCTAAGTGCCATGGGCTGCAGAGACGGCTCAGTGGTTACAAGCACTTGCTGCTCTTGCAGAGGACCATGGTTCTCTGCACCTACATGGTGGCTCTCACCTATTTATAACTCCAGTCCCAGGGGATCTGACACCTTCTTCTGGCCTCCACAGGCACCAGGCACACACACAGTGAACAGACACACATGTAGGCAAAACTCTGATTCACACAAAAAGTAAATAAAATTTTGAATCAAGAAATATACAATGCAGTTGTAATGTATATGTCGATGTCGATTCAGCAGGTGTAGACATTGGTTCAAGGCAGAGGACAGTTTATTCTTTTACCTCGTTACATCACTTGCTCTAGCCTGGAGCCCTGGAGCCTTTTGTCCTCTTTACAATCTAGTCTTGATCCTTGAGCTGGAAGGCTTCAGCCTTCGTATAATCTAGAACTGCTAGCCCAGACCTAGAAGGCTTCAGCCTTAGCCTTCAAGACCTACTGCTGACTAAGCCACTCGAATTAGCTACTTCTGAACTCTTCCTCTTCTTGTTCAACTGACTCTTCAGACTGCTTCTCCACTGACTGTTCAACTGACTCACTCTGTCTTCTCCTGAACTGACTCTTCTTAACTGACTCTGTTAACTGAATGACTGAGCTGACTCTTCTATAACTCTCCTTTACTGAACTGAGAGCCCACCTTTTCTCATGAGAGTTGGGCATATCCTTACTCAGCTAACTCTTCCTCCAATTAGTCACTTTGTCTGTCATTCACTCTGACTCATCTCAGCTGTCAATGCCTGTGTGACAGGAACTCCTTCTGAGTTCTACTTCCACTGTTAATTTTTTCCCTAGGGATTAAAGGCATGGACTACCACTACTTTCTAAATACTGAGGTTAAAGGTGTTTGCTACCACAGCTTTCTGAATACTGGATTAAAGGTGTGTCTACATTCTATCCAGACCACACAGGCCTCTGAATGTAACCCTTGTAATGTAGACAATATAAGTGCCATTGGTGGAATGGATCCTGTACCTGGCTAGAGAGAACATCAATGGAGGAACCTCACACAAAAGCTCACAAGGACTGGGCCTGGAGGAGGACCATGGACCTTGGAGCTCTCTGATGCTTCAGATCACACTGAGAGACTAGGACAGGAGGGCACAACACACAGCCAGGACCCCAGGCCCCAGCAGAAAGAACACGTGTGAGGAGATGAGGAATGTGTATTCCTAGATGTGTCAAGCAGCTGGAACCCCAGGGCCTTCATATGAATCTGTGATCAGCCTCCCGAGATCCCTAGTGCCAGGGATCACAATGTGATGTTATAGTGGTTCTCTGCACAAACCTAGCTGACAGCAAGTGTGTTTAGACTCCCAGAGCTGGCCAGACCTGCTTTTAGATCCTTCTGTCTGTATGCCCAGTGCTGGCATGATCTGAAAGTCAGGAGAGAACCCTGTCCAGGACTGCTTGCCACCTGCCCAGAATATAAAATCACTGGCATTGCAAATCCCATCGTTCTGCTGTCAGAGCTGTTTGTTCAAGCCCAGTGGCAGGGAGTTAGGACAGTGCAGGAGGGGGTCTGAGTCTGAGATGGCTGTTGAGGGCTTCTGACACTCAGGGTCTCCGTGATGCAGCTGTCTGAACTGAGGGACAATCAGCTCCTGGTCACTATGCCAGTGGTTCTGAACACGTTGAGGATCTGACTGTGCACAACCACTTCTGGGCTCTTTACGCCAACAGGGGCATCAGAAGTAGCCAGGAGTACAGGGCTGGGCAAATGGGAAGAAGAGCAACTCAGCCAGTCAGCCCCACTGACCCTCAGGTTCTGATCCAGTAACAGGGTTTTCTGGAGATTTCATGAGATGTATGGGAATGCCACCTTGTCACAGTCACACAAAGAAAGTCATCATGTCATGATTGCACACAGTCTCATGGTCCCTCATCTTAAGGTTTGGTTCAAATGCATGCTCTGAAGATGCAGTTTTCGGTGTCCCCCATTTCCTGCCTGGGACTGGTACACTAACCCTAGAAGCTACAAAGAATGCTGTTTTTGGACATCAGCATGTTACAGTGATGGGGGATAGGACAGCACAGAGGGAAGCGTGCCCCACGGCGTGGGATGTGAGGAGCCACACTCACTAGAACAAGCCTTTACTTCCTTGTAGGCAGGGGCCCTGGGGTCCCTCCCCCACGGCTGTCACTTACAGCCAGGAGCAGGAGCAGGAGCAGGCAGAACACTAAAGCAGTGTATGCACGCTTTCCTTGGCTGCTAGGACCCTCTGTATGTGAGCAACACACTCAGGGATGAGCAGAATTTCTCATCCTGTATCTCTGGGCCCAGCTCCCCTCTGCCCTGTGGAGCTCTGCTGCCTGTTCTACATGACAGCCTCGTACAAGACACTGACCAGAGAAAAGCTGTGGAAAATCAATGACTCTGCTGCTGAGGCCGGCTCCAAAGACAGTGTGGTCATTCTGGGTAGAGCCCAGCCCTGGAGCGAGCCAAGAGAAGTCGTGTGTCTCATGCTAACGGTACACTCCTCTGGCCACATGAGCAGCGAGCCCAGCCTGGCCTCCAGAGCCTCAAGCTCCTCTGCACCTGTGAAGACTGTGGGCGGGAACAGACATGATGTGTTCAGGGAAGACACCCAGCATGGCCGCTGCTCCCTCAGGGTGCCGGGATACTCCTGGAGCCAGTATCCCCTGGAGGGCTCGGGTGAAGGCCCAGACCCAATACATTTCACGTATCTTTGTTCCTGGCTGGAGGAAAATCAGAAGTGGTGACTGTTTTACTTATCACTCCGGTGTGCCAGGAGGAAATCCCAGTCCAGAAAGGAGCAAAGGCCCAGAACTCAGGCTGGGCGGAGGAGCCAGAGACAGCGAACAGCTCAAGTAGGCCTGTGCCCACAGCTACAGCTGCCCCTTGGTTGGGGGCTGCTCTCAGTCATTTAACTGTGCTGTTTCAACCCCACCTCTCTCACTGTTGCCGAGGTTCGAGGACGCCTCTGTCTATGACCAGGTCAGCCGCACCATCCTGACAGATACAAAATGGCTACTTGGCCCAGACAGAAGGAAAGGGGCACAGACATGGCCGGCTTAGAGTATTTTCTTCTCTATCAGAAAAAAAGAATTAAAAAGTCTAGCTTTCCCAGAAGCCTAACCTAATTAAAATACCACCGACCAGAAAGAGGCCACTTTGCCATGTGGGTGTAAAAGCCTATAGACATTTAAAATGGGGCTCGCAGTCAGCCAAACAGGCCAGTGCAGAGTGAGCACAGAGGGCCGGGCCGGGCAGCCTGTGGGGCCCGAGGGTTCCAGACATACCTTTAGCATCTTGACGTCAGCCTGCATAGCAGCCCCTGCCTGCCATGTGTTGAGAATGCCACTTCCAAGCCACTCACTTCCAACATGACCCAGCCCCCGAAGAGGCTCAGCACAGGACAGGCTTGCCACTACCACGCTCGCATCTGGCCAAGCCTTCTGCCCTGCCAGAATCACTGGGCTTAGAGTTGGGTCCTATCAAACCACGTGGGCAAAGAGACACTTCTTAATGGATTATAAACGAAAGATGGGGGTGGGGAGCGATGGCTCAGAAGTTAAGAACACGTGCTACTCTTGCAGAGGACCCAGGTTCAGTTCCCAGCACTCACAAGATGGCTCATAATGGTCTGTAGTCCAGTTTCAGGGGATATGATGCCCTCTTCTGGCCTCTATAGGCACTGCATGTGCTTAGTACACATACATACACATACAATTAAATTTAAATCTTTAAAAACCCAGGAAGACAGCATCTCTGGAAGGCAGTGCTTGCTAGGCTTCAGCAGTGCCTCAGACACTGACCCCAGGTGGCCTCTTCCGTGACCTTTGCCTGGCTGTCCTCTCTTAAGCAAATGGTCAGTGGTCAGGGGTCAGATAGTCCTCAGCAAAGTGGGGTCACATGAGAACCAGAGAGAGAAAGAGGGAGAGAGGGAGGGGAAGAGAGGGAGACAGAGAGAGGGATGGAGAGAGGGAGAGGGTAGAAAGGGAGGGGGAGAGATAAAGTGGAGGGAGAGAGACAGAGAGGGAGACGGAGGGAGAGAGAGAAGGAGAGAGAAAAGGAGAGAGAGAAGGAGAGAGAGAAGGAGAGAGAAAAGGAGAGAGGGGGATAGAGAGAGGAAGAGGGAGAGAGACAGAGAGAGGGAGAGAAAGAGAAGGAGAAAAGGAGAGAGGGGAGAAAGAGAGAGGGAGGGAGAGAAAGAGGGAGAAAGTGAGAGAGAGGGAAGGAGGGAGAGAAAGAGGTGGGGGGAGGGAAATTCTTGGCCTGTCCTCCTTCTTCAGGCACAGCCTGGAGCACTGGACAAGTGCTTGGCATCCTCCCTCCCTCCACCCTAAACAGGCCCCTCACTCTGCCCCAGTGTGCTGGCTCCCCATCCAGCAAGTGGGTTACAGGGGTTTAAAGTACAACAGTGCACTCTGTGCAGCTAAGAGCGCCATGTGACCTGGTGCTAGCCAAATGAGATCCCTTGCGGGGATTACAAGAAAGCGTTTTTCCTGAGACAGGGAAGAAACGTAAAGGGGTTGTCTACTTCTTCCTTCTGCCCTGAACTCAGATGCAACACACGGAGCCACAGCAGCAAGTCCACGGTGACACGGCGATAAACTAACAAATTAGATGGCAGGGGCTTGAGGCCGGCATGGGCCCGGTCCACCCAGCAGCCCTGAGGGCGTGGCAGCACTCACTAACTCCATTTGTTCCCGGATCTGTTACCCAGGCCTTAGCCCGTCGGCCACGTATGGCCACGTATGTCTTGGAATCATAAATGTGATAAACACTGAACAGCAGGTCAGTTGACTCGGCAACCCTCAAGGTTTAAGTAAGAGAGATGGTTGACTGGGGTCAAGTGTGGCCAGGACACAGACTGTCCCGGGCTAATAGAGGACGGAGAGCCAGGAAGTCTTTAAATGAAGTAGTCAGCGGCAAAGCCCTGCTTTCTAACTTATTTGAATTCAGCACAGACTTTGCTCAGGTGACCACCCAGCCCCAGCCTTCCCGCTCCCCAGCAAACAAGAGCTCTCCTTGATAGTCATCTTCTTCCAAGAGTGGGGTAGGGACCCAACCCACCATCTTTACTCTCCTGAGACACCTTGAACCTTCCCGCAAAGAATACACAGGGTTCTCCGCTGTGAGGCCGGGCAGGGTGGACCCAGACTCTGCCCTCCATGTGCGAGGACAGCACAGAGCATCACACTGGCCTGCAGCCTCCTTGGGCAGGCTGACCGTTAATAATTCATCCAGCAGAGAACGAGACACCGGCTTAAGCACTTGCCCCAGCCTGAAGCAGGGCTTGGAGCAGGCTGTTTGATAGCCCCCAGAACCTGACCGCCATGTTTAGATATTAGCATGCATCAGTGATCATAAGTAAATTATTCTAAAGACGGAGCCATGGCTGCACCGTGGGGCAACATTTGATGTTGGGCAGCAGAGGAATCAGGGAAACACAAGGCCGAGCAGACTTGCAACAGTGAAGGCCCAAAGAGCATCCTCCTGTCTGTACTTGGTGGTTCTGCAGCTCCAAAGGGTGGCTGTGTGTGTACTTGTTACCCTGTTGGGGGAAACTATTTTAAGCCTAATTAGCAGGGATTTTTTTTTTAGAATGCAAATGCTTTTCATTTAGACATAAAACAAAATGCCACGACATTTCCTCCACCCATTTATCACAAACAAGTTAATTACTATGTAACAAATCTCTCCTGCTGGAACGTAGAGGTCCAGGGCTGCCGGTGAGCTGACTCAGGCATCGAGAGAAAGCCACGGGGCGGCTGGTAATAGCTCATGGCGTGCTCACCGTAAAACCACGACTGGGAAGCTCTGCTTGTCAAATTAAGTAAGGTTAAGCTCTCTCCCTCGGAATAACTCAATTATCAGTAGTCATTATCTATTTAGCACAGAACCTACCAGAAGCTCCGAGCTCCCTGTCTATTTCTGACAGGGCCGTCCTGGCTGCGCTCAGTGGCAAAGTTTCCTGCACACCCGGCCTTTTGTGCGCGTCCGAGCCCGAGTGGACTGCAGGCCTCTGCTTTCCCCTTCATGTGTGCAGAGTATTTCTAAGATATGAAAACACCTTGCGCCTCAAGCTCACAGGGAGGAAAACAGGGAGAGAGCAAAGGGTGCAGGCGAGGGAGAAGTGGGGTGCTCGATTCTGTAGTCTACCCCTGAGGATGAGCAAGAGGAGTGTAGACCCCAGACACCCCAAGGGCCGCATTCTCCCCTGATCTAGGCCTGAGTTGAATGACATTCACCCAGAGTACACCAGGTGAACCCAGGCCAGTACCCACCATGCCCACCCGGACCAGAACACATAGTAGGGCCTGGTTATGCACACAGTCATGGCGGCAGCAAGATCTAGAAAGCATGGTAAAAATATGGATATTTGGTTGTTTTTTTTTTTTTTCCTGTTGTAGTCACTCCTTGTTACCAAAGGCATTTTTCTCTTGATTCCTTGCTCACTGGGTATGGTGAGATCTTGTGTTTCTTAGACGCTACCGAGTGCCTTGTGTCCCACTGTCAGCATGGCGGGGTCCAGAATGTAGCCACTGCAGGGTTAAGCCTCACTTGGAAGGATGATCCACCCCATCATGTCCGACACCAGAACACACATGCAGCTCTTGGAATGCTCTGAACACATTTCATACTGAACCTCACAGATTGCAACCTTTGGCCAGTTGCCTAAAGAGTTCATTCCCCCCCCCCCACATAATCAGCAGTGGTCATGGCTCTACTTCACATTTTATAAAATAAAAATAAGTAAGAAAAAATTGGATGCCGTCTTAATTTACATAATTTGTAAGGAACAAGAATAAGAACGATTCCTGCCCAAAGGGAGCATGTCCAGCTGGCAGGACTAACCTTCTGACATCGCAAAGGATGTCATGTCATTTTCTGTGAAGTTCACACCTGAGAATCATACAACCAGGTAACCACAAAAGGGGGGGGGGTGGTAAACTCACAATGGTCTAAGTCTAGGATTTTATGCCAGGCTGAATTTACGGCCACTTCTGAATCCCCGCAGACACTGCTGCAGGGTAGTCATGCTAGATCCAGCACTCACTCGGGGAAGTTCTTCCGCACACCTGTGCACACCTGTGCACACCTGATCGCAGACAGCTGCTCTGTTTTCTAGAACACAGACCTGGGGGGAGACATCAGCAGTCTTAGGACTTCAGAGCCAATGTGGAAATTTGGCTTGACACCTTTTCTGAAAGCCCGTTTTCTCTGTCTCTGTGAAATCAGTTCAAACTTCTGGGAAACTGAAACCTCTAACCCAGCCTCTTACCTCCCTCTCTACGCAAACAGAAAGTTTAATTAGTTTGTCTGGAAAAGGGAAACAGATAGATTTGCAATGAGTTTTCCAGCCATCTCCCTCTGTCCCAGGCAAATGTGGCCACAGGGCAGTTCCAGAAGCCTACGATGCCCCTTCCTTGCCTGTGTGTTTTCCCGTCACTGGAGGGGCAGTCGTGAAAGCCGCACGCCACATTTGTGAGCAGAACGTCTGTGGGCTTATTTACCTCGCTCCCAACAACACTGTCTGCTTTGTCACACATTTCAAAGTGGGGATAATTTAAGAGTCCTGCATTTCATACATAAAAATACTCAGTAGGAAAGTCTTCCTGCACAGCACTGGGTGACGACGGCGATCCACCCAAATTCCAGTCGTTGCCTAGGAAATGATTCACCTCAGTCCAAAACGACAGGCAGGCCTTCCGAATCATTTGCCACGTGCACAGAGCCTCTCAGTTGGCCCACTGGAACCTCCTTGATCTCACAGCCATCTCTTCGCAGAGAGCAGGGCTCCAAGGCCAGCCAACCCTCCCACTTAACCCTCCAGCACCTCCTATACCCTGCCCTACCTTTGAGTAGCTTCTCTCCTTCCAGAACATTCGGGGAGATCAACGCAGTGTAGTCTTCTTCGGAGAAGCCAGCCTTACAGGCCTCTCTCACTGTAAGATCCTCATGGTGGGCCTGAGGATGGAAAGGAGAGTGTGAAACCCAAATAAGTTCACAGGCATTTAATCCAATCCACCTCACAAGCTGCTGCTGCGGAGTGCAGATAAACCACCATCTCCACCCAGAGGTGGTACTGGCATCCTCAGGTCTCTGGGCGCTTCAGCTTGTTTGGCCCAGGCTGGGGGATCCTTCCCCAACTGGAAAGCTGCACCTACTTCTATGGGAAGCACAGGGTCAACTGATGCCTAGACCAGGTACCAGAGGGGCCTCTATTGGCATCTGGCAGGGGATATGGCAAATTGGTGCCAAGGGGGAGTGGTGGGTAAGAAACGGTAGTACCAGCAGGCTTCTGGAGCCATGCTGGGCTACTGGAGAGGGGGCTCTGCTAGGAATCATCTTTCTAGGCTGCAGAGCTCTGCCTTTAGGCTAGGTGGGGAGGAGGCAGCCTCCCCTCTGCACACCATAGGGGTGGGGTTCCAAGAAAGGGAACTGCAGAATCAAAGAGATTCCAGGGCTGGGCAAAGGGAGTGACCAGACTCTGCTAGGAGGCAAGATGTGTGTGTGTGTGTGTGTGTGTGTGTGTGTGTGTGTATACATGTGAGCTTGTGTAAATGTGTGCATGTGTGTCTCAAGTTCACCCATCCAATGTCCTGGACTCTTGTTCACTCTGCAGCCCCCATCCCAAGCTTAGCCAGGGGAGCAGGCTCCCCTAACTGACCAGAAGAGGTTGCTTTCTGCTCCTCTGCAAGTCTAGATCTATAGGAAAGGGAAGGCAATGGACAGGGGGTTCCACCCAAGCTGCCAGGAACCAAGGGAGCTAGCATGTGTCCCCACCAATCCAGTCTGCTACGGGAGGAGAAGGCGCACCGAGCGCTGTGTCCCTGATGAGAGAGCACCCAGGAGCTGAGGGTTCAAGCGGCACCCCACAGTCTCGGCTAAGCTGGGCTGCTGGAGCGGAACGCGCCTCCCTGCCGACTGAGTCCCCCCAGCTGCGAGCAACGGCGCCGCCCGGTTCGGCTGGGAGGCCACCAGCAGCCCGCAGCCTGCAGCTCGGGCTCCTCACACGGCTCGGAAGGCTGGAAGAGGGCGGGCCGGGTCGGGGACCTTCCCTGGGCCAAGTTCAGCATCGCGTCCAATTCTGAGGGACCGCAGCTCCGAAATGCACCTGCAGCCCGAGGGAGGCGAAAGTCGGCCGGGAAAGTTTCTGTCCCCCCCGGGGCTTGTGCCCTGCGCACTGCGATGGTCCGGTGGCCTCGGAGCCGGCGGCCGCCAGTCCTGCTTCACCGCCGAGATTACCTCGGCGTGGCTGCGAGCAGGCCACCGGACCGATCGGCCACGAGAGGGGGTTCGGGCCACTCGGTCTCCGCCCAGGGTCGCCTCCGGAGCGGTCGCTGAGCGGCGCAGAGGCCCCGCAGCGAGCGGGAGCCACCCGGCTGAGCAGGCTGGGGACGGCGCGGAGACGGTGCGGGGACAGCGCGGGCGTCCAGCTTCGTCTCCAGGCTCAGTGCCTCGCGCTCCCGCCGCGCCCGCTTCCCGGTCCCTCTCTAAGTCGGGAGGACCCGCCAGACACCAAGGCTACAGCCCGCGCCCGGTAGTCGCCTCTGCCTTCCACTGCAGCCGCGCTCCGCGGCGCCCCCGGGACCCGGGCGAGCGCTCCGCGCAGCCGACCCGACCCCGGCGCGCGGCTGTCGGGCGGTGAAGGCGAGCGCTGCGCCGCGGAGGGCGGCCCCGGAGCGCAGATCGGGCAGCGAGACGCCACCGCGGGTCCCGCCCGCTCCGCCCCGCGGCTCCCGGCTCCGGGCTCCCAGCGCCGGCGGCTTCACGCAGCGCGGGCGGCGGGATGAGAGGACCGGGGGAGCCCGGCCAAGCGCACGGGTTCCCCGGCCGCCCGCGAGCGGGGAGGCGGCAACTTACCCGGAGCGCGCCCGAGAGCCCGAGCAGCAGCAGCGGCAGCACCGAGCCCGTGGTCATCGTCCCCGCTGCGCCGCCCCGGCGCTCGCCCGGTGCCCGGCTTCCCCCGCCGCGGCAATGCTCCGCCCGCGCCCGCCCTGCTGCTCCCCGCGCTCGCCGCCCGGGCTCGGGAGCCAGGCCAAGTGGGCCGGCGGCGCGCTCCCTCCGGCCGGTGCGTCCGCCGGCCTCGCAGCCGCCCGCGCCTCTGTTCCGCGCGCTCGGAACTGCAGGTGAAGCCGCGCGGCGGCCCCGCCGAGGCCCCGCCCCTCCGGCCGGCCTGGCGCGGGCCCTTAAAGGCGCCGCTCCCGCGCCCACTCCGGCTGTTCGCTGCCCGCCGGCCTCAGTCCCGTGGGACATCTGGAGCCCCGTTTGGGCAGAAGTAGCCAAGGACGCTCGTCTCTAGGAGCCAAGACCGTGTGGACTGAAGAAGGTACCAGGGCCTCTGCCTCCAAGCTAGGTGTCCCCCTGGCGATCACCCGTGATCTTGGGTCAGCTTCTTCCAGAGCCCATGGTGGAGGGTGGGCATTTCTCCCAGCCCTTTGTCCTCTGACTCTCTTGACACAGGCCTTCGTGATGGTCTCCAGCCCACCGAGGAACTCGAGAGTATTCCTACAGAGGTCAGAAGACAAGGGAGATGGGAGGGGCTCCACCTCAGCTTACAGGGTGGGCACAGCTCTGGGTACACTCCAAGGTTTGGGAGGGTCCCTACCCATTCCTGCTTTTTCTCAAAATGCAGTTAGGCCTGAGAAGGCGAGGAAGAAATCAGAGTCCCTGGGAGCTCCAGCAGGCAGAGCTGTCAGTCTGTCAGCTCCCCGGCAGGCCGGCTCCATTTGCTCTGCATGGGCAGTTTCCAACCCTAAGTGCCGGCATTTCTTTAAGGATCATATCCTTCCACTGAAAACTAAGGGCAGCTTGGAACGTGAGTGAAGGCTTCCCCACTCCCTGCCCTCCCCTTTGGCTAAGCAATGGAGAGAAAAGTAGAATATTTGCTCAAATAGTTGGAATGTTCTTTGTCTCCCTTCTGAGGGAATCTGTATCCAGAATACAACAGTTCTGCTTTGAGAAGAATGAATGAAATTGCCCCAAGGTCAGAGTCAGCTGGCACAGAGAGACTCCTTGAGTCCGTCTCCCAATGGTGGATAGCACCCTGGCTGTTGGCTGGTCTACTGGCTAGCACTCACACCCATGGGAAGTCAGATTCTGGGTAACCCTGTTACCCAGTCCAAGGGTATGAGGCTGGGTTTGGCTGTACCATCAAGTATTAGAACACCAAGTCTGTGCCAGCCTGCCCCTGCCCCACAGCCTTCCTCACTGTTGGGCTGCTAGGGCACAAAGACACTACTAATTTAACATGGCTGTCTGGGCCAGCCATATAGTGTTCAGACTCTGCTATATGGCCTTGTCTAGGGAGACATAAAGAAAAATTTACCCCAGATAGAGTCACACAGACCAAAGAAAGACTTGAGTCCAGCCTCCAGCCTGATGAGTCAGTGAGTTTATTGGTGTTACTTAAGGGAACGTGGCGACCTAGAGGAGAGAGCCACACTATAGACTCAGACCCATTGCATACTCAGGAAGAGATCAGGAGGGAATCCTGGAGGATTCCCTACACTTCATCCTGCCCAGGTGAGATCCATTTGCTGAGCCTTCCTATTGTCTGTGTTGTCTTCAGAAGACATCATGGAGCCCTCTGTGTTCTCAGTAAGCCAAGTCTAGGCATGAAGCAACAGACAGTCATCTGGAAGAGCCATTTCTTCAACTTACATTCTGGGCAGACAGCTGTGCAGACATTGGGGGCAGGCCATGGTTCTGAGGAAGCAAGTGGGTCTCGAGGTCCAAATGCGGGACTTAACACATCTCGCTGTTGCCTGTGGTTAAGTGTCAGAGAGCTTTGACCCTCCAGACTTCCTGACAGAGTTTGCTATCCTGGCATCAGCCAGCCCTATTGTGACTGCCGCACATCATGTAAATCAATCTACCCCAGGGGTGCAGTTGCAAAGGTTCCCATTATTACAGGCAGGCAGAGGGACATTTAGAAAGGTTGTGTACCAGAAGCTGGCCACCAGCATTCACACGCAGACCCAGGACCCCTGGCATGGCAGCATGCTCCAAACGTAGGTATTCAAGGAGCTGGCTCAAGCATCTTATGGGAACCCACGTTTCCAAGAACACGGCTCAGAAGCGTTGCAGTAACCCATGCGAGTCCAGCAGAGAGCATTGCTTTGTCAGACTTGTTCTGAGTGAAGTGGAGAGGGCATGCTGAGACAGGAGCAAACACAAAGCGGCTCTTCACAGGGACTGTCTTTGCCTGTAGTCTGTCACTTGCAGGCAGGTCCTGGGCCAGCACAGGACCAAGGGAGCTTGCTTAAAAACGTGGGTTCTTGGGCCCCTCACCAAGTGCTTCTTAATGAAATCCATGGGATAATATACCTCTCTCTCTCTCTCTCTCTCTCTCTCTCTCTCTTACACACACACACACACACACACACACACACACACACACACCATGCACACATTCACAGGAGGCAGTATATACAGATCCTTAATGAAAATGCAGATTCCTCAGACTCTGTCTGCAACAGGCAGCACTGCCTCCTCCTGTCCCTCTGTCTCTCTGTCCCTCCCCTCCCATCCCCTCCTCTCCTCGTTCTCCCCCCCCTCCTCCCCCTTCCCTCTCTGTCCCTTCCCTTCCTAGTTCTTTCTTTTTCTATTTTAAGGCCCAGGTTGGCTTCAAACTGACAGCCATCCTCCTGCCTCAGCCTCCGTGTGTGGAGCTTACAGGAGGGAGCCAGTCTTATCTTTTCCTTAAGTTCCTCTCCCTCTATTCATGGCCATACTAAAATCTATAGTAAAAATGTTTTTCTTAGTGCTTCATCTTTACTTCATACAAAGAAAGGATGAAAATCCTGGCCCCGCCAACACTGTCCAGAGAATGAGGTCTCCGACCTTTGGGCTCCTATATTTACCAGCCACCCTGGTGGACAGCAGCACACACTAGCTTTAGGGCCATAAGGTGTCAGGGACCAAGGAGCCTCAGGAAATGCTGCTTCCTGGGTCTTGGGTCCATTGTCTAGGGTTCTGTGGGTAAAATATGAGTTTCTGGCCTGCCACTGCCTGCTAATTCTGCATGGAGAAGCCACTGAGACCTGGAACTTCAGAACCTGGGTAAAGGACCCTAGAAGGGATTAAGCTTTTGTTCCTAAGAGAACTTAAGGCACCGGTGGGGGTGGGGTGGGGGTGGGGTGGGAGTGGTGGTGTCAGCACCTGTAAGCTGTTGATGTTTGTAAGCAGGGTAGTCTTCTGTACTTGGGGTATCTGGGAAGGGGTTCAGTTGCCTCGAATCAAATGCTCACAGGTCTCTGACTTGTAATTGTCGTTTCCCCCCTAACATTTATCTTTGTGTATTTATGTGCACGTGTACATGTTCATGCATGTTCCTATACATGTATGTGTGGGTGTAAGAGAGTACATGTGTGTGGAGACCAGAGGTTGACTCCAGTGTCTTCCTCAATTGCTTTCCACCTTGTTGGTATCTCCAGGGTCTCACAGAACCTGGAGCTTGCTGGTTCAGCAGGGCAGACTGTCCAGCCAGCCGCAGGTCCCTCTCATCTCTTCTCTCCAGCGTTGGGGTTACAGACGCATGCTGCCACGGGCACCTTTTTAAGGGGATGCTGGATCCAAACTCAGGTCCTCGCGTTTTCACGGCAAGCCCGTCCATGACTGCGCCATCTCCAGGGCCTGTGTCTGTCGTCACCCTTTAGGTACCTCGGTGTTAAATGAAAATGCTGTCTTGTAAAGACTTGCAAACACTGCGTTTGAAAATAAAGCCAGGTCCTTGGAGGATGGTGGTTGAGAGTATTTGAGGCAGGGTGGAAAGGAATGGAATCTACCTGCTGCCGGCTCCTGAAAGCCTCTTTGCACAGAGGACAGAAGACTCTTAAGGGGAGAAACAAGAGAACCGTGGAGAGGAAGCGAGGGAGGGAGAGAACTCAGCACAAGTAGCTCTCTGCCTGCCAGTCTAGGATCACTTACCAGCCTGGCCAAGCTTCCCTGGGAAGAAGAGGGAGGAGGCGTCCCTGCCCTGTCTGAGCTCTCGAAGTCCAGCCTGCCAAGGCCTTGCTGTGCAAGCCTGAAATTGTGACCTCATGCAACCATGTGCCCCTCAGTAGGAAAAATACCTGGAGGCAGGAACGTTTTTGGGAGACCCTGGGCCAGCATACCTGCCCCACATTGTTTAGTGCAGCAGAACCCTCTCTGTCAGTCTGTTCCCTGGTCCCTCAAAGCATAGAGGATAGGGACACGGGGTGCTTGCCAACCCCCAAGCAGCCTAGATTCCTACCTGGTGGATACTTCCAGGGATGTAGGCTGTGTATGCCACGCTGGCACACATCATATTATTCCATTTTGCAGAGCAAGAAACCGAGGACTCAAGCTAGCAAAGGAGCTGGAACTGGGGCCTTGCTGTCTATGCTCACACCATTAGCCACAACATTGTGATGTCTGCCGGGGCCACGGGCAGGGGTGTAGAATGTTGGGCGTGTCTGTGCTGTAGGGTATACGGGGAAAGTCAGAAGGAGTCTGTTAAAGTGAGCGGGTATCAGAGCGGACAGGTCTGCTGGGGAAAGAGATCTCTCTTGTGACCTGAGTCACTGCCCTGTTTTGTTGCTGCTTTGATTGTTAGCTGTTAGGAAAGGGGAACAGGGGTGGCAGGATGCAGACGCACACGTCCCAGGGCACCTTGAATTCCATCTGCCGCACTGGCTGGTGTGTAGAAGTGCTCAGCAGGAGGAGAGATCAGGACGGAGCCACTGAGGGACAGCACCATCACGCTCCCACAGGCTGAGGACCCTGTCTCCTGCGAGTGCAGTGGTGTTCCAAGGAATCCTCAAGTGTGGTGGGGTATTTTACTCCTGTGTGTTGTTTCGGTTTGTAAAAGGGCTTTGAGGCCTTGTAGCTGGGAAGCCGGATGCCTTGCAGCCTGCAGGCCTTGCTTCCTACCTAGTCACACCCTTGTGCTAGACCTGCTGAGATCTCCATAGAACGGAGGAATTGTTTACAGTTGAAGGTGACCGGTCATGATCAAAGGCCTGTAGCTGGGTGTGACCAGAGTCTTCTCTGGTCACCGCCAGCCGAGGGCTATTGTGTTGTAATGAAGGCCTGGCTGTGGAGAGGGGGGCAAGGGCAAAAGTTTAAAGGGTCTAAGGCAGAAGATGGAAGGAAGAATGGAGAGGAAGGAGAGCAAGAGACGATGATGGAATGAAATCTCCACCTAGCCGCCCGGGTATTGAATTCGCTGAGATTTGGCATGGCTTGTAACTAACAAGAGCATTGGAAAATTCAGCGGTGGACTCAGCAATTGAATATTAACACTCCAGGGCCTCCTCATGTGGGTGAACGGTGTCCTTCTTGGAGCCAGTGAATCTGGTGACCAGATCCCAGGCCCTCAGTGGGTTGAGGATTGACTTCTAACTTTTTAAAAAGATCTTCTCTCTTTCAAGTTTCCCCCAAAGCACACCCCAAGTCCACGCGCTCTGTCCGGCCTGTGGTTGGAGCCTCCTCTGTCTGCTCTGGATCCCTGCCGCTTCCTTTTCTGCCACATGCTTTGCAAGCCTGCGCTGAGGGATCCACAGAGAAGGTCTGAGGCTGTCTGGCTGCAGACAGCACCGGCACCATTGTCCTGATAATTTCTCCACAGCCTGTGAGGTGCCGCACCACCTGGTTTCTGCCAAGTCTTCACTCCGTGGCTACCTCCACCTCTACCCACCGTTCCTCAGAACCTTCACTGGCTCTGGTTTTCCTTGACATTCTGCCCAGGTTCCCTATTGACCACAGCTCTTCATGAAGCTCCATCTAAGGTCTGAGGAGCCCTGGCCAGGCTGTGAGACACACCACGGACAGCCAGGAGCACTCTGGCTCTCATGTCTCAAATATCTCCAGGGGGGGCCATCTCTTCCCAGTGTTCTATGCTGTCCTCAGCATCCCCTGCAGGTGCTCAGCGCATATCTGACTAAGTTCTGGAGGAACAGCTGAGGGAGGGAGGGGAAGGGGTGGAGTCAGCAAGACAGCCTAGAGTGGGGGAGGGGTTGTGTGACTGTACCTTTCTAACCAGGTCCAGGGCTGGAGGTGGGGTGCCATGCAGGGTGGGTGGACCCTAACAGTGCTGGGGGGATGGGAGGCAGTGCTGGCAGTGGGGGAGGGAGAAGATGAAGACATTTCCAAGGAGAGGAAATGAGATTAAACAGTAAAGTGGATAATATCAGATTTAAAAGGAGGAAGAACGTGGGGGACGTTAGGAATACGAGCAGACAGAGTGGCCGTAAAAACAGAGACGTGGAGAAAATGGAGAGGAAGTGGATGTGGGCTGTGCGAGTTTAAGCATCTGCCTGGAATTATGAGGCCTGCCCCACAAAGATGCTCCCTGGCTTCTGCAGCCCCAGGAAGGCCTGGGGACACAGCAGTCAGCAGCAGGCAGCGGGTGGTGAGTTCTTCCATGATATATGTAAGCAGATTTGTTGCTGAACTTGGGGATATTTTTGTTCTCTCTCAAACATGAATACCAGGCAGCAAGGTGGGGCTGAGGCTCTGAGCGACACAGCACCCAGGGGACCTTGTGCGAGGCCTGCTCAGGTGGGTGCCCTGCTCAGCACCCCATCCCGGAGGTGTGTCCCACAGCTGCTAGAGACTTTCACTGCCTGGGTCTACAGTAACTCCAATGGAGAAGAAACCACACAGTTAGAGGTAGGGAGGCTTCTCCTCAGGCGTCCTTGGAGAACTGCTCCCTGGGAGATCAAGTAAGGGGTGAATGCAGTGCTGCCAGCCAGACTCTCACACCATGAGCATGGGGAATGAGTCCGCCCACTGTGGGCAGCACTGCCCCTAGGCAGCTGGTCCTGGGCCATGTAAGAAAGCTACCCTATGGGAACCAGCAAGCAGCACTCCTTCATGGTTTCTGTTTCAAGTTCCTGCTTGAGCTCCTGCCCTGATGTCATCCATCAGTGACAGACTGCGACCTGAGAGCTGAAATCAATCCTTTCTTCCCTGAGTCACTTCTGACCATGGTATTTGTCACAGCAGCAGAGAGGGAACTAGAACACCCTGCCTCAAAGGTTAGATGGGAAGTGACTGAGGAAGACGCCTCTGGACTCCTAACACATGCACACATGTGTACACCCTCACCCACATGCTCATGTGAACACACCTTCACACACACCTACATCACATACACACAGACAGACACACAGATACACAGACACAGACATAGACATAGACACACAGACACACATACACACACACAGATACACACACACACAGATACACACAGACACACACAGACACAGACATAGACACACAGACACATACATACACAGACACACACATACAGACACATACACACAAAGATACACACACACACAGAAACACACATACAGATACACACACAGACACATACATACATGAAGACACATACACACACACACACACACACACACACACACACACTCGGAGGTGCAAGACTGGTGATCTACACGTGTCTGGGAGACAGCAGGCACTGGGCACTACACTGAGAGCTGGGCTTGAGAATAAGGTGAGAAGGTACCAGATGCCCTCCTCATCCACAGAGGAGTACCCCTCCCCTAAAGGGCCCAGCACAGGGCATCCCAGCTGGAATATAAAGCATGACCCTTCCAGGACCAAGGGAAAAGAGTGAAAAGAGAAAAAAGAGTTGATCCACACAGAGCTGGGTACTCCCCAGAGCCTGTGTATGTGTCTCAGTACCAGAGAGGCCTGCCCACCTGTGGAGAAACCCTCTTTGATCCTCCAGCAAGCATCTTAGTCCAGTACATCTGGGCTCCTGCAGAGGTGAAGAGCAGATGTTGGGATCAGGTAAACTGAGCCAGTTTAGTCTGGTCCTGTGTGAAAGGTTAGTGTCACTGATCCTGCCACTTGGGGATCCTCTGTGTTCCTGCTGTGACCACAGCACTGTACGATGCTTCAGGGCTGCAGGAGGGCTGAGTGAGGTACTTCCTGTCTAGTAGCCCTCACTGTCTTGTGGGGAAGCTGGGCTTAGGACAAAGACTCAGGTCGTTGGCTCAGGGGGTGCATGTTGTAGCCACACCACAGGTGCACACACCTGAGCTCAGCCTGGCCTAAAAAAATTAGTAAAGCCTTTAAAACATGAGGCCAGATGAGGAGGCCCCCTAGCTCTGAGCTCAGAATGCAGGAACCTCCCCACTGCAGAACTGGGCTTCGGAAGCCAGCTGGATGTGGGTGGTCCCAGCTTCCTGTCCCAAGTAGCCACACAGCAGCAGGGACAGATGTCTATCTTCTGTCCCTGAGGTCTCATCCTACACTTCCTTAGTCTTGCCTCTGTTTCTTATGCTAAGTGGACTCCCCTCCCCTACTTTAGGAAAATCAATCCTTTATCTTTTAGAGTGGGTGTGTAGTTCAGTTGGTAGAATATTTACCCAGCATGCCCGAGGTCCTGGGTTCCACCCCCAGCACCACATGAATTGGGTACGGTGGCCCAGGGCTGTAATCCCAGCACTTGGGAGGCAGATAGGCAGGGGCTGGCAAGACGGCTCCGTGGACAAAGGTACCTGAGGCCCTCAAGAAAGAATTGACTTCTACAAGTTGTCTATTGATCCACACACATGCGCTGGGACATGTGTGCCACACACAGACACCCAGGCACATAAGATACATAGATGTAATAAATGTTTTAAAGACTTTATTATTTTTTTTAGAGTACCCTTAGATTTACGGAAAGATCGGTCAGGAAGTTTGGAGATCAGATGGGCTTCCCTACCCAGCTCTTCCCTGCCGTAGTAAGGCTGACAAACAGTGTGGCTACGCTGTTACTGAGATCTGGACTTTACAAGGGAGCCTCCTTGTTTGGATGGAAACCGTGTGGCCAGTTTGCTCTAGCCACTCAGGTAAGTTTCTCTGGCTAAGCATCCTTAGTGCCCCCCTCTAGCCCAGTTTCTGACCTGGAGACCTTCTGCCGTCTCTGCGGCCCACGGTTCCCATCCTCCGAAGCATCATGTCATGGGAATCAGAACGCATCATTTCAGGTTGCCCCCTCCACTTAGCAATATAAATTTGAGTTTATCTCATGTCTCCACAGCTTGACAGCTCCTTTTAATAGCCAGCGAATGCTCTGGGATTTGGGGGTAAAGACAGGCATCTCCTGGCCACCTCTCCTCCATGAACTCAGATAAAGCACTGGCATCTTCATCTTACCTATCCACCCACCTTTCTCGCTGCAGAGTGGCTGCTTCCTGCCTTACCAGATGGATCGTGGTGAGCAATTCTAACTGGTGAGCAAGCTGCCTGGGACCTACGAAGAGCACCTCTGTGCTGTGAGCCCCATGAGTTCACATCCCCGTGAACCTCAGCGAGCCCTCCACTAGATTCTGTGAACCCCACAAATCCCTACGAATCCCTTGAGCCTCTGCAAGTCCCAGGAAGCATCTTTCATAAGGTGGTGCTTCAGTCACCAGCAAGCAACCACCCCTGTCTTTTCCACTCGGGAACGTCAGCTCCAGAACCAGCACACACTAAATGCTCTGCATTCAGTCCCTCCCTCCTGGCTGTCCAGTGGCAGTTTTGATTACTCTCTCTCGTTTATAAACCATGGCTAGGAAATCGTGTGCTAAGTAAGCACACTTTGTTCGTAGCAATAATGGCTGTTAGAGGTATGACACGGCCCTCCCCACCCAATTCATTTGAACTTGGTGTTCTGAGGAGCCCCCGAAGCACTGGGAGAGAAAATCCACACAACTCACTTGGTCTGAGGCACCCAAGAGGCTCAGTGTTCTGGAAGATTCCAGTCCGGCCTGGGCTCAGGGAAAGAAGAGGTTCCCTGGCCCCTTCGTGGATGAGTGTGCAATGGCTCAGTTCACCTTGTCCCCATTTTTCCTTTTGAGGTGGGCTGCTTACCCTTGACTTCGTGGGGGATTCACGAAGGCAGCACCCAGTGGCCGATGGGTGTTGATTGGCTTAGAGAAAATCACAGTGGAAAACAGAGCAGGAAGCTCCTGTCCCTCCTGGATCCCCAGGCATTGGAGTCTGAAGGGCGGGCCTGAAGTGTTACCCCAGTGTCACATCCCAGCGAACACTGACCGGTGGAGGCAGTAGAAGAGGAAGCTTGACTGAGAGGGGACATGCCTGCTTCTGCCCAGAGGGTCGGCTCAGGATGGATGGTCAACGAGGGAGCCTCTGTGCTAGAGTCGCATGTTGATGTCGGGCTTGTTACAGGCTGCCCACCAGCCCAGCCCAGACTTATTCTCTCTTCAGGCAGCTCTGTGGCTGTGTGTGGGCTGAGCTCAGAGGAGGGGAGAGAGAAGGAGAGCAAGAGCAAGAGGCAGAATGAGTCCCACATCCTTTGTGAAACTAATCTCAAGTTGTCAGAGTGGGAAGTGATCTGATTGTGTGAGCAAAGACTCCACATGGCCCGAGGGGGCAAGGCCCTCGGAGTGTGCTTGCAGGGCTCTAAATCTGTCTCCTGAGTACAGAGCTCCAGGTGCACGTCACATGGCCAGCGCCTACTCCACAGC
The DNA here is from genome assembly GCA_026225945.1 of Cricetomys ansorgei. Lineage (NCBI taxonomy): Eukaryota > Metazoa > Chordata > Mammalia > Rodentia > Nesomyidae > Cricetomys > Cricetomys ansorgei. The sequence goes on along the minus strand of JAMJFZ010001249.1, from coordinate 9,833,810 downwards.
CCACCCTTAGCTGGCATCACTCTCCCTGCCCCTTCCTCCTGAGACGATCTCATGGGTTTGCATGGCTGCAAGCTATCTATCTCAGAATCAGAACAGGTAACGTGAGGTTTGCCTACTCACAAACCAGGCAAATGCACCACACAGTAGGTCTGCAGCACTTTCTCACCTTGCACAGCCTGAACTTTATGCTGGTGAACCTGCCTTCTCCTCACCCTGCGCCTTGTCTCCAACAATCCGTTTCCAGTCTCCTGCAGGCTCTCCTTACAGAATCAGGCAGTAGTGGGCTTATTTCACTTAGCGTGGTCTCCGGGGTTCATCTGCACGGCTGTCTGTGACAGAAGTTCTCGTTTAAGGTTGACTAATGTTCCTTTGTGTTTCAAGACCACATCATCATCATCTGCCACCTGTCAATAGGAACTTAGGTTGTTGGCAGAGCCTGGTTGTTGGGAGGAGGCTGCTGGGTACCTGGGTAGTTCCCAATCTGGCTCATAAAGCAAACTTCTTCCCATTGTCATCACAAACATGGAGCCGTGTGGGGTTTCTTTTTCCTACTACATGGGACAAACCCAGAAGTATTGAAAATTCATGGGACATCCTGAGACAGATGGGGATGAAACACAGTGTACCGAGATGAAGGAGACACCTAAGGTGGCCATGAAGCCCCACGCCACAGAGGAGAGCTGGAAAAAGAACACACCAAGCCAGGGTTAGCAGAGGGAAGGCTTTGGAAATGCTCCCTATGAGCGGAGTGGGCAAAAAGTTTAATCACAGTTACATAAATAAAAACAGGGTCTTTGTTTTCAAACCACGCTAATCATGCACCGGGAGAGGGAAACGACAGGAGTCGTAGAGATCATCTCTTTTTTTTTCGTTGGAGTCTAAAACCTACCTTCCTGCCTTCCTGAGGTCTGTATGTCAGAATGCAGGCCAGAGGCCTCAGGGGCTCTCATTTGCATGACTGTTTACATATCATGCATATTCATGGACATCGATTTTTCCTGTTGTGTTCAAAATACCATTGACTTTGGTATGTAAAATCAAATAAAATTAATAGTTCAACCTACGCCAAGTGTATTCACACATATTATTCAAGGCCAAGAGTGAGAAAGCCCTGGGGCAGCCATGGGGCAGAAGGTTGGTGGTCTACTCTTGTTTGCTGACTCCAAGCAGCAGCTCTACCAGCTGTAGTGCCTCCCAAAGGACCAAGGTGGCACGGGAAGGCCCGGAATAACCCGGCCAGGAAACTCTGTGAAGAGAAGCCCACGGTGGAGGAAGCACCGCTGTGTTTTGATTTCATTTCTCTTAGCATTCTCTGAGACAGTGTATCGCTCTGTAACTCTGTAGCCCAAGCTGGCCTGGAACCCATCTTGCAGCCCAGACTCACCTTAAGCTCAGAGTAATCCTCCTGCCTCAGCTTTTCTGGAGTGTTGGGATTGCAAGTGTGAGCCACCATGAAGGCTCAACTTTTTTTTTCTCCCCTTTGAGATAAAGTTTCTCAGTTGTAACTCTGGCTGTCCTGAAACTCACTCTGTAGATCAGGCTGGCCTCGAACTCACAGAGATTCGTCTGCCTCTGCCTCCCTAGTGCTGGGATTAGAGGCGTGCACCGGCACCTCCAGGCTAAGACTCAGCTTTTTATTTTAAATGACATCCTTCCTCCACATGACCAGATCAGTGAAGGTTCTGACCATGGGAGAGGCTGCTGTTTACCAAGGGTAGCACCTGAGAGAATTAAAAACGAAACAGAAAACCGACCACTAATTGAGAATCAGACTTTTAACACTTGCAAGGAAACTATTGAATTGTCAGAGGTGTTGGCAAGGCCTGACAAGACTTGGGGTACAGACTCTAAGGTGTATCCCCAGGATATAGCTTTTCAATCGGAGACAGTGAACCTGGACTCACCTGACTTTTGAAAGAAAGAGAATGCATTTGAGCTTAAGTGCTTCAGTTCTTTAGCTCAAGTACTATATTGGCTTTAGCGAACACAAAAGCGAAGGCAAGCCTGTACTTCAGGAATAGCTAGATCTGGGTTCTCAACTGTTTGCTCCTGGCCTGTGGGCTTCAGCATCTTTTGTGCTGGAGCGCATTGGCTCTGTTCAGCATGAGGCCTTCCCAGTAGCAAGAGGGTCATACACAGCTGGAAGTTTGGACACTGCATCCTCAGCAGCCCCGTGGCTGGCGAGCTGAGCTTATTCAATTGTTTCAGCAGAAGGGCTAGAGAGGAAGCTCCCTGAATGCTGCTGTCCTGGCTGACATAGGGCGTAGGTCATTCTATGTTCTGTGTGGCCAGGCTAGACTTGGCTAACCTAGGGCATAGGTCATTCACTGTTCTGTGTGGCCAGGCTAGAGAGACAGCCAGAGGCTTGGTGGAGTTGGTCACTTGAACTACATGCACTGAGGAGTAGAGGTCCCAGGAGGAGATCAGGAATCTCTTACCTGGAAGAGGAACAGATGGGAAGGGAGAGCCCTGTGCACTCATGGAGGGAGATTTGATACAGCATTTTGGCTTCCTGACTGGAGCCTGGGGCCTGGGGTCCAGCCTCAACAGCCCAGGGAACTCCCAGGCCTGGGGTCCTGCCTCAACAGCTCAGGGTAATCCCAGGCCTGGGGTCCTGCCTCAACAGCTCAGGGAACTCCCAGGCCTGGGGTCCTGCCTCAACAGCTCAAGGAACTCCCAGGTAAGGGCCAGAGTTGCTTGTGGGAGAATCTGAGGACATGGTCTTGAAGACAGAGCTGACACCAGAAATAATGGTACAATGGTGCTGGGGACCCTAACTCTAACCTTTTATCTTCTTACTGATGAGGTTTTAAAAGAAAAACCGAGGGTCTGGAGAGATGAGTCAGTGGTTAAGGGCTCTGGCTTCTCTTACAGAAAGTTCAGTTTCCAGCACCCACATGATGGCTCACAACTGTCTGTAACTCCAGTTCCAGAGGAATTTGACATCTGCTTATAGCTTCTGTGGGTCACACACACACACACACACACACACACACACACACACACACACACACACTCCACAGTGCACTTACATATATGCAGGCAAAACATTAAATAAAATAATTCCAAAGAAGAAAGAGGAGGGGGAGAGAAAAAGAGGAGGAGGAGAAGGAGAAGAGGAAGAGGAAGAAGAAAGAAAGGAAGAAAGAAAGAAAGAAAGAAAGAAAGAAAGAAAGAAAGAAAGAAAGAAAGAAAGAAAGAAAAAGAAATAAAGAAAGATGAAAGACCCAAGTGTTTGGACCCTCCTTCCTGTGACCATTGTGCTCCATGATTGTGGTATGGGAAGTTCTCCCTGGCCTCTTTGAGCTCCTAGGGCCAAACCCTGCTGCTCAGCCAGGGCGGCCCCACCCCAGATCTTCACCTTGTACAGAGCCAAGCAGTATGTGCTCAGGTCACTGCACAGAGGCGACAAGAGCCTGTGACAGGGAGGCGACACTTCTAAATCAATGGAGAGCGATGGCCGTGTGCTTCACCTTCACAGGCACGGCTCAGGCAGAGCAACTCCACAGCAAAATTGAAAGTAAATGGAATTTCAAGGGTGATGGCGGCGGGGGCCAGGGAGGCAAGGTGGCCTTTGTAGCATGAATTCATATGCATTATAAAAAATATCGCCCGAATCTAAAGAACTTGGCGGTCTTCCAGGAGACATGCAGACACTCGAGCCGTGTTTACCCAGCATGCTTCAGTAAACTTTCAATCTATTTACAGGTATGCATGACAGAGTGCCTTGAATGTATGAGTTATTGGTTCTGCCATAAATGGAATTAATCATATGAGGTGGAGCCCTGTAGCAATAACAAGTGGCTGAAGCTAGCCCCCCTTGGGACAAGAGCAGGCCCTCCCCTGGGAACCTTCTTACCGTCAATGGCCCTTGGCCAACTCACTGGCCACCCCTGGGGTTAGGCAAACAGGAAGGGAAGCAACTAACTGAAGCAGGTGGTTGGGGAGTAAATAAATCCCCAGGCAGGGGAAGCTGGGATAAAGAATCTACTCCAGGATGAGCTTTTCAAAGACAGCTGCCTAGGTCAGCAGTCCCCAGACAAGGCCCTCGCCGTGGTCACAGAGGGACAATGTCACCAGTGACAGTGTCACTGGTCATATCTCCCAGATGGTCAGAAGTGAGGAAGAGCGGGACAGAGCTCATCATGTCCCACTGGGTGGACACAAAGGGCACTCCCACGGTAGGCAACGGGGACTGGGGCTCAGGGCCTTTACACTCCCTGAGCAAGCATGTCTCAGGCAGTATGGTAGTACGTTCTGTTCCATGACAGAATGAGCCATGTTGTCATTTGCTCTGAAGTACTAGTGAGCAGCCGCCCAGGCTGGGGCAGTGAGAGTCCTGCCAACCCTTGGCTCTGCTGTCATTACTGACATTTATAAAGAAGCCACCCGAGACCCAGGTAGACACCAGACTTACTTCCAGAGTCCAGCTGTTGCTAGGGCCGGTGCAAGAGCCCTGCAGAAAATGTGTCACAGGCTGTGGACTCGGGGATGCTGTAGCCAGTGTCTGCGTCCCTGGAACAAGTAAGCACATGCACACAGAGGTCTGCATTCTCCACAGGGGTCTCCCCATTCATCAAAACACAGAGCCCGAGTCATTCAGCCCAACTCACATCCAATCATGTAGAGCCTCACTGTGATTGACAGGGTGGAGCGTGAGTACCAGCTTGCAAGTTCCCCGTTTCAACTGCTCTGAGCAAACACAAATTAGGAAGAGCAGAAACACACAGGAGGGTGAGGCTTGTCTCCATCACCTCCTCCCAGGCTTGGCTACTGAGTGAAAGACTCGCTCTTGTTTGTCAGAGGCCAGACAGCTTTATAATTATTGAAATAAAGTAGTGGTTTGAAAGCAATGTCAAGGAGCCAGCAGCATAATGATCTTGTGACTGTGGCTGTCAAACAGATGACGGTTGGAAGTGCCTGGTGGGCCCTTGTTTTGGGAGGGCTGGGTGTTCCTAGCCTCAGAATGGGTTGTAAGAAACTTGAGACAGGGCGCTGCCCAAAGCATTCAGAACCCTACAGGCTGGAGCAGTCTGAGCATCTGCTTGTATCTTTGCTCCTGGAATGTATTGGTGTTGTTACCGAAGGCCAGTCAAGTAGATTGGTATGGTTTGGTCTGCCTGTCTTGAGTCAATGGAACTGAGGCCTGGGTCTAGCCTGGGTGGATCTTGGTTAGCCTTGTTAGTCCTGGGCTGACACGTTTATGTCCTCCGTACAGCCTAGGTGGGACCATTGCCTTGGGTTGACTTCTGGTGACCTGGTTTAGCCAAGGCTGTCTGGTTTGGCTGAGCTGGCCTGGTAGAGCAAGAGTGAGAGATCACATTTGAATCTCAAGTAGCAAGTGGAGTGCCTCACTGGGAATGGTGCAAGGCTTGGAAACCTCAAAACCCACCCTGGGTGACATGCTTGCTCCAGTAAGGCCACACCTCCTAATTCCCCTAAACAGTGTCACCAACTAGAAAGTATCGAAACATCTGGGCCTCTGGGAGACATTCTCATCCGAACCACCACACGTGATGATTCAGGTTGTGTGAAGCTAACAACGAAAACTAACATCATGAGGTAGAGCAGAGCTTTGGAGAAAAGTGGGTAAGGGTTCTAAGTGACCCACTGCAGACAGAGCCTTAGGGAACAGTGGGTGAGGGTTCTAGGTGGCCCACTGCAGAGCCTTGGGGAACAATGGATGTAGGTTCTAGGTGACCCACTGCAGACAGAGCCTTAGGGAACAGTGGGTGAGGGTTCTAGGTGACCCACTGCAGAGCTTTGGAGAAAATGGGTGGGGTAGGTGGCCCAGGGTTAGGTTCTAGGTGACCCACTGCAGACAGAGCCTTAGGGAACAGTGGGTGAGGGTTCTAGGTGACCCACTGCAGAGAGCCTTGGAGAACAATGGGTGTGGGTTCTAGGTGACCCACTGCAGAGCCTTAGGGAACAATGGGTGTAGGTTCTAGGTGATCCACTGCAGACAGAGCCTTAGGGAACAGTGGGTGAGGGTTCTAGGTGACCCACTGCAGACAGAGCCTTAGGGAACAGTGGATGTGGGTTCTAGGTGACCCACTGCAGACAGAGCCTTAGGGAACAATGGGTGAAGGTTCTAGGTGATCCACTGCAGACAGAGCCTTAGGGAACAGTGGGAGAGAGGTTCTAGGTGACCCACTGCAGACAGAGCCTTAGGGAACAGTGGGTGAGGGTTCTAGGTGACCCACTGCAGAGCCTTGGGGAATAGTGGGTGAGGGTTCTAGGTGACCCACTGCAGAACTGTGCATTATGGTGGATGAAGAAGTCCAATGAGCCTGTTCACAGGGTTGTGGAGGATGAAAATTTAAAGCCACATGTCAGGCCCTCAAAAAGCATCTGGGAAGGTTCCACCATGGCCACCCTGTGAGCACCTTTGTGAAGCAAGTGAATTGTTTGGACGCAGTGAGGAAGCCTCCAGCCCACAAGGCTTGTCTCAGGTAGAGAAACCTTCTCCATCCTGTAAGGCCTGTCTCAGGTGGGGAAGCCTTCTCCATTCTACAAGGCCTGTCTCTGGCTCCTGATCCCCTGATCCAGGGCTCACAGTGGACACATGCCATATATTTTGATCATAATGGAGACTAAACATGGAAGGCTTTGGATCCTGTGACCTGGCCTCCCTCAGTGATACTGGCTCAGAGTCAGGAAGCTCCATCTAGCCACCTTGATCTGGGCACAGGGCCTTCTCCAGTGCAAAGGAGAAGGAGATGTTCGGAAGCTGAGGACTGACCTGGAGCTTGCCAGCCTCACAGGTGTCTTCTGGGGAAGAATGCCACTCACACTCAACCTCCAGCTGTGGGAAGCACTAGTATAGTTTGTTTGCAAAATATCTATCCTTTGGTGATTGGAACCAGGGCTGTAATAAGCATAATTTCTGACTGTTTTAGGAACAGAGCTGTTGGGTTATGGGGAACATGTTTAGTTTTATAGGGAACTGCCTCTCCCCTCCAATCTCAGGCTGTTTTCCACACTCCTCAGCCCCGCCTGCACAGGACCAGCTTTCCAGTCACTCTGGACGGCGGCGGGGGTGGGGGGTGGGGGTGTCTGTCAGAATCCTTCCTGCTCTTCTGCCATCTGACAGTGACATCGGTCTTCACAATTTGCAGTAGGCACCTTTCACTTAAGCCGTGCTCTGGGTGTGCCTTCTGCATGGTGGCAGCTGAGGACACAGCAGGTGAGGTGAGGACTCAGTGTACAGAAGCCTCGTTCCTGTGGAGAACACCTCATGGACATGATATGAGAGACGATTCCAGATGCTGACACACACTGCCAAGACGGAGTGTGGCCTCTCGGGAGGCTCTGAATGGTGGAGACAGCCAGCAGCCATGAGGGAAGCAAGAAGGGCTTCTTTGAGGAGGTGACACTGAAAGGGGTCTTATGGATCCCAGCAGAGGAGACAGCTAGAACCAGAGTGGGACAATGGTATCGGTCAGGGCTGCTCCTGGTCTCAACTGATTGGATCCGGTTTAGACTTGTGATTGGGGAGGGCGCTTTCCATCCTCTGGGAACGGCCAATTCATCTCCTCCCAGGAGATCTGGAATGGAAGCCAGGGTCCAAGTCCTGTGGATAGTGCCTGGGAGCCTGCATGGAAGTCACTCCCTATCCTGGACAAGGGGCCAGCTCAGAAGGCAGCAGCCAGAGAGACTGGGGAGCTGACAGGACAAACACCCACGGCCTTGACTAGAAACAACAGAGGGCAGGATTGGGGGATGGTTCGATGGGAAAGAGTTTGCCATGCCAGCAAGGGGACCAGAATTGAAACCCTGAGCACCCACCTAAGAAGCAGGCACAGGTGCCAAGCGTCTATAGCCAGTGTTGTTGGCTAGAGATGGATGGGTGCCCAGAGTTCATTGGCAAGCCAGTCTAATCCAAAATGGTTGAGCTCCAGGTCAGAGAGAGACCCTGTCCCCTTTTGTTACATGTTTAAAATGGTTGTTTGTACACTGTTGGGAAAAGGGCTGCTTAGGTCGTGGTATTTGCTTTACCTACAGGAGTTGGCTTTATGTAAAGTATATTTGATTCTTCGTGATCTGCACGTGCTATCAGTAGAACACCCGAGGAGCTTACGTATCAATTAAATGCACAGAGATAAGATGCTCAGGCTTCCACTGTCCAGTACGGTGCTTGCCAGGGCAGGTGGCTCCCTCTGCTGAGGTGTGGCAGGGTTTGCACCAATGAAAGCGCCTCCTTGTCTTCCTTGCTGAGCCACACAGTAGGTGTACAACTACACCCTCTAAAAACTAAGATAGAGAGTGTTTGAGGAAGACACCTGATGCCAGCCTCTGGCCTCCACACACGCCTGCGTGGATGAATATGACAGCGGCTGTACCCTCACACACGCGCCCATAACGCGCACCCCACAAAACTTTCATCTCTGAGGATGGATGGTGCAGCTCTTTATAAACATATTATCAGAACTTTTCTGGAATATAAAAACATGCTCGTGCCTGTTTTTCCTCATGCACAAACATCAGGCTGATCCAGAGGACCACTTCAGATGTCCTCTGACGTAACGGTTTGACAGAGATCTGAATCAACACACATGTGTATGCATTCTTCAATTTCCATCGATGCGTAGCTATCGCCTGGGAACCCACCATAGTTGGCGGTCTCACAGAGAACTCTATCAGTGACACTGTGACCTAGGAAAAACAATCCGCACCCATCTTCCCACCCTGCCTTTGATCCCTATCTCAGCAAGACTTGTCTACAGTTCTGCACAGCGGGAGCATCCACGGCCACCTGGCACTAGGTGACACAGTCTGAAGCTCCGGGTCCCCCACTGCTGACTTCTGAGATGAAACTGACCAGGGCGGCAGGATCAGGGCCTTGGACATTATATTAACCAATAGTCTCCTTCCTTCCCAGGCCAGGGCAACAGACAAAGGAGGGGCACATTCCCAATTTCCCAAATATAATGAAACCCACACGGGGTCACAGGGACCCTGCTCAGAAGGGTGCAAAAGAGAGCGAATATGCTTCCAAGAGCCCTACCCCCAACACACACACACACACATGCACACACGCACACACACACACAGGCACACATACACACTCGGGGGTGGGGGATGAAGCGTGGAGACTGTTCAGCTCAAATCCAGCCTTTAGTTTTCTCTCCACAAAGTAAAAATAAATAGAAGCTGAATGTATTGGTACAGCCCTGTGATCCCAGAACTTGGGAGGTAAAGGGAGGAAGATCAGGAGTTCAAGACCAGCTTGGGCTACATGAGACCCTGCCATACAAAAGGAGATAAACTGAGGGGCAAAAACAAAACAAGAAGAGAAGGAAAATCTAGAGAGCAAGTCTGAAGAGATTGGCTCTGTGGGAAGGTTCCTGCTATGTGGTCCTGGGAAGGATAGCCTGCTTTGCTCCTGCTTCGTCCGGCTTCTGGAGCCCACGGTGGGAATTCCGTCCTTCAGATCATGGCTTGGTGTCCTTCAAGCCAGTCCCAAGGTACTTCCTTAGAAACCTTAATCTTAATTTAATTTTGTCTGTATGTGTGTAAAGTCAGCCTCAGGAGCTGTCCACATTGTCTTTTGAGGCAAGGTCTCTCACTGATTTGGAGCTCAGTGGACAGCACAGGTCTGGCTGGCCTTTGAGCCCCAGGGTCCACCTGCCTCCACCCTCCAGGGCTGGACAAATTCATGCCCACACCTGGCTGTTGTATGTGGCTTCAGGGGAATAGAGTCTTCGGACTTGTGTGCCAAACACCTTTCCGATGGAGTTATGTCTCCGTGCATCAAGGTTCTTAACTACACGTGCAAAGTCCCTTTTGCCACGCAAGGTAACATATTCATGGCTTTTGTGACATTTTGAGGGCGTTATTCTGCTGACCATGTAGCCCACCTCACGCTAACGTGTGGTGTCTGCGTGAGCCAGCAGTTGCCTTTCCAACAGCTATTTTACACCCACCCCATTTTCATAATCTGCTTCCCAGCCCCTTTCCATCGGCTGTGGGGTGTTTTTCAATTTCTAGCTATAAAAGAAGTGGCCTCCGCTTCAAACACAGTCTACATTTTCACGTTCTGAATAGACAATTTCCTAAACCCGTCCACCCATTCAAAATCATTCTCTACTTTTTCATTGTTTTGGCATCTGCTAACCCTGCCGTAAATTGAAACCCAGAGCCATAAGGTAAATGGGATTTCCCAGGGCCGGACCCCGAAAGACACCCCAGGGATTCTTGACTTGTTCATTTGTCTGACCCAGATAACAGACCGAGTGTGGCAGACCTGGTTAGCATGGCCACGCTGAGCAGTTTAGTCGGAATATTAACTCCCTTTAAGGCCATTTCTGCTTGATCTGATTTAATTCTTCTGTGTATGTGTGAGACAGTGAGGCTGAAACTGATGCCTGGTTTCTAAGCATGTTCTGAGCAGCAAACAGCAGGAGCCGCAAGGGTGTCAGAAGACGAACCCCCACCACACTAGGACCTGCGTTGCCTTCTGGATGGAACCTGAGGGGAGGGCTTCAGGACCTGTCAAGTCAGTGTGGTGACAGCTGAGCAGGAGGGGTGCTGAGAGCCAGCCAGGCTGATCGCACTTCCGTGCGCTATCTTTGCTGAGTGAAGTGCTCCTCACAAGCACAGGTCCCGCCCTGCCTTCCCCGCAGATGGTACAGATGGGCAGGGGAGAGGTGTGTTCGAGAGCAGAGCCTCCATCCAGGCTCTGGGTCAGGACCCCTGGTGCCCCTGCTACCAGTGTGTCTTCACTCCCTGCCCACAGACCTGCCATGCTGAGCCCGCACGCAGGTCCTCGGGCACGTGAGGTCAAAGCACCCCTGAGAAGCGATAGATACAATGTTGCTATACTTTGCTCGCTGTTTGGTGTTTATAACTTTAGTCTGTGGCTGATGCACAGTGTCCTGGACAGCTTTTATTCTCATCTTGGCAGAGCCTAGAATCACCTCTGCAGAGGAACCTCAGCTGAAGGACTGCCTCGGTCGGACTAGGGTGGTACCTGCAAGAGGGTGTCTTGGTTGGTGGTTGCTTGGTTGTTTGAGGTAGGAGGACCCAGCCACATGGAGTTAGGATCAGTCCTTGGATACCCAAAGAGCCCCGTGGGATTCTTCAGGAGAGCCCAGAAGGCACTCGCTCAGAACGGTGCTGCTCCTAGGTGCTCACAGTTTGTAACTGCTGGTTCCATTGGTTCCCTGCTCTCACCACAATATAAGCATTGACTCACACGGTCACTTAGAGTGTGCGCTCTGTTCCCCACACAGCAGCATCCCAGCCTAGCTCCCGACACCTTTGGGACTGTGTACAGCAGGCCTGCTGTGTTTGCCCTGTGCCTTTAACTGGCTTTGAGCACAGTTGAAGACTTAACTGAACAAATATCTAAAAGCTGTCTGCATCGCGTGTGTGGGGTTCGCTTGGAGAGATTACATTTCAACAGCGACCCCGATCCTGCAAGAACAATAAATAGCTTCAGAGCAGGTGTGTAGAGTAGAATCCACACACACATGGAGCAGAGACGAGGACCCCCCCACGGAGCGGGGTGGGACCGAGAAAGACTCCTTTTGATGGCGGCTTACCCAGGCAGAGACTCAAGGCTGTCTTTTCCAACAGAAGCCCAATCAGACGGTGTTCTAAATAACACTTGTCAAATGTATACTTCTTGGTTTGAGGACCAAAACACTGAGGCTGGCAAGTGGATCTATAAATCTCATTTTCCTCCTTTGAAAATGTCATTCAACCTGGATTATGGCCCGGGTGTGCTGACGTATCTGGAGGTGTTTGTGACTGCCAGCGTGAAGTTGCAAATGTGTCTGCGGTGGTCTTTACCACCCTGAGGTGACAGTGGCTGGGAGGGCCCTTCTTCCTGGCTCCCAAGAGTGACACAAGAAGACTCGTTCTCAGGTGAGGAAATGTGGGCAGAAGCTCTTAGTGTCTGCTCTCACTCAACCAGACATCTGTCTGCATGGGGAGCTGTGAACTGAAACATTCAAAGGGGCTTTCTATTGTGAACTATGTTTTAAATGATGGCAGTGATTAACATTTGTATTAATTTTGTGTGTGCGATAAAAGGCACCAAGCATGGCCACCTTGGGGCAGGAACTCGCAGAAGGCACTCTGTGTAATACAAACTGACAGGTACTGTATCCAGTGACGGATACAAGACGTCGAGACTAAAGGTCTTTTTAAAAAATGGCAAGATGATGGATGGGTACACACAGCTTTTCACAGAGGGATTATTCTTCTAGATCCTGGGGGCTGGGATGAACCTGTCTGGAAGCTGACCATCCTGCGTGCCCAGGGGCCTCCGGCATCAAGAACACACGTGAGCCCACAGCCTCATGTCTCCAGCACAAGAGCCATGGTGGACACATGAATTCACATGAAGAATAATTGATTGGACTTAAACCAACCACACTAACCAGTGTGGTTACTAGAGGCTACCATACTGGCATGGGTAGACAGGAAACATTTCCAGAATTCTAGAAAGTTCTATTGAACAGGAAACTCCCACAAACTATGCCTTTTCATCTTGCATCATAGAGAGAAGCACACAGCTGCAGAGATTCTGCACTTGTGCCCAAGACACACAGGGGCACACTCACATGAACAGACATGAGGCTTTCGCAGAACTCTCAATCCACTGGCATCCACAGATCAAGGCACCCTGCTGTGTTAACGTGAGTTCTGGGTGACCAGCTTCATGCTTTGTGCAGCAAAACCTTCACTCCCTGAGCCATCTAAGGAATAGAGTGGTCTCACATCGATTCTGTGCTTTTGAAACTGATTTGGAGGTATATTTAAGGCCCCTTGTGTAAGACCCTGTCTGAGGGAGAAGGCAAGACATAGAGGTCAAGTTCAAGGTAGGTTTCTCTCATATAGGGTGATGGTTTTAACTAGTCCTTTAACTCATGGGCATGTGCTAAGAATCAGTGACCCCCAAACTGGAAAGCTCAGCTGTGTTTACATTCTACTCTAAAGCAGTCTAGCAGGTAGATCTGAACTTGTATTTAACCAACTAAGCATCCATGTTTCATCTCTAAAATCATGCAAACACTTGCTCAAAAGGAAGGCTAAGGAAGGGAGCCATTCGAGAAGGGTTCGGGCATGCTCAGTAGCAGGAGTGAGGGCCCACCTTGATGTCTGCGTTCTGTTCTGCTGGCCTCAGTCTCTCTACTGAAGAGGCCTCTTCACGGAAGCTGCTGCAGGTCTCCATTGGGCACCGAGAGCTGGCTGGAGGTGTACAGTCTGCTTGGGTGCAGCTGTGATGAGCATGAAGACATTCCAAATGGTGGCTTCGTGAGATTCCCAGCTTTTACCACCTTACTTCAGACTTGCTGGCTTAGGACTCATATAGGCCCGAGAAACAGCTCAGCCATTAAGCCTTTTCTACGTGAGCATGAGAGCCTACATGCACTCCCTAGAACTCGTGTAAAGTGGTGGGTGTGGTGGCCTGTGTCAGAAATCTCAGTGCTTAGGTGGTGGGGACAGAGGACGTCTGAGGCTCGGCGGCCAGCCACTTAGAAATCAATGGGTTCGTTGAGAGACTTTCTTGAAAAATGAATGGAAGGAAGATGTCTGGCATTGATCTTTGGCCTCTGTGCCTGCATGCGTGGTGAGCATGCCTGCATACACGTATACACATGCTTACGATACCTCCCACACCCTCCTGCTGTCATGAACATCACCATGGTTTTCCCATAGTGATGGACTGAGCTCATGAACTAAGACAAACCTTTCTTAGATTGTTTCTATGAGGCGTTTTGTCAATGGCAAGAGATTACACAGCAACTTGGTACCAAGAGTGGGGTCATTCTTGTGGATAACCTGACTGTGTTGTTCTGAGGCCATCAGGACTGGTTTTTGAGAAGAATTTGTAGAAGTCTGGAACTGTAGGCTAGTGGAGTTCTACAACACTGTAAGCAGATTAATGGGCAGTTCAGAAGACCAGGATGTTGAGAGACATGAGAAGAGCTATTCTCATGAGGTCCCAGACGGTAGTGAGGATTCCATTGAGAATCCGACCAGAGGCTGTTCACGTAGGCTCTCAAAAGGGCCATGTTCTCCATGTTCTGAAACTTTTAATGAAGTTCAGAAGTACTGGGTTAATTTGATTGGCAGAAGAAATTTCAAGACAGCCTAGCAACCAGACTATAGCACGGCTGTTGCCGGTTGATTTTAGACATATTTACATTGATGATTCTGAACGAAACAGGAGCAGAGGCACGTGAGACCCGTTGTGTAAGCGCACACCAGAATAGGAATGCTGTGAGCAAGGCAGGTGTGGATGAAATGAGAGTCCGTGGGAAGGAAACTAGCGTCATTAAGACAAACCGCACTTTGCTCTGGATCCGTAGAAAATGTGTCTGAGGGGTGAGGTGTCTCACACGGGAGGCTCCAAGTACAGAATGCAAGCTCATCAGTGGGAAGACTGACATTATAAAGGAAAGCTCCAGAAAGAGGAATTCGTGGACAGAGAGAGCCTCCAGGATGCTCAGCTCAAACAGAGCCACGCAGGCAACAGCTTTTCTTGGTTCAGCCTCCTGGACACTCAGCGACCACTGCAGTGGTGTGAAGGATTCTGGATGCTTCTTGAGCTCACAGAAGAATTGGCAGCACCCCAGGTGCTGGCTTTTCAGGAATTCAGAATACAAGAGTTACAGGATAGGGGACTTTGCACTAAGGATCCAGAAGAACACTGAAGAGGCCCGTCAGTACGCACCAGGATGGGGCCCTCCCAGAGAGGCTGATGCACGGCCTTGCGGGTGAAGAGTCAGGTTGCAGTGGAGAGCCCAGGACTATGGGTCACCTGCTGGGGAAAGCTGTGGGCACTGAGCGAAGGAAGCCTGAGAGAGTGAGGTCACGGGGGCGAGGCTGCGAAGCCGCTGAGTTCTGGGGACGCTCCCCACACGGACTACTGGACGTGAGATAAGGCTTTTCATGTTTGCCCTTCCGGGCCTTGCTTTGGTCTGATCTTTCCTGCTATCCTTTTGTTTATTCTGTGCCACTCTGTGTTGATTCTTTTTTTTTATTCTGTAGAGCCTCGCCCTGAAGAGTTTGCCTCGATTCTCAGAAGATGTTGCACCATTGAGCAGTGTTGGGAAGAACAAGGGGCTTGTGCAGTCCGGATGGATGTGTTTTCTGGAAGGAGACGGCCATCTGCCTGTGACGCCAGGGCTCAGTCATCATGATTTGAACCCGGGACTGCGCCCCACAGGTTCACGGGTGCAAACCCTTGGCATCGGGATGGTGGCGCAGCTTTGGGAGGCTATGGAGCACTTGGGACATGGGGCCTAACTGGGGCTCACTGGGGGTAGCCCTCCACAGGCTGTACTCACTTCTAGTCCGGCCCGATCTCTCTGCTCCTTCTTCACCAGGATGTGACAGGTCTGCCACGTGTTCCCGCTGTCCCGCGACTCACCACGGTGGACCCAGGCCTCCTCAAACTCTGAGCCACAACAAACCTTTCCTCCCACAAGTCACCTGCCAAGGTCTCCCAGCCAGATGCAAAGAAGCAAGGCATGTTTATACCCCATTGTGGCCACGTTTATACCCCACCACGGCCACGTTTATACCCCACCACGCCACGTTTATACCCCATCACGGCCACGTTTATACCCCACCACGGCCACGTTTATACCCCACCACAGCCACGGTCACGTTTATACCCCACCACGGCCACGTTTATACGGCTTGCACCATCTATCGGCTTGCACGCCTATCTCTGAGTTTAATGACTAGGGCACACTCCGAGTTGGTATTTTTGAGCTCTCTTCCTGGCTGTCTTGTGCCCCCTCGGTGGCGCCAGAGTGGTGGCACCTTATTTATTTTCCTCAGCACAGAGTCCTCTGTAGCCGTCACATCCTAGCCTGTGACAAATAGAGTTTGTCTAATGATACTAGTTTTCCAGTGTGATAGTTAAGGAGATTATTTAATGAGGCTGAAGCCAACGTTACTTAACGTAACATTACAGCATTATTTAATAAAACAAATTTTACAGCGATGCCGGGGATTAGGTGCATAGCTTTCCTTATTGTGAATAGCTGCTGCATACCTAATTCCCCCGCTCGCCTGGCGCACTCAGATCTTGGCTCCGGCTCCTCCTCCTATGGAAATGAGCGCGTGAGCATCTGCACAGAGCACGCTGGCCACAGGTATAAATAACCACGGTTGATGTTTCTTTGTGTATGCAGAAATTAGCCCTGACCCTGGTAGAGGTAACGTCTGCATATAGATTCAATTTGACAATTAGTGGCATGTAAGGGTCATTACCAAGGAAATGAGGTAAACATCTAATTAGTTTTTATTGACTTTCACACCCAGAATGTAAATCTTGGGAATAGGTAGACCTCATCACCCATCAGGGCCTCCACACTGGCATTTATGTGTGTTCGGTGGGATGGTTTATGTGTCCAGTGGCAGCTGCTGAGTGAGCAGGCTTGCAGGCCTGGAACACAGAGGCGAGTGGAGGCTCTCTAGCAAGCCTCGGGCTGTGCACTCTACTCTCCGGTGAGAAGTCCTGAAGAATCCGGGCTTCAGACAGACCAGAGGCAGCCTCCTGTGTTCTCTCAGTGACCATGAGCAGCATGACAGGGCATGCTGGGAGACTGCCAAACTTTAAGGCTGGTCTGTAAATGTACAAGCAAGCGTGAGGACCTTTTCTGCTGAGCACTGGCAGAGATCTAAGAAAACCTGGGTTGATCAAGAGTAGGCACAATTATACCCTGTGTACAACCGAGAAACCGCATTATCGTAAGCCTGGTTGTCTCGCTCACAGGCCCCTGCCTCTTTGTCTCCTTGCTTCTTCTGCCTCTGTCAGGGAGCGCGGCGTCCTCTCTAGCTGCGAACCCACCTGGTGCTGCTCGGCATGGCTCAGGACACCGACGGCAGTCACCGAGGATTTGAGATGGAACAGATCGATGATGTCATGGGAGACACACTCACATGAGCTGTTTGCAGAACAGGTTCAGAGGGTGTGACTTGAGTGTGCTGGGCCAAGAAGGCAGCAAAGGGACCCTCAAGTTTGGAAGGCATTTCATACAATGTAAAGAAAATCATCTCAGACTAAACAAAGGAAGAGTGACTCCATGCAGTTGGTATGAGGCACATGGAAGTCATTATGCACATGCCCAGAAGGGGCTTCCATAGCCTTACTCATGTGGTACTCTGTGTCCTGTGTGGCTGGTCCAGGGGATGTGGGAGCTGATTGGCTAATGGACTCATGAGTTTCAGGTGAGTGGGAAATGTGATCCATTTGCATTTACCTCTCCACATTCACCTCACGATTCCTGCTGTTCTCAGGGAGACTTTGCTTTCTACTGCGCTGTGTGGTGGTGGCTGGGATTTGGGGCGGGTTAGACAAGATTCAAGTCTGTATCTCCAAGGGAGAAGAAGCCTGGGTGTGTGTCCAGGACACGGTTACGTGTGGTCATCCCGGAGGGCCATGTGTTCAGCTCTTCTCCTTGTCTGTCAGCTCAGTACCCAGCCTCTGAGACTGCTGAGAATTCGCCATGGCTGAGGGAATGGAGAACAGCACAAAGGAGCCTTGTTTAGTCTCCCCACCCCCAACGCGATGGCTTAACTTACCCTCTTTAGAGAGAGCATGGTCAGCTGAGCAGGTGCTGCAGGGTTCCAACAGCACGAGGGTTTTCCCAGACAGGAAGTGGCGTGGCCAAGGGACGCACCTGCACTCTCATGAATTCCAGAGAGGCGGTTCCAGCATGAAGTCTGGCAACCGTGGAGATGCGAGCTGGCGTTGGTGCACTCAGAGGGAGGCGGAGAGGAAGATACACACTTCAGACATTTTTGGGTCAGATTGGGCAGAATTTAGTGACTTGATAGAAATATCAGCTGTCAGAGAAGGAAGGTGCACTGGAAGCCTGGGAGGCGGGGTGCTGGCTTGGGGACTTCACACTCTCAGACACTGGGGTGAGTGAAGTCACCTGAGAACAAGAAGCTAGAAGAGGTTTGTAACAGTGCCCAGGATGATCAGACTGGACCATGACCCACCATCCCAGAAGAGGCCACGCCCAGCCCGATGCAGGAGAGGGGCTGTGGGGTGCAGCCACTGAAGTCAAGGGAAGAATCACGGACAAAGGGGTACTATACAGCTGCCGGGAGTCACTCCGTGCCAAGAAGGGTCAGGCATTCAGGAGATTCCCAGACTGCAAGGCAAGGACAGGAGGACCTAGAGGGCACGGGAGAGCAGAGCATGTGCCCCCAGATGGGACAGCAGAGCTGGCAGAGTGAAGCTACAGGGATCCAGGATCAAGGGGATTTTAGCATGGGAAGGAAGATGAGTATTTACTCCATCAAATGAGGAAAATTGCACCAGTATGTCCACATCAGCCAGCCAGCCAGCCAGCCAGCCAGCCAAGCCAACTTCTAAACAATCAAACAGGAGTTTGAAGCCAGGCACATTAAAAAAGTTCCTTTTTAATGTAGAATTTTCAGCCACTAAAGGAAGGGGAATAAAATAAATCTTGAGTTGCCACTTCCCAGCCACAGTGATCAGAACTGACTGAGGGAGGACATCAATGGAGGCTCTCAGCACGGGATGAAGGAGCCCGCTGAAGAGGCTGTCCACACCACCGAGAGTCCAGTGCGGTGGATTACTTATTAATTACTGAGGGCAAAGGAGAGCTGCACCCAAGTGCAGTGATCAAGCTCCAGAGATGAACAAAGGGACACGGTGACTTCACAAACCCGCCGGCTGCCCCGCAAAGGGGACATTACCTGATGAAAGGTGGATGTCCAGGATCAGATCACATAAGGACAACTGAGGGCTCGTCTAGAGATTAATTACCCGATGTACTAGGAGATCAGTGAACGGCAGAAAGCACAAATGAAGCCCAGGGAGCTGTTCCAGACTTGGAGGGATATTGAGAATATCTTGTGACCAAAAGATTCTCTGACCCTTTATTATCCTGAGTTAAAACTAAAATTAAGACAGATATAAAAAGAATCATTGAGACAATTGGAAAAGTTGACTATAGAAAAAAAGTTCAGATTATAAAATCAAGTCTTATAACTGCCGACAAGGGTGGGGGCACAGTGAGTTACGGTATGGGGTTGCGATTAGGCAAGAAGAAGTTCTCGTGTTTTTTCCTATTTTTCATGTGTGTGCATGTATATGTGTGCACATGTGTGTATATGTGCATGAGTAAGCATGTGCTTGTGTGCATGTGTGTACATGTGTGTGCACGTGCGAGTGTGTGCATGCATGTTGCATGTATGTGCAAGTGTGTGTGCATACATGTGCA
This sequence comes from Cricetomys ansorgei, assembly GCA_026225945.1. Lineage (NCBI taxonomy): Eukaryota > Metazoa > Chordata > Mammalia > Rodentia > Nesomyidae > Cricetomys > Cricetomys ansorgei. Next base: position 9,814,581 of record JAMJFZ010001249.1, on the reverse strand, counting down.
TGTGAGTGTGTGCATGTGTGTGTGTGTATGCGTATGTACATGCATGTGTGCATGTGTGTGTGTGTGTTGTGTACACGTGGAGACTGAGGTTGATATCAGCAATCGTTGGTGATTTTTCTTTCTCTTTTTTATCACTCAGGATCTCTCAGTCAAACCTAGATCTAACCAGTAGGCTGACTGTGAGCCAATTTACCTTGGGGATCCCAGTCCTTCCCTTCTGAGGCTGGAATTACAGCCACGGTAGCACTCCTGTCCAGGATTGACACAGTTCTGTGAGGGTCATGGTGGAGGTCCCAGCTCCACCCCTCAGGATTGTGTGGCAAGTACTTTATCATCTTAACCACCACCTTAGTCAGGCATGTTTGCTTTTAAGGACATGAACATGGATATGCTTAATAGTGAAGTGGCCCGATAGCTCAGAGTCAGCAGCTCAGTGAGATGGTGTGCAAAACCATACAGATGTGTGTGTACAAGCGTTTTTGTGTGTATATGCATTTTTGTGTGTATGCATGTGTTTCATGCATGCATGCATACATGTGTGTTTGTGTATGCATGCATGTGTGTTCATGCATGTGTGGTTGGTATGTTTATGTGTGTACGTGTGGGTATGCATTCTCATGTATGTGTGTGTGTTTGTGTGTTGATGTGTGTGTGGGTGTGCATTGCACCCATCTCCATGTGCACTCACGTGTAAATTTACCTGTCTTGTGACTAGTGTATAGGTATACAATTTTGGAAGTAACAAGCTGGGGAAAAGGGGGTAGATCTGGAGGCTGTCAGATACCATGGGTCTACCAACCTGTGTGTCCTCCCGAAACACACGTGTGGATATGGATGCGAATCACACGGCTGACACTCTGCTATCTGAACTGATCCGTCAGAAAGGAGAACACATACTCGTGAATATGCACGCCCGAGATTCTTTTGGTAACAAAAAGAAACAAAACAGTCCAGAAACAAACTGACTATCCATCCATCAGCGATTAAAAAGTGGGACATTTATAATGTGGCATTTTATGCAGCTATTAGAAAGGATGCCTCTGGCGGACTGGTGGCCAAGATATCTGCAGTGAAAGCGACTCCAGATGCTGAAGAGAAAACACCCCTTTAGAATGCACAACTCCTGGCAGAAAGTGAGTGCTCCTCAAAAGACAGCTCTGATGTCTGCTGGGAACCCAGAGCAGGGAGGGGAGGGCGGGCACAGGAAAGAAAGGCTCAGAATCTCTCCAGGGTGGAAAGCCCAGGCGGTGGCCACCCCCATACTAGGTGAAGTGCGGCACCTGCCCCTCAGGGGACTGTACAGTGAACCCGGCCAGTCAGACCTAGAGGAAGATCTGAGAGGGGAAAATTGCCCTGGAAATCCATGATCTCAAACTTGAGTGCCGTGGCTGTCATTCAGCTCCGGTAGCACCGGCAGCAGCCTGGCGTCTCCGAGCTGTCCTGGCTGGTGCTGTGTTGACCACTGCCGAAGTGAAGGGGTCTCGCCCCATTCCACACAGACAGTGAGGAGTTCTGTGCCTGTCTGTTTTTGTCAAGTTGACAGGAATGAAGTCACCAGGGAAGAGGAAATCTCCACTGAGGAATTTCCTTCTCGGCTCCGGCCTGTGGGCATTTTCCTGAGGGATGATTGACGGGGGTGGGGGGGGTGGGAGCCCTCCATGGGTGGTACCACTCCTGAGCTGGAGGTCCTTTAAGAAAGGAAGCTGAGCAAGCCATGAGGGGCAAGCCGGAAAGCACCCTACCCCCATGGCCTCTGCATCAGTTTCGGTCTCAGTTCCTGCCCCTGCTTTACACCGTGGTGGACCATCATATGGAAGTGTAAGCCAAACAGCCCTCCCAACTCCCCCTTCCCCCGTTTTGGTCAATGTCTTGTCACAGCAACAGAAAGCAAAGGATTACACACTCGTAGACGACGTTTCAAGTGTGCACAAGGAAGCTAGTGGCCGGGAACAGGGGGAGCACGCCCTGTGGTGGCTGGAAATGCACTCGCTCCGCAGGCCCAGGAACCCTCGCTTCTCTCCTGCTGCTGTGATAATCCTGGAGAAGGGACCTTGGGACAGAAAGGGTTCAGTCCAGCTCCCATTTTCAGGTCACAGCCGATCATTTCAGGGAGGTCGCAGAGCTTTGTGTCACATCACATCTAAAAAGAACGCATGTGTGCCAGCACTCACCTATAAGGTCCGAGGCCCCAAACCCGGGGAACTGAACCACCCACTTTCAAGTTGGGTCTTCCCACATCAGTTAACGAAAGACAAGCCCTTGGGCCAACCTCACCTAGACAATCTCTGTGATAATTTGAGTCCCGTGTGTTTTATGTTCTTCTTGAAAATCCGAAGTGTTTTAAAATCATTTTTTTCTGAAATGCAACGAAGTTAGTGGGAGACAGTTCTCTCCTTTTAAGTTTTATCTTTAGGATGCTTCCTGAGGACACACAGCAGTTCTCAGCATAAGACCAGCTTCCACGTACTTACCCCGTCGCCCTTCCTGAACACCTTGCTCAGCATCCCATGAGTGACTGACTCCCCCAAGTTGGCTAGAGTGGGTGCTTCCTCCTCCTGGCCCTCCAGTGTTCTCTCTGACCTTTCTGGGTTGCTCCTTAAGCAGTGTGGGGTCTCGATCCTAGGCGAATACTCTAGGGCATTGCTTAGTACCAGCTACTTGCTCTTCATTCTCTATATCAAAAGAATGTTCTATGTGAAGCCAAGGCTGCACGCATACGGCCTGGCCAAGAGCTTCAGGAACTGCATCAGGGTCCCGTTTATCTCGTCTCCTTAGCAGAGTCCCTGTATCCTCTTTGTTTCGTGAATTCAAGACTCGGCTGTCAAGAGTTCTGTTGAATAACATCATTGAATAGCATTGAGATGGATGAGTGAAACAAACCGACAAATGTAACAAGGACCGTGTTAGCCTGCTCATTAAAGAGGTCACTAATAAAGCTATAGCACTAGGCACTTCTAATTAGTTAATTAAAATCTCCATCTGAGATCGGGATGAGCTGTACAGAAATTTGGCCAATTAAACTAATTAATCGCTTCTTTTATTTGTTTGGTTGTTGTTGTTAAACTAGAACATATGTTTTATAAAAAAATAAATAAATAAGTGGGTACTCCTGCCCTGCTGACCCCGCAGTGTTGACGCTGCTGCCTCGGAGCCTACACGCCTGTGAGGGTCTGAGTTTGCTGGGCTGGTGTGAGATGCACGTCTGTTTTCATGTTGGATCCCCACAGTCTCCGTCCTCCAGCAGAGAAAAATGGCCTCTCCTGGGCTCTCTTCATGGTGCCAAGCATCAACTTTCTCTGCATGACCCCTTCAATCTGCCACTGAGGGTGTACCTTCGCCAATGGCCTCTCTGCCTCTCATAGTGCCAAGCCTCAGCTGCTCTCTATGACTCCTTCATGCCGTCAAAACCAGCACCACCTGGGTGACTCTTACAGTACCAAGTTCAGCTGTCAGCACAAGATACAACCTCAGCAAGTTCTGGAAGACAGCTTCTGTGTACTGATCCCAATGAAACACTTTCCAGGTTTTAAGATAGAGTCTGGCTTGCAGGAAAAACAACTGGTAACCTTGTCTGCAGAAGGGTTCCCTCATGGGGTGGAGTTCTCATCACCATAGCAGACGTGTCTTGTCAGGACCGCCTCACTTCACCAGCATCTGGACAGGTTTGCAGAAACAAAACAAAACAAAACAAAGCCTGCGAGCTACAGAGTTTCTTTTCTTTCTTCTTTCTTCCTTGTCTCCATGTTGGATGTAGCTGGTATAATATCAGTGCCCCATGTTGGTATGCCATTTGTAGTAGTACACCTACTTTTGTTGCATACCAAGAGGACAAGGAGGCATTTTTCAGAGGTGTGAACCTTTCTAGACCTCAGCGTAAAGAACCACTGTTATGGCCAATTCCATACTCAACAGTGGAACCCTGAGCGCCTCAACTCAGGTGGTTTTATTGATACAGAACTCCTCAGGTGTTCTACTGATAGCACATGCAAATCACAAGCAATCAAACATCCCCCCACATAAATCCAACACCTGCAGACAATACAAAACGCAGCCCCTCACCCAACAGTGCACAATTATTTTATATATAACTAAAAATGCACTTCCACAACATCTGAGTGCAGCGCCCATGGAGACCACAAGAGGGAGTCAGATGCCCTGGACCTACAGTTACAGAGGGTGCTGGGAACTGAGCATGCGTCCTCTGCAAGAGCAGTACGCACTCCTAAGAGCTGGGCCACCTCTCCAGCACCCTCACTTTCTACCTGGATAGGTTGGCCTTTCCTGGAGATTTCACGTGTGTAGTCACCTGAGAACATTGGTGGCGCTCATGTGCATGGCGGTGGGCATTCTCCATTTTCTCGTGGACGGTCCTACTGTGTGGCTATATTATGATTTATTCCTTCTTTTTCCTGCTCCTACTTTTTGCCTGACATGAGCAGTGCTGCTCTGAACACAGGATACCTCTGTGTTGGTAGATGTGTCCATGCCCGTGTCTGCGTATGGGATCTAGGAGAGCAGTTAACGGCTGGTTCATACGATGAGTCTGAGTCCATGGCCAACTTTTTGAGGAGCCAAATGGGCTGTTTTCTCCAAAGCCATGCAGTTTAAAATTCCCATCAGCATTGTGTGGGTTCCTGTCTCTTCCCATCAGCCCCTGTTTGTGGTACCTGTTGTCTCTCTGAGAGGGTGATGGGCATTTCCCCAGTGGCTGATGGCGCTGAGCATCTTCTCACGGGCTGTTGCCCATTCGTGTGTCTTCTTTGGAGAATCTGTCTATTCGTATCATTTGCCGGTTTCTAAATTGAGTCGTTTGCCTTTTCTTTATTGAATTCTAACGGCTCTTTGTAGTACCCAGACGCGAGTCCCGACTCACACGTGATTTCTCCCTTTTTTGTGAAATACCTTTCCAATTTCCTTGTAGTCATTTGGAGCATAATTTTGGGGTGTTTTTGATGTGGGGCTCATCCACATCTCCTCTTGTTAATTTTCCTCTTGCATCAAATCTGAGAAATCACGGTCTAGAGTAACTTATGAGGATTTGCACGTTTTTCACTCAGAATTTTGCAGTTTCAACTCATATATTTAGATTTTCATTCCATTTTGAGTTAATTTCTTTTATACATCGTGTAGAAAAGTCCAGATGTATTCTCTACACAGGTGTCCAGCCGTCTTAGCGCCATTCGCTGGACCGCATCTTCTGTCCTCAGCGAACGATCCTGGTGTGTGGCTGCAAGCGAGCTGGTCATTGCGGCAAAGGCTCGCATCACAGGCGAGCCTGTCCAATGCCGAAGCTGACGACTCTGACGACCGCAGCTCTGGAGCAAGTTGTAAAAGGAGAACGCGAGCCCTCCGCCATCGTTTTCTTCTTCCCAGGTAGTCTCAGGAAATTGTTAGTTACGCCGACCTGTGCCCTGTACCGTAGACACGGCCTGCTCCTTACCAGATGGTGATGCGGGCCAAGGACAGCCTCTCCTCTCCTTCCTACACTCTCCTGGGCTCTGCCAACCACCATCAGCCCTTTAATTGTGTGTGTGTGTGTGAGTGTGTGTGTGTGTGTGAGAGAGAGAGAGAGAGGGAGGGAGCCCATGTGAAGGTCACAGGATTCTGCATCCTGCGTGCCAGCCGGCCTCTCTTCCTGTCCTGAGTGTGGAGGCCACAGGTGAGCTCCACCTCACCTCATACTCCTCAAGCCTGGTTCCTGGAATCAGTCAGGTTGTCAGGCCTTGTCTGGTAAGTACCTTTGCCTGTTGGGTGCTCAACGTCTTACCTGTCTCAAGAACAGATTTTTCTCAGCGATTCTGGGTACCTCAAAATGCTATGTGTGTTTTAGTGTCAATTTCTGAAAAAAAAAAAAAAGTATAATTTGGTAGCAGGTGTGCTGGAGACAATCTCGGCCTAGCAGAGAATCATCCGGGAGCCTAGGACGGCGGGGCACACGCAACTGGGTCTTGGTTTCTTCTGATGGTATTTTGTTGTAGGCAGAATGCTTACATCACACAATTTTTGCGAAAATATATTTTTGTGCCTTTATTAGTCTCGTGCTATTAAGATCAGAAACATTTTCTTTTCTCTCTTTTTTTTTTGAAACATTTTCTTACTTTTATGTTGACAACGTTTATTGTCACTGCATAAAAACGATGTCTCCAGTGCTGAGTTTGCATTTTGCGTACTGAATTGTATCATTTATTAACAAAGAGATGTTTGGTTTCTTAGGATCCGAACGTGCAGATTACGGTATCTGTGAGAAGACAGTCATACCTCTTCTTTTCTAATCTAGAAGTCCGCATTTGACTTTCCTGTGTGAGGAACTCGGCACCGTCCTCCATCGCAAAGTGGACAGAAACGCTGAGAGCAGAGGGCTGCCTCAGTCTCCCTTCGCATGGCTCCTAATGCGCCATGCTAGCTGGGGAAGTCTTTCTCAAGCCGAGGGAGTGTCTCCCAGCCCCCTCTCCCTGGCTGCTCCTGTCACGGAGGCTGTGTCTTGGTGGCAGCTTCTCCATGAACACCGAGATCATCTCACAGGTTTGTGTGTTCTGCTGACCCAGCGTATCCCATCAGTTGAGTCTCAGAAGTGAAACCGACCGTGAATTCCAGGGATAGTGTCAGCTGGACACAGTGCATCACGCCATCGATTTTCCGTGCATTTAGTTGGGGACTTGTATGTCAACTTTCAAAACCCTTCATGAGAGGTTCTTGTTGAACTTTTCATTGTTGGGCCACAGCCAGGATCCACCGCCTGGCCGGTCTCGGGGGTGATCTGGGAAATGTCGTCTCTGCCCTTTGAAGATCTTTCCAGTGTCTCAGGCCACCTGTGCTGCTTCCCTGGGAGGAGAATGCTGACACCAGAGCTTGAGGTCCCAGGGTCTCTTTCTGGCTTCAGGTTCTAAAATCCAAAGCTCCAGGAAAACAACAGGTGTGGGAAGAAAGCAAAACCATACCTGGTTATCCTCCTGATGGCTGGAGAGGTGAGGGTCGGGAGAAGGGGAACTGCCCAGGGGAGAGTCACTGCTAGGTGTTGGAAAAATGGCCCCATCTGTTGTTTTGTAGATGAGTTACCAGGTCAGACAATCAATGCCCAGAG
>JAMJFZ010001249.1:9690000-9805000 GCA_026225945.1 Cricetomys ansorgei | reverse complement strand
GTCTGGGCATTGCCTGGGCAGGGGCTCTGCAGACCCAACAGCAGTTTATAGTTTTCTTTTGGGACAAATGCAAACAACCCCTTGATCTCTGAGTGAATATAATTTCCAAGAGCCCAGAAGGTATTACCGGTTAAACAGAATAAAGATGTAGTAAATTTCCAGCAAAGAAAAAAAACAAAACACTCATTCTTTTCTATGGAAAACAAACGGTAAGTTCTAGGTGGTATTTTTGGAGGCATTCATCATCTGGCAGAGTCCTCTCCACTGTGCCTCTCTGGGTGCAGAATTCCTGTGTGCAAAGGGCAACTTTGCCGTTCACAGGCTCAGGCTTGCTCACTCCGTGTAAGGAAGTCTCCACATGTTGTTAAGTGGCTGGAAACCTTGACACACATGCCAACGAATATTGTGTAGGCTATGGGAAGAAATGTGCTAAAACTCAGCTTTTAAGGACCAGGGACAGGAAGCCATGGTGTGACGGTTACTCTTGGATGTCAGGCAGCTGTGGGATGCACTAAGAGACATGTCTCTGAGTGGGTTCATGAAGATTATTTTCTAGAAGGATTTACTTAAGGGAGAAAATTCTCCCCCAGAATAAGTGGCACCTTCTGCAGGAACAGTGCCTGCTTTGCCTGCCCACCTTCTCTCACTGCTGGTGAGCATGTCTGCTCTGCTGCTGCTACATCTGTTACCCTTCAATAGCATCAGCACTCCCAACATGGACGGAATAATGGGTCACTGCAGGAATCCTCCAGACCTTTGCCACCCATAGGGCCTTCTAAGCCTCTATGCAGCTTCATGGACTGAGCAGCTCCAGGTGCAGTCTCTCTGGTATACATACAGCCATTGCTGGACTGATCAGCCTGGATCAAGAAAGCCAAGCTAATTAATCCCCTCTATCAGTTCTGTTCCTCTAGAGAACCCTGATGTGTGCACTGGGTGCAGGGAGTTTCCTGTGTGGGATATCTCAGTGCCGGCTTCCTGTTCTCTTGAAGCAGGCCCACAGTTGCATATGTGGGCAGATTTTGGAGCTTGGGGAAATAACAAGATGCTCTCCTTCTGGAGCCTGCTTAGATGTTCAAACCTTCATCTTGTTGAGACAGTTAATGCCATGATGCCCCCTGATGGATTCAGGGAAGTCCAGTGGTGTGCACTGTGAAGGCATGGGATGTGTGGGGCTCACCAGGGATGCATTTCATCACGTGACCTGATGGCGGTACTTCTATGCACTCTCTGTGTGTCTGTGAAGGGATCACAGGGATGGCTGCTTCCCGGCACTAACCTCTTGCCTTTGGGTGGGGTAGCGTGGTCAGTCCCCCGCTGTGCAGATCCAGCCTTGCTATTAATCGGCAAATGGTCTGTGGTCTTAGGCCTGATGCCTACCCATCTCCCATCCTACTAGTGCTCCCGGATGGCTTTGAAGGCTTCACGGGGACTTTATGTTTTCAGTATCACTTTGAACCTGTGGCTGTTGGCTTAATTGGCTCACTCGAGTTCCAATCAACATAATGTCCACTCTTGGTGTGATGCCCCGCGCATTTAGAGAGAAGCACGGTGCTCCAGATGCACCTCTACCTTTCTTTCTGCAGATATCAGGTCAAGCTCTGAGGGATCTCTGGGGCCCTTTATCTAGACCATAACTCAGGAAGAATTCCAGGACAGAGGACCGCTGAGTATCTTACTGGAGTCTTCACAGTTCCTTCACTAATGGAGAAAGAGAGGAGACTCACTGCTGAGACTTCACAACCTGACTGTTGAATGACTGAGCCACTTAAAAACATGTGATCCCAATGCAAAAAAGGAAACATCACTATCCGTGACTCTGACCTACATGTTTAACAGTATGAAACATGACAAGCATGACTTTTACATATACCCTTGAGCACACCTGGGTCCACAACCCCCTCCTCCTCCTGAGGAATCCACTCCATGCCAGGTCTGTAGCCAAGTCCTGGATATCAGGCAAGCAGGACAGAGCTGTGCTGTGTCTGCATTCTGAGGGCACAGAGCAGGGCACAGAAGCACTGACAGCAACGGAGGATGAGAAGCCACCATGGGCCGGACCTGATGGGGCAGTCAGGAGACCCAGCCCTCCTGTGGGCTCTAGGCTGACCCCCTTCCTCTTGCCTTGTTTTCTCCTCTTCCCAGTTGGCTTCTCTTTTCTGCACTGTAGTCTGACACCCATGCAGGGAGGAGGGCTTCTATGGTTTGAGCTGATAGAGTTTCTCTAAGGTAAGCTGGGGACCAATGGTTTGGATCCTCAAACCAACAACATGGACATTGCACAGTCAGATGATCAGGAAGATTGTCTGTCCCCATCTAGCCTCCCTAAAACACTTCCAGCTGCCATGCCAGCCTCACTGTGGGGCCAGGGCTCTGGCTCCCAGGACCCTGCTCTCCAGAGGTCTCTGATCCCTGCAAGGATGACTGACAAGTCCGTGACTTGTGTGACACTATTGCCCTATGTCCCTGGACATGCTAAAAACAGCGGTCACCCCCATTTTCCAATTTTCCATTATAAAATCTAATTCTTAAAGAGGGTTCCATGTGTCGATCCCAAGATTGCTCGGGTAATCCTCAGGCTGCTAAGGTATGTCAGTATCTCTACCTGCAAAGATCTGGTCAGTAGATGAGCCACTGTCAAATTATTAAGGTGTTCACGACACCTTATAATAATAATAGTTTCAATTTTTTTAAATATTTAAATTTACAATGGAAACTTGTATGTTGCATTAGCCACACAAGAAAGAGAGAGAGAGAGAGAGAGAGAGAGAGAGAGAGAGAGAGAGAGAGAGAGAGAGAGAGAGAGAGAGAAAGGCAGGAAACCTTTCCCTTGAAACTAGAGCATTCAGCCTCCAAAACTAAAAGAAGAAACCTCAGGAAGGCACAATGAAGTCGGGAAGCTAGCCGGAGATCACTGCGCCAGCCAGTTAATGTCACAGTGGTTCAATACCACAGCTGCATAGACGAGAAAACATGATGATCGTCAGGAACAATTACCCTTCAAGCAGCTTGATTCTGGAGGATTTACTCAGAAAGAGTCAATCATGAAGAAAACAGCTGCTTTGAATGGGGCTTGTTGGGGAGCTGGCTTCTGGAATCACTCCTGTTGCTAGGAGGTGCCAGGGTGTGAGTGTGGGGTGGGCACAGTCGCCACTGCTGGCCCTTGCCATCAGCACACGGGCTACGTGTTTCAGGAGAGCCTTAGGACTGTCTCACAGGGCAGCCCTTACCCTGTCTTGCGGGAATGACGGGTGCAGGAAGATTAATGCTCTCACAGGGGACCAGCTCTACCCTTAGAGCTCGTGTCCAAGATACCAGCATCCAGCATCCTGATTTGATGTTCCTGGGAGGAACAGAGTATCTGCCACAGCTTAAACAAGTGCGTGTGTGTGTGTGTGTGTGTGTGAGAGAGAGAGAGAGAGAGAGAGAGAGAGAGAAAGAGAGAGAGAGAGAGAGAGAGAGAGAGAGAGAGAGGAAGAGGGAGGGAGGGAGAGAGCCTGGAACTAATCAAGCAGGCTAAGCTGACTGGTTAAGCCCCAGGGCTCCACCTGCCTCTACCTCCCCAGTGCTGGGATGACAAGCAAGCTGCATTTGTGCTTCCAGGATAACACTTTACTGAACGAGCTGCCTCTCAAGCCCCAGGCTTCACTGCTGCTTTGTAGACCTAGATGTAGACATAGATTCAGGGCACAAGTCTTTTATTCTTTGCCTAATTAAATCACTGATCCTTAGTCCTAGAGCCCTGGGATGTTTTGGCCTCCGTACAATCTATTCTTAAGCCTAGAACTGGAAGGCTTCAGCCTGTCTACAGTCCAGAACGTTAAAGCTTCCATACAATGTAATCAACCTCTGGGACTCACTGCTGACTGAGTCACTCTGACTGGCTCCTTCTGAGCTCTGACTCTTCTCGTTCAACTCATTTGCTTTCTGGCTCAAACTTTTCTCCAAGCTGACTGGTTTGAACTGCTTTTCTGAACAGGCTTACTGTTTCTGACTGAACCCTTCTGACTCTGGCAGACTCTGACTGATTCTCTGACAGCCTCAGACTGAACTGCTCTGCTCAGCCTCAAACTGACTCACTCTTCCCGTCTGATACTGACTTCTTCTGCCAAACTACCTCTGCGTCTCTTCCTCATACTCCTCAGACTGCCTCTGTGTCTTATCCCAGTCAGTCTACTTCAGACTGCTTACCTCATACTGCCTGCTGTAACTTCTGTAACTCACTGCCTTTCTGTCATGAGAGTTGGGCATGTCCTCACTCTGATTCACTCTGCTAACTCTTCTTCTTAGTCACTTTGTCCATCCTTCACTCTGACTCATCTCAGCAGTCACTTCCAATCTGACACTGACTCCTTCTGAGCTCCACCTCCTGTGTCTGCTTCCACAATCTGTTTCTGTCTTGGGGACCACCACTGCCTTCTGAATACTGGGATTAAAAGTGTTTGCTACCACTGCTTTACTGGGATTAAAGGTGTATACCAACATACTTAACATTCTTTCCACATTCCATCTGGACCACACAGGTCTCTGAATGTGATTCCTTCAAATAGACCCTAGAATTTAGACCCTTCCTAACTTTCACACAGTCCTATTCTTCTACACTGCTTCTTCTTCTTTCTTCTATTTTATATTAATGGTTTTAATTGAAATAGAATCACACCATTTCCACCTCCTCCTTCTGGGAACTTGGCTTAGAATATAAAGGAGATCAGGGTGGGGCAGTTGTCAGTTGGTGGGTTGGTTTGTTGGATGCTAGTCCAGCTCACTATCAGCTCTTGCTCTCCAAGCTTCAGATAGCCAAAAAGGGCTGTGAATATTTCATCCTTTCTCTCTCTCTTTCCAGGTTGCCTATAAGGTCAGTAAAGATTTATTCATTCTTTCCTTCCTTCCTTTCTTCCTTCCTTTTTTTCTTTCTTTCTTTTTTTGTTTTTGCTTTTTTTTTTTTTTTGTCAAGACACAGTTTCTCTGCTGTAACTCTGGCTGTCCTGGAACTTACTCTGTAGACCAGGCTGGCCTCTAACTCACAGAAATCTGCCTACCTCTGCCTCCTGAGTGCTGGGATTAAAGATGTGCACTATCACCACCTGACTTTTTAAAAAATAATTTATTTAATTTTATTTTATGTGCATGAGGGTGTCAGAACCCCTGGAATTGAAGATACAGATAGTTATGAGCTGCCATGTGGGTGCTGGGAAAGAGCAGGGTCCTCTGAAAGAGCAGTCAGTGATCTTAACTATTGAGTTATCTCTGCAGCACAATTCTTTCTTTCTATCCTTCCTTTCTCTTTCCTGAACTGGAGGGTAAAAGTAGCAACCTGCTACCGTGCCCCGCCCCCACTTACTTGTTGTCCAGGTCCCAGGGATCAGGAGGTTAAATTTTGTGAAAGTTCAAAGCAGGTCATAGTGTGGCTGAGGAATCAATGGGAATCACCCCCAGATGTGCTGTGGTTGTCCAGTCTGTCTGTGTGGGCCTGCCATGATCATCTGTAGGGCTGCTGTTTGCCCTGGGCCTCCAAATTTCACCCCTATTCCCTCCAGGTGGTCAACTTGCTTAGCCCACTGAGGTTCTGCTCTTCTACTAATAATGGTCTAGCCAAGGTGTGTGTGTGTGTGTGTGTGTGTGTGTGTGTGTGTGTGTATGAGTGTGTGGCGCGATGTATGTACTCATGTATATGTGTGTATGTGTACTTATGTATGTGTGGTATATGTTTGTATGAGTGTGTGTGTGTAGTGTGTATGTGTGCATGTGTGTGTATGCATGTGTGTGTGTGTGCACGATGTATGTACTCATGTATATGTGTGTATGTGTACTTATATGTGTGGTATATGTTTGTATGAGTGTGTGTGTGTAGTGTATATGTGTGTATGTGTGTGTATATGCGTGTGTGTGTAATGTATGTATTTATGTATATATGTGTATATGTACGTATGTATGTGTGGTGTGTGTATGAGTGTGTGTGTGTGGTGTGTATGTGTGCATGTGTGTGTGTATGTGTGTGTGTATATGTGTGTGTGGTATGTTTGTGTATGTGGTATGTGTATGTGTGTGTGAGTATGTGGTGTGTATGTGTATGTCTGTGTGTGTACATATGTGCATGTATGTGTGTGGTATGTGTATGTGTGTGTGTGGTGTGTGCATGTGTATGAGTGTGTGGTGTGTATGTGTGTGTGAGTATATGATATTTATGTGTACGTATGTTTGCGTGGGGGTTTTGTGTTAGTGTGTGTATGTGTGTGGTATGTATGTGTGTGGGTGTGTGTTTATATGTGGGTATACAAGCAAGTGCATGTGTAGAAACCAGAGCACCTTATTTTTTCAGACAGATTTTCTCACTGAAACTACCGGTAGCCTGGCTGGCCAGTGGTCCCAGAATCCTCTTGCCTTTCTCTGCCCTCCACATGCTGTTGTTATGGGCATGTGGCACCACCAGCTTTTGACTTGGGTTCCAGGGATTGAACTCAGGTCCCCATGCTTACGCTTCGGACCAGGTCTCTCAAGGACTGGCCTTGTCTGCTCTGAGGTGCTGGGTATACATCGGCCTTCAGGGCTCGGTACCTCTTCCAGCCTATACACTCCAGTTGGACCTCTAGGATTTGTTCTGGCATCATCTAGCTCCAGGGTGGAGGAAGAAAACCCACAGTGTATCAGCCAGTGTCTTCCAGTTCCCACTTTGATCACAGGGGGATACCCATTTCCCCCCAGGAGACACACGCTCAGTTCCTACAATTTTCTTGTTTGATCAATCACATGTTTCTTTAGGTTCGACACTTGCCAAATCTCAATATTAACTGGTGATGGTCCCTCTTCAGGCCATGGGGTAATTCTATCTGTTCGGAATGTATCACCGTTGTCTCCACAGAGCGCTCTCATTGTCCCAGGCTCCGTGTTTTGCCTCGAGCATAAAGAAGCTAAACAATGAATTTCAAAATGCTGGCAAAAACCCCCTCTTAAAGAACACAGCTCGGTAGGAGAGGCGCCTCCCTGGGGTGTCCTGGCAGCTTGCTTTTCTTTCCACCATAGGGCTGAAGGGATATATTGATTGTCTCAAAGGTCCGAGGACCAAGGAAGTGGATCGAAGCCAGCAGATCCACCCCTTTCCCTGCATCTTGCCTCACGTTCTTATGACAAACTCAGGATCATGACACAGTGCCCAGGAGCCCATTGGATCCGGGGTTCTTGTATATAGAAAGATCAAGGAGGACCTGGACACATGAGTCTGTGGAAAAGGCTGCCTTCTGAGGCACACAGGGAACAAGAAAATGGACCCCCCTTCCTACAGCTTGATCACACAAGTTAACTTTCCAACAACAACTGCCCTGGGGCAGAGAAGATTCTGTAAGTGCGGGGTCCAGAGAAGGCAGGGTTGACTTGGACACCTTCCAAGTAGGCAATTACCAGGTCACCATGGAAACACATCCTTGGCTCTGATCAGAATAGCTGGCTTGGATCAGCGGCTTGTGGGGAGGCTGCTGTACACACTATCCACATTAATGCTATGTGTCTTCATGGCACTAGGTGGTCTGAGGGGTACCCCGTGCTCCCAAAATATGATGTAAGGTCACGGGAGACAGGATCCAGGGAGGACTGTATCTGTGCTCTGCTCCCGGCTGTGGGTGTGATGGGCCAGCTCTTTGAAGTTTGTCTTGCTTTCTACCATGAGCCTGGAATGTGAGCAGAGGTAAACTCTACCTCCTCCAAGCTGCTTTTCTCATCACAGCAGCACAATTCAGAGCCCAGTTTCATTGCCAGGGTATGCGCTGGGGGATGGGAAGTGTGGGTCCTGTGCTTCAGACACCCTGTCTCCGACTTTGAAGTGATTTGTTTGCTCTGGGGCTTCAGTTCTTTGTGTGTGTGTGCATATGAGTTGTCTGCAGCCTGTTTGATTCTTTACTTGAGGAGGCAGAGGCAGCACATTCCTGGGGTCTATTGCTGAAGCAGAACCTGGACTCTTAGTCAGTCTCAGTCTACAACGGTTCCATTACAGAAGTGTGGTCGTCTCTGGCTATCCGACTGACGCATCTTCTACACCACCAGTGGAGAGGCTGCAGGGCTGTGAGTGCCTCTGGTCTTATCTGACCCTGGGAATCCACTCACGCAGCCATGCAGACTCCTTCCTCTTAATCTCCGCAGAAGGGTTCTCGGGAATCCTTCAAGCTGCCCCCAGAATGGCAACAGCATCTGGGGTCACAAAAAGTCCAGCCCACATTCCTGCTCCTTGTCCTCCTGACTCCTGAGATTGACTTCTGGTTTCTACCTCTCTGGAACGGACAGAGCGCTGAGGCTCACATTCCCTTCCTGTACCTGATGCCTGCCCAGCCATCCTTTTGTTGAACCTTGCAGTTACTCCTGGTAGATAACGGCTGATTGAATAACTCAGTGGGAGTCCTAAGAACATTTCCCTCCCACTTATCCCCTCACCCCATTCAAGACTTCTGGCTTCCTCCATGTGAGCCCTGCACTGTCACGAATGTTGGCTTGAAGCTGTTCACAGGTCTCTGCTGAGACCTTGCTGGCTTCTGTGCTCTCACCGAGGAGGCCCTCAAGACCTTCACCTGTGGAGATCTATGGTGCCCAGCCGTCCCCGTGGCCTCTACAACATTTACTCAAATGTTGTCTTTCAAAAATGCCAAGTGAGAGAATCATCCATGAGAGAGACTCAAGATGGTGGCATTCGGAAAGGCTCTCTGAGCTGGACTATCTTTAAGATAATCTTCATTTTCATTTTTTAAAAAAATTTTTTGTAAGAGTCTGGCTGGGGAAATCCCAAGTGCTCAAAAGTATTAATAAAACAATCTCACGCAAACACCATGTGTGGGTCACACCCTGCCATTTCAAGGATAAAACTCTACAATTACTTTTATAATTATACAGGCATCTAGGGTCACCTTGCCACATCCCTGTACTTAAGAAGGTAGCAGTGATGCAGGTGGCCAGCCTCAGCCTTCCGGGCTGACGGGCGCAAGGGTTCCTTTCCGTAGGACCACCAGGAAGCTGGCCACAGCACAGCCTTGTCTAGGAAGCCAGGCATGGACAGATGGCCTCCCAGGTATGTGCTCAGGACAGGGACATGGGCAGACCACTGAGTCAAACCTCAGATGGTTGTCATCAGAGTTCCTTCCTAGTAAGTCTGAGGCAGATTCAAGTGTTAAAATAGGAACACACTAATATCTTTAGTATTTATTTATTTATTGTCTTTTTTGTGTGTGGTCTAAAGTTTGAACCCACCACCACTATTTCCTTGCTAGGCCAGAACTGAACCACGAGGATAAAATTTTTTCTTTTTTCTTTTTGTTTTGAGACAGGCGCTCACTAAGTTAATCAGGCTGGCTTTGAACTTACGGTAGTCCAGGTTGGCCTTTAACTTGCTATCCTCCTACCTTACCCTCCCACGTGGCTGGGCTTACAGTCCGATGTCACCAAGCTCTGCTAGTTTTTAAACATATAAAATTAGCAAATGTGAGGAAAAATTGTCACAAAACTCCAGTAAAAACCCAGCCTTGGCTGTACCTTCTGAAGATGACTGTGGCTGAGAATTGAGGTGAACGCTTCCGTTATGTTCGTATCCCCACGGCAAGTGCGCAGGTCCGATCACCTGACAGAGGATGGCACACGGTTCTGGGCCGCATTTCAGAGATGCACATTTGAAAGCTACTTTCTCTTACTCTTTCTTCCTTAGCTTGGTTGAGCCATTCCATCTCATGTGAGTGTTTCAAGCCATCGTGTTTTACCTGATAAATGCATGCACGTATTCTTGTCAGTTAAAAATAATTATTTGTTGATTAAAATGTAATTAATTGTAAAATTATGTCCTGAGTCTCCATACTTAGTGGGGATGTAAATGGGACAACTGATTGAAAAAGTGCTTTAGGTTTCTTTGAAAAAAAAAAAAAACTTCTTTGGCTCTAGAACTTGATGGAAAACCCCGATTGCTGAAGACACCACACATATTGGTCACACGATGTGGAGAGGTCAAGCTGGTACTGACCGGAAAGCTTCTTCCCTGCTGGCTAGCTTTCACAGTGCCAGATGGTGGCTGCCGAGGGAGAAGTCACCAACCGTCTTACCTAGCTGTGAACCCCGTGAGCCACAATAACAATTAGTGTGTGAGATATTCCCATGGTGCAATGCAGTGAGATACCCATGGTGCAATAGTGGTATGTTATGGGAGTGAATAACCACCTTTCTGTTGGATTTAAGGCCCACTCTGCATGGAGAAATATCTGTGTCTGGGGAGTTCATAGGCCCCGGGGAGAACTACTACTATTATTTCACTAAATGGACATAGTATAAAGCTGCCTTCTAAATTCACAGTCTTTCCACACAAGAAAAAAATTGCTCAGCAGTGAGAAGGGTGAGCCATGAATGCATACAACATGAGCGGGTCCGAGAGTAAACAGGCTAAGTGTAAGGGATGATATGGAGTCCTTCACACAGAACCTAGTGTATGTAGCCTAGAGGTCAGAGTGGTGGTTTCTTAGGGAGTGAGAGGCGCGTGGAACGTGAGGAAGAGACAGCCTATTGTAGCAGTGCACTACAATCTTTTACCCTCAATTTAGGGAAAGAGGAAGGAAGGATAGAGAGACATTTTCACTGCTTTTGCAGGCGACCTTGATATAGAATGAGAGAAAGGAAGACATCTTCACAGCCTCTTTTAGGCTTGCCTAAGCTTGGAGAGGACTAGCTGACGGTGAGTCAGACTAGCGTCTCAGCTCACAGTCTATAAAGTCCATCTCTCCATCTGATGTTCTTTTATGCAAGAATCAATACGTTAATGATGGCCAAACCAACCAACCCCCACCCCGGCTCTCAGGGCTTCAAAACTTTTATACTCTAAGCAAAAGTTCCCATAAACCCCAAGAAAAAGCTACACATGCCAGAACGACTGCACCTAGCCAAATTATAGCCACCAGCACCAAGCATTCCAAATCCAACTCATAAATGTCCACCACACCTGTGATGGGAACACAAACCTAGTCCAAATGCCATTTTGCATTTTTAAAGAGACCAAAATAACAAACACTTCTTCCACGTGTTCTGATACAGCCTATAGAGATTGGACTGGTGGCTTCATTATGAACCTTGAATATGTGCGGTTGATGGCATGGCCACTACTGTCAGAGGAAGCTGACGTTGGTGACAACCTGGGCACCTGCCAGTCGTTGAGACTGCCGTCTTGCACTGGCCGCACAGAGCACGTCCTCCAGCGGATGCCCTTGAGACAAGCGGGACAGCGTCAGTAAGTGTTCCGGCTTTTCCTTCCCAGGTCTCCACTATTCATGTCGGTTGCCATATGTGTGTGTGACTGTGCTCTTTTCCTTTCTTTCTTTCTTTTTTTTTTCCCCCAGTATTTCTGTAAATGGATTTTCTAGAAATGGAATTGTTGGGTCAATGGTATGCACTGTTTAATTTCAGAATGATGCTGTCCAACTGCTCTGCAAAATTAAAAAAGCTACCCTAAACAGATAACCTAAAAGTGTCGTTCTGATGGTCTCTGATCGGCAGGGAGTGGGAGCTCACTTCCCCACCTTGTCAGCACTGCCTCAGAGCAACAAGACAGACACGCTGCTCTTCTTTCTCTGCTAACGCAACAGCTGACCCTGTCCACTTAAGGGCAATAGCATGGCTATGGCCAACTGCCATGTACACAGGTCCCTCTTCCCGAGGAGATCTTGAGTAGAAGGGGATGGAGGTTTCTTGTGTGTAAAAGGAGCTCAGTCTGCCAAGAGGCAAGTACAAGTGACCATGATTTGGGAGATTTCTGTTTGAAGATGTCTGTAGTCTGGTTCTCCAGTCTGCATCTGGCCCAGCACAGCACGTCTAACACAGACACACCAAGTCAGAGGTGATGTCAATAGAAATCTACGCTGATCATGCTGGGGGGGGGCTCTGCTTCCTTCACCCCATTTTGCAGATGTGGACTCTTGGCTACAGGCTGTGTTGTGCATGATTCTACTGGCTGCGTTTGACCTTTGACTCAAAGATCTGAGATGTAAATTTGCATAGCAGCTGTTCTCCAAGCCCTGGTAATTACCCATGTTCGGATCACAGCTCAGTCAGCAGCGGGTCCTCACCACATACAGCTGGATCGGCTGCTTCTCTTCTCTCTTCCTCAGGAATCCCAGGCAAAAACAAAACTAGAGTGGCTTTCTGGGAAGTTTCAATCTTAGGACTATCTTCCTTCTACAGTCAATCAAGCCCCTTTGCTTTTGCTGTTCGAGGCAGAGATGGGTCACCCTCCAGTCTCGAAGGCGGCATGGCCGGGTTTTGTGGCATCTGTCCCATAGAGCATAGTGTTGGAATCTGATCTCAGATACATCCCTTCCTGCAGGACATGCAGGGCCAGCGGGAGAGGCGTGGATGTGAAATGTATGGTCAACAAGAAAGGCCTCCTTTCTTTGTCTGTGGTCTGTTTCATTCATAGCAAAACATGTCTCTGAAGGCAAAGAATGCTTCTCACCCATCTCAAGCCCTGGGTACTGTTTTTCTCTCAGGTTGCCCTCCATGGAGACAGGCTGCAGGCTTGTTTTTTGGGACATCATGGGATTAGGAGCACAAGGTCTTAAACCCATCATGTTAGTTTTTGAGATTAGCATTTTCCAACACTTGCAAAGACCCCTGGGAAGACGTGGTCCAAAGCTACCAGAAATGACCCTGATTCTGTCTTTTCTCTGGCTCAAGTTGCTGGAGGATGGAGCCATCTCCTTGTCCTAGAGAAAAACAAGATGCAGGTGAAAAGCAAGCCAGCTGTGGGCGGCCTGGCTTCTTCACAGGGCAGGCAGGGCTAGGCTGGTCGAGACGCATCTATGTAGCCACAATGTGGCTGACATGGCAAGTCTGATGGTGGCCTAAGTTTACAGGCATGAGGTGCTGAAAGTTGAGCAAAGTGAACATGGCCGAGGCTAGGTCTTCCTTCATTCTCTTCTACACTTACAGGACAGGAGTCTACTGTGGGACACAGCCACCCTGAAAGACAAGGTCTACTCTACAGAATGGGGCCACCTGCAGGATGGGATAACCATAGGAAGTAGGCGGTGTTAAAGCTGCTCCCATAGCCACGATGGACACTTGCATTTCCTGTCCCAAGTGTGTGTGTGAGTGAGTGAGAGAGACATTGGGGAGGGGGGGCTCTGACCTTGCCCATTAGGCTGACTGGCCAGTGGATCCCAGGATTCACCTGTGTTTGCCTTCCTAGTGTGGGATTGCAAGCTTGCACAAGGCCTGGCTTTTTACGTGAGTTCTGGGAGTTTAATTCATGTCCTTATGCTTGCAAATCAAGGATCCACTGACTGAGCTGGTACCTCCTCAGGCTCTCCCCATCCCAATTCTTCTCCCAATCACTTCTCAACTGGCTTCAGCATGGTCATTACATCATTGGCAGGACCAAGGTTGACACACAGGGCCTCCACTAACACCTCTGAGAACTTACGGTGAATACAGAATCTCAGTTCCCTGATCCCAAAGTCTCTCCTGTGATGCAGCTGAGCTGCCAGCTTCAAAGATGAGTATAGCTTTTACTTTGGAGCCAGCAGGCCACCTGTCCAGGGGTGCACTGGGGTTCCGACTGGAGAATTGATTCTGGCTGTCACATGATTGCAGAAGCACCAGGACAGGAATCAGATTACAAGGGATGGAAATGACTAGGAGAGAATTCTGCCCTTGGTGTCTTAGGCAAGCTTGTTTTTATGCTCAGTGGACTTTTCAGAGTATGGTGCAGACTGAGTAAGGCGTGAACTAATTTCGTGACTGACCTTTCATTCATCTAATCAGAAGCTTAGTGGGAACTACTGTATTGAGCTAAACATACCAGGATTGTAGTGTCAGTGAAAATAGACAAACCCTCTGTGACTTCCCAACAGGAAAGGCAAACAGCAATCAGATAGCAACATGAACAAGTGTACATTGTGAATGGGGGTATGCGTCCATATGAGGTTTATGAGAGTTCATGCAGCACATGCCAAGGTCCTGGGGGTGCCAGGAACCTGAGAGCAGGAAGGCCCGGTAGCAACTGAGTCCTGAGGGTGTGGCAGTGATAGGAGGGACCTCAGCACCTAACTTAGTCATTTGGGTCTTGATGGTGGGTGGATGGGCAAACCACTGAGCACCCCAAACCAGGCAGGAGCATGGCCACATGACACGTTGTACTGATGCATTTCCACAGTTCTGTTGGGGACACGTATGCCAGCAGCAGTCCTGGGCATGAGCAGGGGTGACAGGTGGGGTGACACTATGGTGTTTCCTATCCTAATACCTCAGCTCTGGTGTCAGCATCTCAGAAAGGGACCAAGCAGCATCTGTTCTCTGCTACTTTCCAGTTCTCACAAATGTAAATTAACCTGCTGCATGAAGGCCTGGCATGTTTAAATAACCATTATCCCTCCAGCATGTGCCAGGGACCTCGGTACCATTATCTCATATAGAATGGGCCACTAGTCTATGGGGGAGGTGTTAACGGATGGCCACCTCCCTGTCTGACCCAGATGGTATTATAACACATTTATTCAGGATTGAGAAAATGAGATTCAGTTAGAACAGAAAGAATGTTAAATCACATAATTCCTATTGTGTTTGTCTGACAGGCAGGGATGTTGACCCAGGAGGAGAGGACAAGCTTATAGTTCCCATGACCCTTAAAGTCTGCAGGTGACAGCTACGAGCTTCCTTGATATGCTCTGATCCATCTCCAGGAATAGTAGTAACTGGGGTTATCTGAGGGGCTTTGCCTTGTGGGGCTCTCAGTAAGCCTTGTTTCTTGATCAGCTCCTTTGAAAACTAGAGGCACTATGGAGGACAGACAGTTGGGAAGAGCTTTACTCTGACTTCATGTGGAAAGCAGATTACGGAGCCCCATTGATAAGGAGCGCTGAGCTACTTGGGAAGACATTGTTCTGAGGCCATCCTTGGTGTTCCTCAGTTCTCCACTGAAATCTTTCAGAATGTACCCTAGAAAGTGATTATGGGCCTCAAGACAGAGCTTTCTAGTCATTTGAAGAGCAAAGGACAAACTAAAAATGACGTGTTGCGTGTCTTTTCCTGGGAGATGTAGTAGAATGAGCATTTGATCTTTTGATATTTTGAGCTGGCAGCATGGCTGCTTTAGTAAGGATCATCTTCAATGGCCTGTGTGATCCAGCTTTCTGGGTGTAGTTTTTGGAATGCAGACAGAATGATAATCTGAGGAACCAGTTATTGTCTAAACAATTGATGGTTGGATTATCCTGTCCTCTGTTCTCTTCATCTGCTTGTGTTAATGCTAATGAAAGGGATTTCTGTAATTCGTCATCAGTGATTAATAAGGATATTTGGGAATACCCATGTCTCTTGGTCTTGACCTTCCCCTAGTGGAGACAGGTCAGCTGGCCTGATGTTTGAGGAAGTGGATTATAGGATTCTGCTCATTAATGCAAAAGAGGACTTTGTATCTGGGGGCAGAGCTTTCAATCAATAAATCACCTGGGCGATCAGGCTGAGGAGCAGTTCAGTTCAGTCCAGGGCTCAGCCCAGGGAGACTGCAGCCCTCTGCCTAGGTCATTTCAGCTTGCATCTTGGAGAATTATCTCTTGTTATTTACTGACCCACATGAGACAGACTGCCAACTACAAT
The DNA here is from genome assembly GCA_026225945.1 of Cricetomys ansorgei. Lineage (NCBI taxonomy): Eukaryota > Metazoa > Chordata > Mammalia > Rodentia > Nesomyidae > Cricetomys > Cricetomys ansorgei. The sequence goes on along the minus strand of JAMJFZ010001249.1, from coordinate 9,789,400 downwards.
TGGCACTGAGGTTCTGTGCAGAGGTTCAGCCCAGAGATTCAGAGGCTGTGCCTTCTGCTATGGAGAAATCAGGCTTGGATAATGGAGATGGCTTCCTTGTCATTATTGAGCCTGCATACCCTTTGACACTGGATAACAGGGAGGTACGTGAAAAACCACTTGTTCACCCCAGATGGGACACTAATAGTCAAGGAAATGACCCCACTAAGTCTGCTTGTTGAACCAGTGAGTTTATCTGGGCTACAGGAGCACTGGTGAGGAGTTACTTACAGGACTATAAGTAACATGCAGGCAGCTACACCATGGAAGAATCTTCTCCACTCAACAGTTGTTTGCTGCTCATATATCCTCAAGGAAAGGAAGGGAATCTTGAGCACCCTGCCCTACAACATCATCCACCCAGAAATGCTAACAGGCCCAGTCTCCTGAGCATTCCCTGTGAGTGAACACAGCTGCTCCGATTCAAGATGGCCATGGTTATGCTAAACTCAGTGGAAACAGCCACATTACACGATCTTTTAAAAATGGCAAATAGGGCTGGGGAGATTGTTCAGTGGGTAGAATGCTTGCTCTGCAAACATGAGGACCCGAGTTCAAATCTCTAGTACCTACATAAAAAGCTGTGCATGTCTACATGTGCTTATAACTCCAACACTGCTGAGTTGGGAGAGGTGGTTCCTGGGAGTTTACTGGTCAGATGACCTAGCTGAAGCTTTGGGCTTCCAGTTCAGTGGGAGACCCTATCTCAGGAAACAAGGTGAATAATGATACAGGGTGTCTTCTTCTGGCATCAGATGTTTATGTATGCATGTGCACTCAAGCACACATACATACACACACACACACACACACATACACATACATTCACATGCATACATGTGTGCTTAAACACAAGCATGCACACATATGCACAGGCATGCATGTACATATGTAAACATGCATTCATACACATGCATACACGCATATACTCACATATAGACACACTCTTTTTTCCCCCATTCTAAGCAATAAATAACCCTCCTGGGAGGGTTAGTTTTGTCAACCTGACAGATTTAGAATCACCTAGGAGACAAACCTCTGTGCATTTCTGTGAGTCTTTCTAGATTAGGGTACTTGAGGATGGAGGACCCACTCTGAATGTGGGGCACCGTTCCTGTGGGGTACGGCTGCAGACTGAATAGAAAGGAGAAAATGAATTGAGTCCCTCTCCCTTTGCCTCCTGACTATGGCTACAATGTGACAGCTGTGGACACAATGGCCAATTGTGGATACAATATGAACAGCTACAGATACAAATGTGACCAGCTGTGGGTACAATGTGACCAATTGTGGGTACAATGTGACCAGCTATGGATACAATGTGACCAGCTGTGGGTACAATGTGACCAGCTACCTCATGATCTTTTCACCTTAACTTCCCTGCCGTGACTCATTTCTCTACTCATGAACCTCAAACTGAGTCAAGATGAACCCTTCATTCCTTAAGCTGCCTTTGTCAGAGGTTTTGTCCAACAACAGGAAAAGAAACTAACATAGCCCCCTACTGATTTCCAGTTTGGCTGTTTCTATCAGACAAATACTTCAAACAGTTATTCAAGTCCCCCAGCCCCTGCCACACAGCCGCTTCACAACTCCAGTATTACAATCCTGTGTCTCAACAAGCAAACATCCAGGCATGGTGAGGACTTCACACTCTGCCGTGTGTTGTGTCCAGATGTGTAACCCTAAGACCCAAGGGGCAAACATGGCGTTTTTCCATTTTTACCCTGTATACTAAGAATGAACCCAGGGTCTTGAACATTCTAGCTAACTACTCCACCATTGAGCCACACCCTCAGACCTACACCGTATCCCCTTCAATTCAGCCTCTTCTGTCTACCAGCGGCGAGATTTACCTGTGTAGACCGAGGCAGCAGCAACATTCTATTCTTAGGAAGTAAGTGACGGACAGTTCTGGTTGAGAGGAAGGGAGGGAGAGGGCTCCAAACGGTGGGGCCTGTGGATTTCTGAACTGGGTGTAGAAATTCAAGCAAGGATTGAGACAAATGAGAGGAAATGTTTGCAGTCCCTTGACAAATAGCAACCCCAATGAATTTTTCATGCATGCTGGATGAAGAAGGTGGCTTGGCAGCTTTCAAAATATTTCTTTGCTCGCAGAAGTGGCTAACATATGATCAACATCCCGTACGGCACAGGCGTCCCCTTCAGAGTGTCGGCAAGCAGATGGTGTCTTTGTGAAGACTGGGGAGACGGTTTTATGGAGTTTGGAAAATGGCCTGGGAGCATTACACCTTCTGAGCTGGTCACCTGGGACAGCCTTAGCTGACCAGAAGAACATTCTAGAGTCAGAGTGAAATGTAATCCCTCCGAGCAAATGGAGGAAGCACTAACTCACCCCAGGGTTTTTTGTTGCTGTACATGTAAATCCTGAGTTTCCGATTCAAGCAACTTCCAGAGAAGCTTGGAGTGCTTAACGCTCATTCTAGATGAATGAGGTCACCAGCTGGAGAGCTGGGCCCAAATCTCATCCCACAGACAGCAGGGAGATGCCTCAAGTATTTGCAGAGGAGACAGACCAAATGAGCGAGAGAGCCTGGTGGGCAGGCTCTTGGCTGGGCCCGTGAGTGGTGAGCATCCTGGGGCTTGCTGCTCTTTGCAGTGCAGACTCTTGAATATGCTGGATGGATTTACTGCGGACAGCCAGCTGGCTGAAGAGGCACCGTGTCAGTCACAAGAAGCATGGGAGGGTGCCCACCCAGAATCCCATAGAACCTCAGCTCTTTGTCTCTCCTGGTTTCCACTGAGCTGGCCCCATGAAGGGAGCAGGCTGGACTGGAGAGGCTTCCCTCAGGGCGCTCCTTGTACTCTGGTTATGTTTCCCTTGGTGTTCTCATGAATGGGCTCTAGTGTGTTTCAGAGAACATCGCAACAGCTTTAATAGTGGCTTCTCAGACATCACTGGTCATCCTGAAGGATAGATACACTAGGCCACACAGAGATCATGAAAAGGAGGAAGTAGCCCTCAGGCAACATTGGTTCCTTGTGGTAAGCAGAAGCCTTCACAGTACCCTGGAATGGCTGAGTCCTGCAGACATTTGTATGCGTTTCTACAGACTTTGCAAATTCATATCATCTTCCTCAAGAGTGGAAACTATAATTCTAGGGGCGATGTGTCATCATTTTAAGAAATATGTATTTATTTTATTGTATGTGTATGCGTGTGAGCCTGAGTGTACGCATGTGCACAGCATGGATGCCAGAGCCTGCGGAAGTCAGAAAAGGTCATTGGATCTCTGATACCAGTTACTGATGGCTGATCTACAGTGTGGGTACTGGGACATGAACCTGAGTCTTCCGCAAGAGCAGCAAGTACTTATCTTAACTACTGAGTCTCCTTGCCAGCCCCAGTGATGGCTAATCTTTTATGCCTACTGGATTGGGGTCGACCAAGAGATATGCCCCTGGGCTGGGCTGTGCGGATATTTCCAGGGGGATTAACTGAAGAGTTGCCCTTCCTAGAGATGGGGCGGAACCCTCCTGAGGAGGCCCAGATCTTAAAGCTATCCGAGGAAAGGCAGCTAGCATTGCTTGCCTGCTCTTGCTTCTTTGCTGTTCTAGTTGCACCCTCAACCTTCCAACATGGACCTCAGACCAGTGTCTCTCCAGGAATCCTTCAGGCCTCTAGCACCAGAGGTTTTCAGCAGCTGAGCTATTCAACCTCATGGAAGGAGAAGCTAGTGTGTTCTCAGCCTTTCACAGCACAGACGGCCATTGCTGGACTACCCAGTCCCACTGCGTAAGCCAATCGAGTAAATCCCTTTATGATATGCATTCAGTCTAACAGTTCTCTCTCCGTAGAGACGCTGCCCAACAGTGGTCAAGCTTACAGGAAGATAACAGAAGTCTAGAGAATGGCAGGAGGCACATCCCACTTCACCTTCGGGTACATGTGTGAGGGCTGCTCACTGAGCTGCCTTGTCTCAGCATGTGTCTGGTATTCTGCCTTTGCAGGATCTGTGCCCAGGGTGGACAGGACAGTCCTACCACTGTCCCATCCATTTGGCCACAACGGGTGGGTTTCTGAGATGGGCCCTGGGAAAGCAGGCAGCTTAACTAAACAACAATAGCAACAGCCAGTCTGCTAGCTTCATGCCTCACTTTTCAGGTTCCTGTGGAATTCTTTTGAAGCAGGTATGATCACCTTAATTCATAAAGCTTAGAGATGAAATAACTTCTGTAGCCAACACCCAGAAGTACCTGGATCCAACCTCTTACACTCTCTATTGTTATTACAGAGCACACCAGAAGGCCACCGGCTGTTGTGTCAGACACTGGAGAAGCACACTTGGATTGCACCAGCTTGCCTTGGATGTTCAGAACAGCACATCATGGAGGCATGGCACATCAATTACATATCGATAAACTGAGGTATGATGTCCAGGTTGGCTCCTGAAACCGGTTCTGTTTAGGGTTCCCCTTGGACATTCAGAGGACTACAGAGGATTAGGGTTAGGGTTAGGTCTACTTGTCTCAGACACAAGAGTCTAGGCTGACTGACTTGCATTCCCACCTTCCCTAGAATCCAAGGAGCTAGAAATGTCTCCCAACTGCCTTTGCTGTGTCCCCTGGGAGCAGTCCCAGGGCAGTGCCATGCTCTAACCTAGAAAGAAGGACCATGAGCACCATGATCCTGGCACCTCAAGGTCATGGCTCACCTCCAGCTGTCTTCCAGCTGTATGTTTGGACATCAGGCTTAAATGCAGGAGCCAGAGAGGGCTAGATACTTCGCAGAAAAAAAAAAAATGACCAAAAGAAAAAAACCCCACAGCTTCTCAACTGCATGGCTTCAATCTCCCACCACTGATTTAAATTTTAAAATGTTTCTATTATAATCTCTGAAGAATGGTTTCATCTTAAAGTTGCCCCTTAATAACCTATCCCTTGAAAAATCCAGTCAGACTTCAATAATAATAGGAGCGTTAGAAGTAGCGCGATAAAGAGTTTTTCTAACACCTCTTTCCCCATTCAAGTTAGGTGACAATTTTGTTTACTTGGTTCAGGTAAAATTCCAGGTGCATTGTGAGCCTGCAGAAGAGAAATTGATTTTCTCCCTTACAGCTTGGAGCACAGCGGTTCTTACAACCGCTATACAGTCTTTACAATGAGGCAGAAGGGAGCATACTGGTGCACGCCCACTGATCAAAGCCAAGGCTGCTCACACCTCCAGCCCTTCAGCCAAGGTCCGCAGTGTCCAGTTGGCCTGTTAGGGAAGAGGGCTCATGTCAACTCTGCTGTCTCCTCCAAAGGTTCCTGCAGTCCAGTGTCTCTGGGTCAGACGTGACGAGTCAGTAAGAAAACACGCCAGTGCGCAGAGAGCAGGACGAATTCCGCCCCCCCCCCCCACACCAAACTCCTTGTAGGCATAGCGCAGTTTTGTTGTGCGTGAAGGTGGCCACTGGGCCTTAGATCTTAATTTTCAAGAAAAAGCAAGAACGCTTTCATTAAGCTTGGTTTCTTATTAGGTAGTGTTAGTTCTCTTTGCTATATAAAAAATTTCCCACAAAAGCACCTTAAGAACGGAAGAGTTTATTTTGGTTCACAGTTGGAAGGTACAGTCCGTCACGGCAAGAAAGTTATGGTGGCGAGAGGCACCTGGTCACACGTGTCCATGGTCGCTGGAGGCTTTATTGCACCTCCCCCCCACCCCCCGCACAATGTCTGTTCTGCTGGTCTTCACTCACTGCGAGCCACACCCAGCACCCAGAAATGTATCCACTAGACTGTGGTTGGTGCCCTTTGAAACAAATGCATCCAACAAGCAAGCCCTTTTGTTTACTTGTTGGGACTGCACTTTCTGCTTGATGCTAATATTACTTGATTTATCGTTCAGTCAATAATTCCAGCCAACAATTGGTTTCTCCCACACATGTCCTTAATTTCCTTGCTTTAATTTCTGAAGTGCTTCTTATTAGCTTCCCAGTCCAGTGAGCTTGCAACTTTCCTGCCAGGGCTGCGATTGGAGAGCGTCCACTGCAGGTGCTAACACCAGCTCAAACCGGAGTAGGGGGTGTTTCCAGACTGCAGCCTCTACCCTTTCTAACTCTTCAGTGGAAGCTGTGTCATACATGCACCCCAACGTACCCTCATCTTAATCCATACGGATTATCATTTAAAGATTGATCTAGTCGCATATAACCCTAAGCATACAAACAGCCATTCTGTTTAGAATAGGGAGAATCTAGACAGGTGTTGTGATAAACCATTCCATGAAGATGTGAGTTTGAAATAGAAACGTGGAATGTGAGCGCTGTGTCTTCCAGAGATTCATTTTTACCTACGAAAGCTGTGCTCTCGGAATTGGATATTAACAGCAGTACACTGGAAATGGACTCGAGCAATGTTTGCACACAGCGTTCTTGGGTTTCCTGATGCCGGCGAGGAGTCGGCTCCATGAAAATCGATGATTTTATTAATATATACGGGGCCCAGACCTCGTCTGCTCAGAGGCTTTTTAATGAGGTCGGTGCTTGAAAACACAGGGTTCTAAAGAAAAGTTGAATAAATGGCATGTCAGTTCTGCTAAATCATACTTGGTTATGTATTTTTGCTTCTTGCTCTTCAAAACTAGCAAGCCACATAGCCAGAGCCCCTGTGCACTCTGCGGTGCTGCAGATTCGGGCTCATTCTGTTCCCTACATAATGGTGTAAGAATATGGCCCAAACCTGTAAACTACCCGTGCCCAGATCCGGCATCTAAGCATAGCCTGCTCGCAGGGTGTGATGTGATGATGCTTACTTAACTTTCAGAGCCTTGTAGAGATCTAATTAGATGGAATGAATGATTTTAAAACACTTCAGACTGAGGACAACACTCATTCTGCAGAATAAATCAAGCTTCCGTACGATCTGGGCTTTATAGCTCAGAAGAGAAAACTCAGAGCTGGCCTTTGTTTGATCCAGTCTCTCCTGCCATTCCTGCCCCCTGGGGTGGGGGATGGCTCAATCCGTAGAGTGCTCATCTCACTAACTGAGGAGCTGGGTTCATGTCTTCAGCACCCATGTAAAAACTAGATAATCCTAGCGTGAAGGAGGTGGACACGAGGGTCCCTGGGGCTCACAATCTAGATAGTTTTGCTGAACTGGTGAACTGTAGGGTCAAGGAGAGACGAGTCTCAAAAAATCAGGTGAAGAAGATAGAGAGACACAGACTGCTCCATGACCCGTGCCTGTGTATCCATAGCCACACACACACACACACACACACACACACACACACACACGGATAATACACCAATAAAGCAATCTACAGACATGCACTCAGAAATGCACATGATCAATAAGTCAACAAACACCCATTTGAAAGGCTTAATTTCCTGTGTAGCTCCTCAAACCCCGCTCCTGAGCCATCTAGCTGCAATTGGCATATTTTATTCTTTTAAGATGGGGAAGACATATCTAGCTTTTGGGAAATCCAAAGTTGATCGTCTCTCTTGTATTTCTAATTGGCTATTTTAGAGGCAAGGCATGCTACATCCTGCTCATAAATTCAACAAGGTGAGAAGTAAGGATCTATGATTTAGTGTCTTCCCTGAAACCTCAGCTGCCTCTCGGGAGCAATCCATCTGTAGCAGGAAGTTGTGGTGCAGTGCGAGTGTGCCCTCAGGGCTCAGATCTTGACCTTCAGAGGCACGAGATATCAGGATTTCCTGCCACAGTGTCCTGTTGAAAGTGTCAGGCAGATTGTGAGAATTGGTGATCTGCTGGGACAACTCATGGGGACGGTTTGTGGGATTCAGGCATGGAGCACGAAGGAGGTCATGTAGCATGTAGAAGGAAATGATGCCCAGGCGACGTTCTCCCAGTCCACGCCTCCTTCCTCAGAAACTTTCACCCCAAGAAGGAGAGCACCTCACTTCCATATGGCAGATCTCAACAGCCACACTTTGCTAGGTGGTCCTTTTGTTCAAGACAGTCACAGTGTCCACACTGAGGCAGAAACTAAGCCGGAGGCTGGCATGCTCAGCATTCTACCTCTGTGTAGAGAAGGAAGTGGTGGTTTGGGCGCCATTTTTCCCTCTCAAGTTCATGTGCAGAATGCCTGTCTCAGTGTGGTGTTGGGGTGATGGAGCATTCAAGAAGTGGTGCCTGTTGACTCTGACACCCCGAGCGGGGTACACTGTCACAAGAGTGAGGCCACCCTGGGTGCCTGGCCTCTTCGATGACGTGTTTTTCCTTCCCACTTCTCTGCCATGCTGTGACGCCATGCAGAGCTGTTCCTGGACACAGGGCGTGTGGAGCCTACAGCCACGGGTCTCTAGTCTAACCAACCCGTTTGTGGATAAAGAACCAAACGAAGCTTTCTCAGAGTGTGTGTGTCCTCTTCTGGTGCAGGTGTCTGCGTGGAGTGCGTATCTGCGTGTGCACATGTGTGCACTTGTTTCTCTGTATGTATGTGAGTACATGCAAGCATCTTATGCACACATGCACTGAGGTGTGTACTTGTCTATGTTTGAGCACACCCATGCGTGTCTGTGTGCACAGCTGCATGTTTGAGTGCATGTCTGTGTTCATATGTGTATATTTGCTATGCATACATTAATGTTGTGAGCTTAAGTGCACCTGCCTGAACATCAGTGCATGTATACATCTCTGCATGTGTAATTTGTGTGTACATATGCATTTGTGTTCATGCCTGTGTGTACATGCACCTGTTTGTACGTACTTATACAAACACATTTATGTAATGCACACCGATGCACATGTGTGTACATCTGCATATAAATTTACATGTGTGGGCACACAGTTCTTTCTGTGTACTCATGTGTATGTAAAGACCCATGAGCATGTGTGCCTATCAGTCTTGGCATGTTTGAGTGTGTGTGTATGTATGTGCATGTTTACATGAGTGCATATTCTCCCCACCCCGTGTGCACACAGGCTCAACAGTGCGTGTACGGAAGCCCACACACACATGATTTACGTATATGTCTCTGAGGGTGGCAGTGTGGTATGTGGGGGTGCTTTCCCTTTTGGGTATCTGTAGTAGCTATATTTACTACAGCTAGTGTGGACAACTTTACAATAAAAGTAAAGAACCAGAAAGCAAAACCAAAGCCACATTCATGGTCCTCCTAGGCCTGGGCCAGCATTTACCCCATGACCTACAAGAAAGGGCAGTGTGTTTCACAGAGCCTGTGAGGAAGATGGGGAGCTGAATTCACAGGCTATGCTGGGCCAGGAGCCTCTGAGCAGACTGCTGTTGGCTCCCTGGAGAAGGAAGCTGTGGGGCTTGTCTACACTCCGCTGGGAGACAGCCAGCTCTGCGATCAACAGATTGGGATGTTGAGGTTTCTAAATACCCTTTTCTATTTGTTTGCAAAAGGAGAGTGAGAGTTGAATGTCTGCCCAGTGGAGATAGCCACTGCCTCTAGCACCTCTCCACGAGCTACCTGTTAAAAATGTAAAGCATGAGCATCCAACAGACACCATTGCCATTGTGACGTCATGAGAGAAATGCAAGGCACAGTCCTAGAGATGAAACCAAGGAAATGGGCATAACTGAGGTTACCTGAGGCCAGGCTGCCTTGATGTCTGCAACTGCTTCACCCGCTCCTTCGCAGAGGACCCCCAGCCCAGGAAAACCGTTTATGCAGGATGTGCACTCTGAGTCCCATCTCATCCCAAACCCTGTGCCTAGCACCAACTCTCAGTTTCCTGCAGACACCCTTCCTATAGAGCGAGGAGGACAGACCTTGCTGCAGGTGGCCTGAGCGTACTGGGGTGAGCAGGACTGAGGTCAGGTGGGCTGCTCTCTTTGAAGCTGCCAGAGGGGGTGTCTGGGGCTCCTGGAGGCACAGGTTTCCTCTGGGTGTCACACTCACAGCTCAGAGTCTGAGGTGGGAGCTGGGACAGGGCTGGGTTGCAATGAGAGGTCTAGAGAGGGACTTGGCTCACCCAGGGCTAGGCTTCAAGATAGACATGGAGAAGAGGATCTTATGCCTGGAGGACACTTCTTCCCAAGGGGAAAGGGATCTGCCAGCTACAGACCAGGCAGACTCTACACCCCATTCCAGAAAGATCCTCTGTGGATACACGGGAGACTTCACGCAGTTGAAACAGGATCCAAGGAAACAGGATTCCAGTAAATCACCTGTCCTCAGGCCCTGTCGGTGTGGGGCTACAGAGATGGCTCAGTGGGGAGGAGAACTTGCTGCTTTTGCAGAGGATCTGAGTTCTCTTCCCAGAACCCACAAGGTGACTCACAACTGTCTGTAACTCAGGTATGACGCCCTCTGCTTGCCTCCTTGGGCACTACACATTTGTGGTACACATACATGCTGCAAACACTTATGCACAAATAAAATAAATCTTTACTCTAGTAATAGAGAAACGTTATTCTCTGCAATCTGGGATGCAATTTAAGTTTCCGCTGGATGGCGATGCCAAGCATCCTGAAGGAGCTGTTTGACAAAGCTCCAGTGCTCGGACGACCTAGACTGACCCTTCACTGCCCTTGATGGAAAATCACTACACATCTTTCTCTTGTGCTTACATTGTTTACTGTTAAAGGCCTCTCACTGAAAGCTAGAACTGGGGTAATGTAACAAAACCTACTGTTGTAAAAATGAAACTAATGGTAGTTCCCTGTTAAAAACAGCTATGCAGAAAGCTGAGCCTTCCTCAACACCTGTTACTTAGACACACAATTAGATTAAATAAGGAATATTAGTAAGCATAAGACTCGGGATGTGAGAAAAATTATCAAGGAAGAAAAAAACCTAGGGAAATTCTAGAAGCTGACAAGCTGTAACTGGATCCTCAGGTTTTCATGTCCAGCTTCAGAAATAAAGAACTAATATGGGCAGGGAGAGAGATCATACAGTTAACGACAGGCCTTGGTACCTTCCTGAAGACAAAGCAAGCAGTTTTGGGAGTCCTGATGTCCTTTTAACCTTTACAGGACTTCAATAAAGATAGGGATTGTATTGAAACATGAGTTCATGACAGAGACACAGAAAAGGACACTTTAGCTCTGTGACCTGCCTGTCCTCCTGAGCAAACTTGTCGAATCAGGACCTTTCTGATATTATGGAAAGACAAACAGCGGACCGCCTTTGCTTTTTAAGAATCAAAGGAAAAGGTGGTGGCCTTATGATAAATAAGAACAGAGAAAGGAAAGAAAGAATTAAATAAGGGTCTGAGAGAGTGGGCATTTGTAGAAAAGATAAGTTTGATGTAACAATGTAACAGGCAGTATGATCTATTAACTCTATGTCCAACTTAAACAAAGTCAGACTTAAGTAGTGTCATCCTGTCTAGCTTTTCTTTAACTGCAAGGCTTTACAACACCAATCTTAAGGAAAAAGATGTAGAGTTAAAAGAAAACTGATTTTTATCATAATGTTAATTTTTAGTTCTCATAGAATTTGCTGTTTGCTCCCTCTGTTTCTTTATTTCAATATACTTATGTAATCAAGGAAGACCTTAGAAAAAATTTATTCTAAAGGGCTATGTAATCAATGATCAAAGTCTTTACGCAAATAATTTTGTGTATAAATAAAGCCTGTGAGAGACACAGATTGTCAGAGTTGGTCAAGCCATACCGATAGGTGCTTCCTCTCCGTCCATCTCTTGTAAAACAAAACTAAAAGGTATCCCGTGTCTGATTCTTCCCTCGCCGCTCTTACATCCACCGCTTCAAGCCCTGTTCTCACCCGGGGTCCATGGACCCTGGCAGCTGGGGCCAATTATTCCCATGCCACAGTACAGGAAGCACCTCTCCTAATACCGCAGGCCGGGAATTCCTCTTCTAATGCCACCAGAGCAGGCAACTCCTTCCCTACCACAAGAGCTGCCGCTGGCCCTGCTAAAGAGATGGGCCTTTTGGAGAATGAGGGGTTTGCCTGCCATTTAGCGTTCTATGGCAGCTGTTATTTCCACCCGACATTATGGTGTTCTATGCAGCTGACTTATCCCAGAGAGAATTGCCTTCAATGTTGTCCTGGAGAGCCCATGAAGCAATATTAGAGCGCTCTGTCTTCATCTTCCTGATGCTCTGGCTGCTTTAATAACTCCTTGCTTCTCAGAGTGTCCTGGGCTCAGCCTGCTTGCTCTTTGCCCTTGACAGACCTTCACGTTCCACTTGGATGTGTACACCGTGATATCTCACCCTAGGCCCTCCAGCGTGTAGTCTGTGACAGGCAATTGGCTCTGTAGACACTGGATTTGCCTTCTGCTTCGGACTGACCCACAGTTACCAGAATGGGGTCTGTGTGCAAGTTTCCTTGCATCTGCCCTTTGCCATGAAGACATCTAGCTTATAGTGGCCTGAGCCCCATGGGAAGACAAGGGTAGAGGGACTTGGAGGTCCAAATCAGCAGGCAGTAAGGGCTCAGGGAAGTCCTTTGGGCCTTCAAAAACTGACCTGTCTTAGTTGCTCTTCCTGTTGCTGTGATAAAACACTCTGACAAAAGCAACTTAAAGGAGGAAGAGTTTATTCTGGCTCTCAGTTCACGGGTGCAGTCCATCATGGTGGGAAGTCAAGGTGGTGGGAGTCTAAAGCAGCCAATCACATGCATCTGAGGTCAGGAAGCAGAGAGCGATGACTCCTGCTGTTCAGCTCACCTCTCCACTTACACAGTCCACAATCCCAGCCAGGGGATGGTGTCATCCACAGTGGGCAGCTCTACCCACTTTAATTAATATAATCAAGATGCCCGCTAGAGGCATGTCCATCTTCCAGGTGATTCTAGATCCTATCAAGTTTATTACTGAGACCAGTCACCACCACATGGCCTAACCCCAGTGAGTAGGTAAGGACAAGCTTGATGTGACGGACAGACTGATGGCTGGAGAGGATTCCAGGGTGTGCCAAAGAAACAGGGCCTCAGGGAATGGTGCAGGGGAGCCTCAGGAGGCTAGCCCTGATTGTGGTTGCAGAGCCCAGAGTGATGATTCTCCATGTCTATGGGCTTTGTTTGTCTCTGGATCTATCCAGGTGATCTCCTTGCATGTGGGCTTGAGTCTGTCAATGGGGAGGCTAAGTTCATTATGGTGTTGAGGGAAGCAATAATCCATCGTCATCTTCTTTCTCTGATTTCCTCTTGTTTCCCTGCCAAGCAGCTGGGAAGGAGGGTGGAGACACAGACTCTCAGGGTTTATATTTTCCAGGACTCGTGGCAGAGGGCCAGGCACTCCCCTGAACCCCCAACACCTCCCTTCTGTTTCTCTTCCTTTACAACTCAACACATTTTTAAGAAAAGCGATGTTGTCCATTCTGAACTGCAGGTGTGCTCTCTGCTGCTCAGGCTCTGGGGACATTTCTGGAGAGCTGAGATCAGCTGCAGGAACTGCCATATCCATCCTGGTCCTGGGGGCATCATAACTCTGATTCTGCAGCACCTGGCTGGCCCAGCTTAGGAGAATGCACAACCACCATGACTTTCGTTTTTAGAAGAGAAGGGATGTTTTTCCTCTCTGAATACTACAGCAGATGTCAATCAGGGACCTGGAGGGGTGTCTCATGTTCCTTAAAGGAGGCTGTGCAGTGTTTGTCCTCGCTACAGGGACACTGACTGTGTTGGCAGCTTGGTGTCTTGCTTTTCCCAACCCAGCCAATCCAGAGAGCACATAGTCAGGCTCGACTACAAGCCTCTGGGGTCCTTCCAGGCTGCTGCTCTTGAAGCAGATATGTGGAAAGGATTTGCCTGTGTTTAGGATAGTAGACAGGGATGAGGTAGCTCACAGCTGGGTGGTTTCTGGAGAGTCTTCTGAGCAAGAACTTCCTAATTCCTTCAGCTAAGACTCTGAGATGCAGCCTAGGGGTTACCTCTTGGATCCATGGGTGCCCCAGTTTCCTTGAGAGTCCTTGTGTACTATCATCCTAAGAAGCATACATGCCAGTGAGCTTGAGTGGAGGCTTGCTGTTGTGGGCAGAGCAAAACTAAACTGCAGAGCTTCACACTGAATGCCTGACAAGAGTAACAAGTCTCACCGAGTTCTTGCAGGGCACAGAGCACTGAGCCTCCGTGGGGGTTGGCTCACGAGCCTGTGCACACATGCCTTTAGATGCTTTATATGTATGTGAATACATGTGGTGTGTGTGTGTGTGGGGGGGGGAGAGAACAGACCATCCCTGTGGTCCTTACTGCAAAGGGCTGTGTGGACTGGCTAGAGCCAGCTCCTGCAAGGATGATGAAGCTTACAAAAGTGGAACAGGGTAAAATGAGGAAAGGCCAGGGGCTGCTGAGCAACATGTACGAGGACTGAGGAGAGCGACAGCCAGTGGTCAGAATTGTTAGGAGGAAGCCAACCAGGTGGCAAGTGGGGTACTGGGTAGGTGTGTGCTGCTGGGGACTGACCACAAGTGTCACGGCCTTTTCTGACCTGAGCACAATGCAGTGGAAATCTGAGGTCACTTGATCTTTCCATGTCTGGGACAGACATTTGATGTAAAGGCCCCAGATTCAGGCTGAGATCATGATACCATTGCCAGGCTAGCTGACAGCACGTGAAACCATGTCCTTGGCTGTTTGAGTTTCTGACTCTGAACCTGGATGGTTCATTTTCCCTGCTCCACACTGCATCCTGTAGACACTGAGCCTGGGGTTGTTGGCCATGTTGGAGAAGGTCCACAGGCATGTTCCCTGTCTATCTACATTTGGGGACATGCAAACAAGTAGTAACTAGACTGTACTCAAGTGGGAGGTAAGCTCAGAAGAGCTCATTACCCACCACCGTGCCATGAGAAGTCAAATTTGGGGACAGAGGGAGATTATGATCTTTTCTATTTTCTTCAATCTGGGCAGGACCAGGCTTGGCTTAGAGCTGGAAACAAAGGTTGTGCAAGTGAGTTGTTTAAGTGGTGGCAGATGAGCATGACCTCAGGTGACGGCGTTGGCTTCAGATTCCTAGACATGCTCCCGGGCCAGCAATGAGCATTCTGAGAATGGAAAAAGTTTCAGCTCCAGGACAGCCTCGTACATCTACCTATTATGGTCCTCCATGGCCGTGACCTAGAGCTGAGGCAGGCAGCCCCAAGACTCAGTCACTGATAGCCCTTAGTTACGCGCATAACACTTAGAGCAAAGGAATTACTGTGAGAGCTTGGAGTAGATGTGGGCTGAACAGGCCCACAGGGTCCTTGGCGACTCCTGTCACTGTTTGCTTAGTGTGGGTTGGAAGCAGATACAGCCAGTGGTTCTCACAAGTGATGGCTAGAGGAGGGAGGAGTGGGCGGATCCGAGGGAAAGGCAAAGCCCTGGCCTACTCTGTGACATCTGAGGACCAGTCATCTGTTTGGTATTAACTTGCGTTTGTTAGAAGATGGTTTTCTATGGGTTCCTTTTGCATGCTTGTTCTTTCTAGGGCAGGGTTTTCCTATGTGGCTCCAGCTGGCCTTGAACTCATGGCAATTCTTCTGCCTCACCTCTCCGGGACTGGAATTACAAACATGAGCTGCTATGCCTAGATTAAAGGATGGCTCCTATTCACTTGCCAGGGCAGGCTGAGAACAGAATACCTCAGATCCATTTGGTTTTTAGCGAGCTCTGTGATGGTGTACTCCATGGGTCACCTTGAGTGGACCACAGTGTGTCCTGGACACTTGGCAAGACACCGTTCTGTGTGTGTCTGGGAGAGATGGATATTTAAATGGAAAGGTCTCTGCAACAGATGACTGGAACAAAAAGCCCGGCCGTCTAGGGACCAGGAGAGCATTACTCCTGCCTGGCATTGCCTCTTCACTTTCTTGACTCCTCTGGCCTCTGAACTGGGTTCCTGTCATTCTGGGTCTCCAGCTGCCAACTCTTCCTGCAGGCCTTGGGGTCAGCTGGTCTCCTGACCCTTGCAGGACAGTCTCCCTCCTCTGTGCAGCCAGTGGCCCTGTTCCTCTTAAGAGCCAAGCTCCCTAGGTGGGGACTCCACAAAGGCCTCATGAAGCTTCCACTTCCGGACCAGGTGAGTGATTGGCAGAGCTAAGGGCCTGTGGGAACTGCCCCTTGACTGTCCTCTGACTGCCCCCTGACTGCCCCCTGACTGCCCCCTGACTGTCCTCTGACTGCCCCCTGACTGCCCTCTGACTGCCCCCTGACTGCCCTCTGACTGCCCCCTGACTGCCCCTGACTGCCCCCTGACTGCCCTCTGACTGCCCCCTGACTGCCCCCTGACTGCCCTCTGACTGCTCCCTGACTGCCCCCTGACTGCCCTCTGACTGCCCTCTGACTGCCCCCTGACTGCCCCCGACTGTCCTCTGACTGCCCCCTGACTGCCCTCTGACTGCCCTCTGACTGCCCCCTGACTGCCCTCTGACTGCCCTCTGACTGCCCTTGACTGCCCCTTGACTGCCCTCTGACTGCCCTCTGACTGCCCCCTGACTGCCCCCTGACTGCCCTCTGACTGCCCCCTGACTGCCCCCTGACTGCCCCCGACTGTCCTCTGACTGCCCTCTGACTGCCCCTGACTGCCCTCTGACTGCCCCCTGACTGCCCTCTGACTGTCCCCTGACTGCCCCCTGACTGCCCTCTGACTGCCCTCTGACTGCCCCTTGACTGCCCCTTGACTGCCCTCTGACTGCCCTCTGACTGCGCCCTGACTGCCCTCTGACTGCCCCCTGACTGCCCTCTGACTGCCCCCTGACTGCCCTCTGACTGTCCCCTGACTGCCCCCTGACTGCGCCCTGACTGCCCCCTGACTGCCCCCTGACTGCCCTCTGACTGCCCCCTGACTGCCCCTGACTGCCCCCTGACTGCCCTCTGACTGCCCTCTGACTGCCCCTTGACTGCCCCCTGACTGCCCCCTGACTGCCCCCTGACTGCCCCCTGACTGCCCCCTGACTGCCCTCTGACTGCCCTCTGACTGCCCCTTGACTGCCCCCTGACTGCCCTCTGACTGCCCCCTGACTGCCCCCTGACTGCGCCCTGACTGCCCTCTGACTGCCCCCTGACTGCCCCCTGACTGCCCCCTGACTGCCCCTGACTGCCCTCTGACTGCCCCTTGACTGCCCCTTGACTGCCCCCTGACTGCCCCCTGACTGCCCCCTGACTGCCCCCTGACTGCCCCCTGACTGCCCTCTGACTGCCCTCTGACTGCCCCTTGACTGCCCCCTGACTGCCCTCTGACTGCCCCCTGACTGCCCCCTGACTGCCCCCTGACTGCCCTCTGACTGCCCCCTGACTGCCCCCTGACTGCGCCCTGACTGCCCTCTGACTGCCCTTCACTGCTCACAGTACTTACACCCCTGCCCAGGCAGGCCTGACCCTGCAAGCGGCTATATTGTGCGATGGTTCTGGCCAAGCTCAGGGTTGACACTGTTGCAGCAGAGAGCCGCTTCCTTCAGACTAGGGCTTGTTAAGGCCACCATGTGGTATGTCTCCCACGCAGCTGGGAGTTGTCAGGAGCCTCTAGCTCTCTTGCCCTCCACTCCCATTGCTTCATGGTCAAAGTCATTGCATCCCACGGGGAGCCCTGGGTGTCCTGAGAACTTCTGAGTCCTGGTGCTCCATGGTGTGCAGCTGCTTCTTTCACCCAAGGGGCCTTTAGGGCAAGGGATGCACACATAGTGTCAAAGGTTAGAGAGCTCCAAGTAACAACTCCCAACTCCAAGCCCGTCATTTTAGGAGATAGTGACCTGGCCACAGCCACCAAACTCCACAAAGGGGCTTGAGCCTCTCACGAGTGTCAGCAGAGGCTCAGTAGTGATCAGAAAGGGTTCTGCTTCTCCTCGGCTGACCTCCACAAGAGTCACCGTTGAGAAGTCCGATCCGGCTGCCCGTGGCGAGGGCAGGTGGACGCTGGCAGACGGCCTCCACCCACAGAAAACCGCCGACCGAGAAAAACCTCACTTCTCATTTAGACATTTTGGTTTTAGGTTTTTAATTATAAAGAGACATATTATTTCATAATAAAACCTAAACACAGGTTAATATGGTTGGTAATTAGCATATAATAGAAATGTGTAGGAAATGAATGTCCCCAACCTGCTTAGAAACAGCATGCGCTGTTCTGCAGGATACCTGTTTCCCCGGTAATTATATTTGCAGTGGGTTTTGTCTGCTGAATCAGAATTTTCTTGTGAAGACAGTATGGATTCCCTGCAAGCCAAATTCCTGCTGCATGGATACAGACTCTGAAGAATCTGAGTCCAGATTAGTGACAATTTCTTTCAGTTAAAGACAATTTCCTTTCAGGCAACCATTTGACCAGTCTTGCTGGCTGTGTTCTAGACACACACCGTAGACAGAGTGGGTCCTGCGGAGCAGGTGCTGTAGGTTCCCCCTTGCCCTGGCTCCACAGAGATAGGTGGCAGGAACCCGGGAAGAGGGGTTTGGGGGAAGGGAAAGGGACGTGGGCCTGGACCGGCACAAATCCGATTGCCGCTCTGAGAACCGTCGGAGGTACAAGAAAGACCCCAGGACTTGCTTACCTCTGGTGGGAGCCAAAGGTCAAAGTCCTTTATTCGGGGTGGGCGAGGAAATATGTGAGGAAATACATCGGGTGTTTGGAGGCGGGCGTGGGTAGGCAGCCCACCTGCCAAACTCAGCGCACAGATTGCAGGACCATGGGGCAAGGGCCGGCGGAGGGCAGCGGACCTGCGCGGGCGGGAGGAGGGGCCTCAGTTTCTCCTACCCTAGGAGCGGGGAGTCCTTAGCGCCCCCCCACTCCTGCCCCACCCAAGTTTTCTGCCTGCGTCCATGGCGTGGCAAGGTACTTCTGCTGAGTCAACAGTGGAGCGGAGGCGAAGCCCTCAGCGAGCCCTGCTCGGCTTCCCTTAGGCCCTGGTACCCCTTCTGTGTCTACCCAGGAGGAACGGCGCACGATTTTGCCTTTTGATTTATAATTTATGGACTCTGCACTAGGCTACTCACGATCACGGTGGCTGGTACTGCCTGTTGTAAAGACAGGTTTGATGTTGACAGTTAAAGCTTGCTTGACATAATTTGAATATTATTTTCTTTAGAAATTGAAGGGAAAAGAAAGCCTGTCCCTTGAAATAAAGTCCCGCCACATTCGGCATTCAGGACCCGTTTATCTTCCGTTGTTTAAGAAATATTAAAAATATTTGCAGTGGCAAGATACCATCCGAGTAGTCTGCAAGATAAATTAGGAACAATGCTATCTTGCCTTTGATTTATGGCCTAGAAAATGTAAATACATTCCCATGCGTACAACTTCGTGAGTGAAAAATGCCAAGCGCAGTTTACCGTGATTATTCTGGGCTAAAAACTCTGTCTCCTTGTGGGTTTTATGGACGAGTTGCTGGGAACACCAATCCACATGTTAGTGTCTCCTGAGGAATGCTGGGAACTTCGGCCCCTTTGGCAGGCAGAGGTGAGAGGGCACCTGTGTGTTTAACAGTGGGTTTGAGAGTTAGGATCACGTGATGAGTGGTTTGTTGGGAAGTGTCTAGCTTGGCAAGACTGAATGTGTAGCAGAGGCCAGACCCTCTCCAAGGTTCAGCCATTGTGTGCTCCAAGTCACCGGTGTGGCTGTCACACCAGCAGGTGTTAAGAACCACCGGTGTCCCTCACTCGTCTTTTGTATTTCAACGGTGAAGACTCGGCCCCCCCTGAGCAGCCCGTTGCCTCTAGCAGAAACCACCATGCGTTGGGCTTGGTAAGTTTACAGGGCTGATGCACTACATATACAAACAAAGATTTAAAAATAAGAACAAACAAAAACCAGGCCAGGATCCACGTCCCGCCTCAGTCCTTGCTCATGTATTCTTCATCTCCCAGGAAGCCCCTGGCCACCAAGACCTGGAGTTGCTCAGTCTTCCTGTGGGGGTGCCACAGGCTGCATTGGTCACAGCCCATTCCTGAGCCTTCCCAGGTATGATGGGGCATCACAAAACAAAACAATCCATGTTTAAAAGAGACTGGGGCCTAGGGGGGGGGCGTTGGAGAGATGGCACAGTGGTTAAGAGCACCTGCTGTGCTTCTAAAGGACCTGGGTTCGGTTCCCGGACCCACATGGTAGCTCACAGCTGCCTGTAACTCCAGCTCCAGGGCATCCAATGTCCTATGCTGACCTCTGGCCACTAGGAGTGCACACATGTGCATGTGCACATACACACACGCACATACACATGCACACACACAGGCAAAACACTTATATAAATTAAATAAACATATCTTTGCAAAAGGGCGCAGGCTCTAGGGAGAGCCCGAGGACTTCAGTCTGAATCCCTGGAATCCAATACCCACGCGATGCCCGAAGCATCCTCTGTCCAAGGCATGGCAGCTCCTGAGACAGTGAGAATCCCATCCTAATTTATGGCTGGGATGGGAGCTCAGCAGGGCTCCTCCAGCCAGCTGCTGTCCTCACTTCTAAGACTGGCCAGTCTCCCCTCTCACAGAGCCTCCCCGCAGGTTCCTCCCTCTGAGCTGGCCCTCGGGAGGCATTGAGGAGCAGGTCCTGGGTCTGCAGTCTCACTCAGGGCTGAGCACTGTGCATGTCAGAGCAGGCTTGGGTAAGCATTTGTTGGGAGACTTGAAGGAATAAAGGTCACTGGAAGAACGGTGTTTCCAGACCATTGAGGAGGATGTGGCACGGTGACTGGTGGTCTCTGCTGGCTCTGGGATAGGCTCCATGGACAGCTTCTGGTCCTGCTGTAAGCCCTTTAGGCGGCTTACCAGGCCGTGCCATCAGGCCACCTGCAACCACGACTCCATCAGTCTCTAGACTGTTTTACGCATCTTGAAGTGTAAAGTGTATCTCAGAACTGCAAACGCTGGCAATGGTGGACAACCTCAGACAGGGTTCTGAAGGCAACCATGAAGTGTGTCATTGCTGGGGATGGCTAGTTGCTCCTGGTTCACTGCTGTGACGTCATACCTGAAAAAATCAGCTCAAGAAGGGTTGACTCGTGGTTTGAGGAGATAGCCTCTCATGCTGCAGAAGGCATGAGGCAGAACTGGGTGTCATTTGTAGTCAAGAGAAGGAAAGAGCTAAAGACTTTCTAGCATGCTGCTCTTCTTTATTCAGCCCAAGACCCCAGCCCACAGGACAGGGCTGGCTATATTGAGAATGACTCTTCCCTCCTTAGAATTATCCTCACAGAGACACACCCCAGTGTGCCTGTAAATCCCATCAATTTGAGAAGAGAGATTGCTCTTCAAAGGGCAGATCCCAGCCCAGCCTGAGAAATAGTCCCAGGTGCTTCCTAGGAACTAGGCTAACTTAGCGCTAACCCTGCAGACCAAGACTCTGGGGCCAGGGCTTCCCAACAATCTCCTCCTTCCCCCTGAAGCTGAGATTGTTGGAGACAAGTGTGAAGAGGAGAGAAGGCACGATCTCTAAGCATCTCTTAGATGGTCCAGTTGCCCTCCATGCCAGGGGAGTGCACGCCACTCTGCCTCTCCTCCATCCCACATCCCACTAAGAAGGCAACTTCCTCTGGAGAGCAATGTCCTGCAGGTGTACTCTGTTCCAGGAGCAGAGGGCCCTGACTAGCCTAGTACTTCGCCATGCCTACAGAGCTCCTCTAGGGCCACTGGACCCTGTCCTACCGAGGCTCTAACTGGCCAGCAGAATCTTGGTATTTGGTGTGTCTATCGACGGAGTGCTGTAATGATCAGAGTGCACAGAAAGCCCTTACTCATTATTAAAGAGTGCTGGGTCAGCATGCCCGGGGGACCAGGTCAGCTGCGTGACTCCCAGGGTCTGGCCTGTGCTGGTCTCTGCTGGGCTTTCTGACCTCTTTCTCAGCTGCCTGGAAGCTGTTGTGGTATTTTTCTGGGGACAGATAAAGAAAGCAACAATAGAACATGATCCCACCTGCGTCTACACTGGCGAAGCACTTGATTTACTGGGACCACCTTCAGGAGCATGAGTGGCTCAGGCAGGTGCGTCACCAGAAAGCCCACCCCGTGCAGGGGACATCTCACAAAGTCACATCACTGAACCTGGAGTCCCCATGCTTGCAGCTTGTATGCACCCTGACACAGTGGATCTCAGCCTTCCTAGTGCTGAGTCCCTTTAATACAGTTCGTCATGTTGTAGTGACCCCTAGCCATACAATTATTTTTCTTGTTACTTAATAACTTTAATTTTGCTACTGTCATGAATGAATCATAATGTAAGTGTTTGATATGCACATGGTCTTAGGTGGTCCCTGTGAAAGGGTCATTCGGCCCCCAAAGGGGTTGCTACCCACAGGTTGAGAACCGTTGCTCTAGAGCCTTCTGTGAGCACATGTCAGAGGGAGTGGCTTTAATTTCAGCTGAGGGCCTGATGAACTTCCACTCCTTCTATGAAGCGGTGAATGGACCTGGCCTTGTGAGGGTCTCACCTTCAGAGGGTTGCTCACTGGCAGTCACAGGTGTTCTGGTCTCCGGAAGACAATGGCCACATCCTGCCTAGAATCCAGAGTTCTCCCAAAGACTTCAGTAAAAGGCCAGCCCAGGCACGAAGACAGCCCCCAACACACGTGAAAACAGCATCCAGCCAGCCCGTGAGCCTTTGAAAACAAACCAGGAAAGATAAATAAGGATACGTAGCTACTAAAGTAATAAAGAAAACTTTGACATTTTAGAGCCAATCTGGTATCAGAAGTAGATTTTTATCTTTATTTTTCATTTGCCCTTCCATCTATAGATCTCAATCTAGTAAAGCAAATAAACGGGCTGCTGTTACTGGCTATATATTTTCCCCACGACGGAGGCATCACGGTAAAGCCTCTTCTTCCGTGTCGGTAAATAAAAGTGCTATTTCAAACATAATCAAAGGAATAAGAAATACAATTGCCAACGAGGAAGCAGACTGCTGCTCCGAGCAACCTCTCAGGAAGGAGCAGGTCCATGGCAGGATGGACTCGTGTTTACTCTTCCTGTCAAAGACATCTTCGTCCCCAGGACAGTCCCGCGTAAGTTCAGGGCAGATTTGGCTCTTGCTCTGCCGTTGCATAATGGAAATGCCCAGTTCTGTTTGGGGGCTGTGGCTAGCCGTGATGGCCAGTGACTAAGAGAGAAGATAAGAGGTGGCTAGGGAAGAAGAGCCAGAGCAGATGGAGGGGGACAGGCATGATTAGAAGACCACCTACCTACCAAGTTGGGCAGGTGTGGCTGACGATAGCCCACATTCATACCTCCTTCCCGAGTTAGTCTCTGCATACAGACAAAGGGACATGACAATGTTTGACTTGCTGTCTGCAGTTCCATCCGGGACTGTTAAATTCCCAGGGTCCCAGTCCCTGGTGGTGACTGAATCTTGTCACCTCTTGGAGACAGAGGCACAATTCTGACTAAGTCTTGGGAAGATGTCCTCAGCCTGAGCTTGCACAAGATGGACATTGTGTTGGGAATTCCCTTTGCTTTTTCTGGAAGGCATCTTGGCTTTGCTTTGAGGACTGGAGTGCAGCCTCCTTGCATGGAGGGTTTGGAATCGCAGATGTTTGATTCTGGGAACCTGCCGATGACAGTGAATAACGCAGATGCTGCCCTCCCTGAAGAGGACTGGCCAGTTGGAGACTTTCCTCTTGCCCAAGTGACCAGCCCCATGGAAGCCAGTGTCTGGGCTGTCCTCTGCTCTCTCCTCCCTGCTCCTGCTTTGGTCTGGGTGCCACTAGTCCTGCTGGGTAGATGGAGCAGAGATCTCTTTGTGTCTTTGCGAAGTCTCGATATGTTTTGCAGAAGTAAAGGATGGCATAATTTATCACCGTTGAACATGTGCTTTGTTCAATGACAGGGTAATTAGACATTCTTTCGGCAGACACATTAAATATATACTTATGCATTAAGGCTCTGTGTCTCGGATCAGCTCTGTTGATTTATTCCTTATGCTTGGATCTTTGCCTGTTGATAGCCATATAAAACTAAACTTCCCTGCCAAGAAACAAAAGTGACAGGAGAAAAGCAATGGGTTCCATATGTTAACTAAGTCAAGCTGGAGGATGGGCTAGGAGACAGAGAAACTTGAATATGCTTGAGCGTGTGCACAACCTCACTAGCCAGTTGGGGCTTGGTTCTCTCTCCACCCCCCTTCCCTCACCTAGCATTAATTATGCAGTGGCAAAAATAATTTTGCATACATAATGCTGACCTCTCTCACTAGAGGGCAACAAAGCCCAGCTTAAGGAGTCTCCACCTTCTGTTCCCAGTGACAGGAAGTGTTTAATAAGGAGCCACATGGATTTTGTAATGAACTCCCTATTAATTTTACATAAGCGGAAAGTTACTTCGGAAAACCGGGCTCAGATCCTGCAGACGCGCCATTGGCTTCCCCAACAGGTGGGAGGAGCAGCTGCCTGCCAGTTCTCACCGCTGGCTCAGAGGGGCACAGCTGACTTTCACTTGGGGGTGCAGCCTTCCAGCAGTCACACCCCGATCTCCAGGAGCTTTACTTGTGGAGAAGGACTGGACTCCCCTGCAGATCCTGGGCCTGTGTGCTTCAGGTGGTGACCCCCAGGCTCTGGATGACGCGTGCGTCCTGCTGTGTGCCTGGCCCTCTCCCTCAGCCTCTCAGCCTGTCCTGTCTTCCAGCCCTGGATGGACCCTGCTGTGGCTTCACCCATTCCTTTTCTTGATTGGTCTTGAGTCTCTTCCAGGGAGTTAGAGGTTAACCTTAGGATGTGGAGTCCATATTGACTTTTGTCCCCAAACACGAAGGCAGAAGTCAAGGTGCTCAGTGCCAAACATGCTCAAGGAGACAATTTACGTCTTTAAAATTCCATGTAATAACTTCACAGAAGGTGCTGGGACGTTCTGTCCAGTTTCTAGGTAAAAGCATTTCTGGACTCTGTGGATTTCTTCATGGGC
The DNA here is from genome assembly GCA_026225945.1 of Cricetomys ansorgei. NCBI lineage: Eukaryota > Metazoa > Chordata > Mammalia > Rodentia > Nesomyidae > Cricetomys > Cricetomys ansorgei. The sequence continues at coordinate 9,764,648 of JAMJFZ010001249.1, read as the reverse complement.
TCTCCTCCCTGAATTGTAGCTAAGCCTTTGGCTGCTGGCTCAGCTTCAGGGAAGCAAGTACAGTGTAGGTCCACGTGGGTCTGGGCATGCCTTTGGTTGGAGGGCTGAGAGCTGTGGGAAACACTTCCCGGGAGACTGTTGTCAGTGGAACATCTCAGTTTATTGAAGCAAGGGTGGTTACATTTATTGGAAAAAGGCAGGGGAGGGTCCTTGGTACCCAGAGATGGGGGCCGCTGGTTAAGACGGGGATACGGGGCTCATTTGTCTAAGGGTCAAAGTCCTGCAATAGCACCTTCTGCATAAGGTGTGATCCCATAGGGAAAAGAGGAAGACACCTTATCAGAAAACGGGCTCAGCTCTAGGCTTCCAGCTACAGCCTTCAGACAAGCACCAACCAGCCCACGTTCCTTTGCCAACGACCTGCTCTGAAGCAGGCAGCATGTAGAGTTTAGCTGGATTTTGCCAGGCCTAAGAAAATGGGGAGCAGCTGAATGCCTCCTACTCTCAGGATGAGAATGCTGGGGTTCCAAGCATGCTTTGACCCACTTTTAGCTCTAGGGCAACCCCATAAAACTCTGTTAAGGAAGGAAGAAACTTTAAAGACCTAGGGACTTGGGCTGGATTGTGCTCAGTGGTTAGAGCCCTGGCTGCTATTGCTGAGGACGTAGGATTGGTTCCCAGCATCCACATGGTGGCTCACAACTCTGTAACACCAGTTAAGGGGTCCTATGCCCTCTTCTGTGCTGTGCACACATGGTACACATATATACATTCAGGCAACACTCACACACATAAAATAAATAAATCTAAATAGATGTTTTAAAGACCTAGAAACTTGTAAAGGACCTGACTGGGAATGCATCTTTTGTTACTGAATTTGTTTAAAATATTGTTGGAGAAGGGAGCAAAGGCTTCGGGTTTCCAGGGTCTTTTACCAGTTGTTACCTGTGTGGAGAGCACTTGGAGTCTCTTCTGTGTGAAGTCTTTCCTGCCCCTAAGAGCAATGAGCATCACATTGCGCTCCACAGGAGGAGCAAGGCATGCTACCACATCCACATCCTCAATCGCGGTCAGGTACTCAGCTCTGCTACCCAGCTTCACTTTACTGGCAGGAGCATAGCCAGGCAGGGAATGGGAGTGGGTAGAGACCTACAGATGCTCCTCCTTCTTCTTCTTCTCTTCTTCTTCTTCTTCTTCTTCTTCTTCTTCTTAATTATTATTATTATTATTATTATTATTATTATTATTATTATTATTATTATTACTATTATTATGCAGCCGAAAGCCCTTTGGGAGAAATGGTCAGAGAGCTGCAAATAAGTCCCAGCTGTTTCCAAGTGCCGTGGACCCATTACTGTTGCTGTGACAAAACCCCACAATCTACAGCAACTTCTAGAAAGAAGAGTGTATTTTGGCTTACGGTTTCAGAGGGTCAGAGTCCATCATGGTGAGGAGACGTGGCGGCAGGCGGCAGGCATATGGGGGCCAAAGCTGAGAGGTCACATCTCATCCAAGATCATGAAGCAGAAACGGAGTGGAGGTGGCCTAAGGTTTTAGTCTCAAAGCCCACCCTCAACAACATGCTTCCTCCAGAAGGGTGGCATCACCCAAACCTCTACAAACAGCCCACCGAGTGGGGACCAAGAGTTCAAACGCTCAAGCCTAAAGCAGGGTAGGGGGTGGAGGCAGGGGGGATGGGGACATTCTCATTAAAGTGGCCATATCCTATGATGTGTGAACTTGTGAATTGTTAGGCATGGTCCCTTACTGTCTTTGGCCTCGCTGTTCTCCCTGGGAGCACACACCCAGGCATGGACCCAGATACGAGCAACACCAGCTTGGCGTCTCAACCCTCCAATCCCTGAGCACAGATCTGCTTGTCCAATGCCCAAGTCCCTAACAATTTCCTTTGGAACGTAACTTATCCTATGAAGACAGAACTGAATTAAAAGCACTCTGGAGAGGAAACAGATTGCAGATATAGATTAGGAGCACAGCCTAATCCTTCACAAGCATTAAATATTTAACGTAATTGCACCACAGGTGCCAGGGAGATGTCAGCATTGTTTAATTAGACTTAATTAAACATAAGGAAAAGTCAAACGTGAATTCGGGTCGAGTTTTTTTTAATAGATTACAAAACCTCCCGTTCTGGGGTCCCATGTGTGGCCAGGCGACACTTGCCCTGTGTTAACTAGGGAGCAAGCCTCACAGAGGGGAGGGAGGCCAGGGAAGAAGACCCACATGCTGTCTGTGAGCAAGAGGATTGTATTTGTGGATGTGGCGAAAGACACGCTTTTTAAATCAAGAGACTGCACAGGGAGTTGGCCTGTCTTCTGCCTGTCTCAGGTCTCGTTACCGTCCTGACCCCTTTTCACTGGTCTGGGGACATTGACCGTCACCCTTATCTGCTCACACAGTTGTGTGTAAAGATACACACGCACATGTGGAAAGCATCGTGCACACACTCTGCTCTTCTACACTGGAATGGGATCTGACCTGTACCGTCAGCCCGCAGCCCTGGCTCTAAAGGCTGACCAATCATGTAACAGCGAAGTTGAGCATTCAGGGCTGGGGTGGAGCTTAGCATACATGAAGCCCTGGGTGCAGGGTTACTCCAGAGAGCCTTCTACCTCACAGTCAATATTGAATCACACCTGCAAAGCCCATCTTCGTAAGATACAAGTTCACTGGACTGGAGGGCTGGGACATGGGCATGCTGGGGTCACAGCCCTTGATACCACAGTGGCTTTGCTACTTACACGACCCATAACTTGTTGTTGGCTTAGAGTCAAGAGACCAAGTCTGTTGAAAATAGCAGGCTTGCTGGCATGGAAGGGTGCCTTTTGTTGGTGTGCTGGTGGGCACATATATACTCCACTGGTGCACGTGTGTGTACACACATACACACTCCATCGGTGCATATGTGTGAACACACACATATCAGTGCAGGCGAAGACACAGCACTGATAACAGTGGATGTGGGGAGGGTAGCCAGCCTGATTCCTACTCGTTCATCTCCTTTCCATCCTCCCTCCTTCCCCATGTTCTGTTACATTGGGAATCCATATTTCTTTTCTTAAGCTGAAACACCCCATCAATACACACCAAGCACACATTTAGAACCAACCTGTTAGTCTTCTTCAGGAGCTCAACCAGGCTGGAAATTAATGCATCATTCATCTTTGACAAATGGGCTCGGTCTTTAAACCTTATAAATTACCAAAAGTCAAAACACTTTCTGACTTACAGTCTTATTATTTTTCCCTCTGCTTTGGCAATACAGTATGATATTTGTAGAAATCGAGTTTTTTTTTTTTTTTCACTCAAAGGGAAAAGAGCTAATTTTTAGAAAATTGAACTTTCCTTGCCAGAGACTCCCGATTTGGTTATATGGAATCCTTTGTTGAGTATTTGGACAAACAATGAGTTCAGGTGCACAAAAAGCTGGGAAGGGGCCTGGGTGTCATGCTTTAGAAACTGTTCCGGGCAGTTCCGGTGGGCCATTGTGGTAACCACTGTTCTGGTCTGCAGATGCAATGCTTCTTGGTTGCTGGGGTTCTGCCCAGCTGGAAGCAGATGCCAAACAACTGGCATAAAGTCGGTACCCACGCTTGGCCCCTACGGCTGTGGTTTGAATTCGGCTCAAAGTTTATGTCTGGGTGCTGGTTAGTTTTATGTCAACTTGACACAAGCTAGAGTTGTTAGAAAGGAGGGAGCTTCAACTAAGAAAATGCCTCCAATATGGTTGGGCTGTTGTAAGCCTTTAGGGCATTTTCTTAGTCAGTGATTGGTACAGGAGGGCCCTGGCCATTTGTGGATGGGGCCACTGTTGTGCTGATAATCCCCAGTGCTTTAAGAAAGCAAGCTGAGCAAGCCACAGGGAGCAAGCCAGTAAGCAGCTCCCCTCCATGGCCTCGGCAGCAGCTCCAGGTTCTGCCCTAACAGCACTGACAGAAGTAAGCACTGAGCTCACTAGAAAGCTTGTTGTCCATCAATTTGCCCACCTATCCTGATTCTCACGCAGGAGCCTAGGAGCAGGCTTCCTAGGGCAGAAATGTAGAGGAAAAGATAGTCTTAAACCTGAGTGCAGAGGTTCAAAACAGGGTTTGGATATGCCCAGCACTGATCTCAGACAGCCCAGAGCACCTTCTAGACACCAAGAACAGAGGCTATGGTTGGTAAATAGGCATTGGTAAATTTGTGGTGATATGGTATAAACTGATTTTTCTTATTTTTCCAGCCCAGACAAGAACTCTCCTTGCGTGTTGGGGAAACGATGGGATGGATCGTATTTGCTGCTAGACTCCCACAGGGATAGCCCTGTAATTCATGCCCTGAGTGGAGCCCGATAGTTGCACAGTCAGCAGACTAAGAGTGAAGGGTTATGGCAGTTCCCATTCTGGAACTAGGAAGAACCCATCAGAGCTTCAGGTTGGGTACGGGCAGAGGAGATGGTGTGGCCACCTGAGCTGGGAGAGTGTGGAGGAACCCCACCACAAGACCAGGGGAAGTGGGTGGGTGACTCAGCCAGAGAGCAGTCCTCTGTAGTGGGGATGCCAGGGGACAGCTAGAGACAGAGTCAGGTCAGCCTTGTCTGGGTGAACACCGTAAGCCGCAGCCGGAAGCCAGGCCACAGCCGGAAGCCAGGAGGGACAGGCATGTCCTCACACCCTGGTGTCGATCTCGGCCCTATATCTGGTCACATGGCAGCATCAGTGCTCAGCTCCCTAAAAGCAGACTCAATCCCTGGTTAAAAACAGGAAAGAATGTTAGCTAATGTGTCCAAGCACAGAGGGGAGTGAGGGTCCATGTGCTGGGATTTAAATTCTCCATGAGGTTTCAGTATATGGGGTGGGTGGTCATCTTCAACCAGTGCCCATTGGCACACATTGCAGTACTTACAGATAATGCCAACGCAAGCTGAAGTGCTCTGGCTGTTAAGTAATTCATTTTAATATTCTGAACACTGCAAAAATTAAAGCACAAATCACGATCTTTTTAGAGTATACCAGGGCATCGTACTTTCCCTGTATAGCCTTCAGGTCTTAGCTCATTTTCCTCCTCTCGCCTTGGTTCTGTGGTCCAGGGAGTTATCTCAGGGCAGCCAGGAATTGGGGTCTGCATCGATTGCTGTTCACATGTTGAATGTGACCCCACCCGACCTCAGTGGGATTCTCCAGGCTTCTCCTTCCTGATGGGACGTCCTCGGGAGTTAGTCCATCTTACATTCTTTCCCTTCTTGCTATGCTATGTGTCTTCTAAGAGTTACCATGATTTCTAATTCTCTTTTGACAGCTTTATAAAAAATGTGTGTGTGTGTGTGTGTGTGTGTGTGTGTGTGTGTGTGTATGTGTGTGCAATGAGACCCACTTCGCACCCAGCAGGGGTATCTCTTCATACTGGAGGGTTTGCTAGCATGCTGGTGGTCACTGCTCCCAAAGGGATGCTCCACGGTATGGCCATGCCCTGTACACACCTCCAGCAGTTCCTGTTTGCTGTTTACTAGTGGTACACACATGGCCAGACTTAAGTTAGGTTTGTCAATTCTGCCCCCACCAGCCACCACACCACACCAACTTAGCTCTGCTGGCTGGGGCAATGACCTTCTTGGACCCTGAAGGCAGCTTCACTCAGTTCTTCTCAGGTCTCTGGGGCTGTGGGAGATGACTGTGGGATAGATCCTGGAGGCTTGTGCAAGCTCACCCCTCTTCCCAAGCTTCTCCTTCAGACAAGACAGCATATTACCCTCGGGCATGGTGCCTGTGGGCACAGCGTTGCCGATACTGAGTGGCCCTTCTTGCTGTAATACACAAACCGTCCAGTCTGGATTCCTTCTGCGTTGAACAACTCTGCTTTGTAAATAGGTAGGGATCATAAAGGCCTCCTTCGAGAGGGAGCACTGTGGCTGGGGTCCTGAATGGTGTACTTTGCGGTGCCCTTAATACAGCCATGCTGCCCAGTGAAGTCCGTAGCACGCAGACAAACCGGTGTCCTCAAGGTGTTCCGTGTGTCTGAGTGCAGAATACAGAACCTGGGTGACTTCTTTCTGGCCTTGGGTCACACAGCCCGTGGCAGGTCTGCTGACAACCACAGCACCTTAGTTTCTGAGATGAGGTCTCTCACTGAACCTGGATCTCATTGACGAAGTTAGACTGGCTGGCCAGAGAACTCTAGAAACCTGCCTGTCTCCAACTCCCCCAAATACTGGGCTCAGAGTTACTGTGCCTGGGAGTGCTGGGACCTCACGCACACATGGCGGAGCTGCCTCCAGCTTCGTATGCGACTTTTTATCTCTTACATTCATCAGTTTGAGCTTTTAGGCTTAACTCTTAAACCTGATATTATTGAATTTCTCCTATATTTGCTTGTTGCCAACATAATGCGAGTTATAGAAAAATAAAGTCCTCTTCCTTGTATGTGTGAGTTGGGACAATGGGACATACCCTCCTTTCCCCTCTCAACGATGGCTGCCTTTTCCCAGGTATCTTCCACACAGACACACCCAGGCCTGGAATCCCCGTCTCTCCATCAACCCCACCTAACGGGCACTCACACAGTCTGGGTGTCTTCATTTTACGGCCGTTCAGTTTGTGTGTATGGTTGAGTCAGGGTGGGGGCTTTGTATCGGTTGAGTCTGCTCTTAGATCCTCCTCATGGTCTGCTGTGTCTTACCCCTGACCCCACAGTCACAGGCTCCGCAGTCAGAGCCCTGGGTCTCTCACACATGCCTCCCGAGGGTCCCTGTTAATATTGTGTAGATTCTTACTCAGTCTATCGTATCCCAGAACAGTCTCTAAAATCCCTCCAGGACTCCCCCGTAGTTCTAAGATAGCCCCCATGACTGTAGGTACTTCAGGGGCCAGCCAGAGAACCGACCAAGTAAACATTGCTCTCCATGCCAGCCATGTTCCCTCCATACCTGGAAGATAGCAACCCCTCGTTCTCTTTTTCTGGGAGACCCCGACCTTTCTCTTTTCCCTCTACTCATGTCCCTCATAACTGGCCCAGGCCAGTTCCGTTCCACAGGAGCCATCCACACCAGTTGCCCCTTCCCTGATTTTCTGCCTATGTAAGTGTCCTGGGGGGGTCTTACATGTTGTCACACTTGTGTGTTGTCACACTTGCGTGTTGTCACACTTGCGTGCTGTCACACTTCCATGCTGTCACACTTCCGTGCTGTCACACTTGCGTGTTGTCACACTTCCGTGCTGTCACACTTGCATGTTGTCACACTTCCGTGTTGTCACACTTCCGTGCTGTCACACTTCCGTGTTGTCACACTTGCGTGTTGTCACACTTGCATGCTGTCACACTTCCATGCTGTCACACTTGCATGCTGTCACACTTGCGTGCTGTCACACTTCCGTGTTGTCACACTTGCATGCTGTCACACATTCCGTGTTGTCACACTTGCATGCTGTCACACTTGCATGCTGTCACACTTGCATGCTGTCACACTTCCGTGTTGTCACACTTGCATGCTGTCACACTTCCGTGTTGTCACACTTGCATGCTGTCACACTTGCGTGCTGTCACACTTCCGTGTTGTCACACTTGCGTGCTGTCACACTTGCGTGTTGTCACACTTGCGTGTTGTCAAGCCCTTTGAAGTCTTGCCTGTTTCCCAGGAGCATCTGTCACATCTGTTTCCCAGCTCATCTTGGGGGATGAGCAAGAAAATTTACAGAGACGTAGAAACTACAGCACTGACCCCAATTGCAGCTCTTGGGACCAGGTCTGAGGAGAGGCAAAGAGAGCTGAACAAGGCAGGCTGCTAGCTGCAGAAGGTGGAGTGCAGCAGGGTCCTCACCAGTCTCCTTCCTAAATAAAAGCTCCACAGATGCACTTGAACTTCTGGTGAAAATGGGACTTTTCAGGTGAAATTGTTAGTGATCGTGGGACATGTCCTGGACCGTCTGGGTGGGACCACATTTGTAATCTCCTAGAAGAAGGAGGCAGGAGGTCCCAAGTTCACGGAAGCACAAGACTACAGAGACGAGGAGGGCACACGAGCCAAGGGGTGCACGGAGTCCATGCCTGTGAGCCCAGACAGAAGCCAGTCCTCGGATTTAGTTTCAGGGTGCTGACTTCAGATTTTTGGTTGCCAACTCTGGAAGCAAGTAAATTGTGGGTTCTAGGGCGATAAGTCTGAGTTCTTTTGTCATGGTAGAGACAGGGAGTGAGTATGTTACAGTCCCAGGATTTTGTTCTCAGAGCACCTGCATGGAAGCCTTGCCCTTGGTGTGAGGACAGCCGAGAGAGCCGGTAGGAAGCAGAGCTGCTGAGCTCTGATCGTTTCCTCCAAAATCCACCAGTTGAAACTTAATCGCTGGCATAAAAGTGAGAGCTTTTGGGACTGGGGAGATGGCTCAGTCTTTAAAGTGTTTGCTTAAAATCATGAAGACCTAAGTTCAATTCCCAGCACCCCCTAAGAGGCCATGAGCAGAGGGCATAAATCTTTAACCCAACCCTGGGGAGGTGGAGAATGGAGGATTCTTTGCTCACTGGCCAGCCAGCTAGTGTAGCCTAACTAGTGGTCTCCAGGTTCAGACAGAGACCATGTCTCAAAACTTAAAGTGGAGAGCAAATGAGGAAGATGGCTGACAGTGACTTCTGGCCTCCACACGCACACACATGCAGGTGTACACACGTGGATGTACACACGTGGACACACACACACATATAACACACACACACACACACACACACACACACACACACACACACACGAGACCTTTAGATGACCCTAGAGTTGGTCTTCTCATCTTAAAATTGTTTGTATTGTATTTGGTTAGTGTGTGTGTGTGTGTGTGTGTGTGTGTGTGCATATGCATGTTGTGTGCATGCGTGTGCACACGTGTGGCATGCCAAGGAGCACTTGTAGAGTTCAGAAGATAACTTGAAGGAGCTGGTTCTTTCTTTCTGATGTCTGGTCCTGGCGATGAAGGTCCTAGGCTTGGAATCAGGTGCTCACCACCCGAGCCATGTCACCAGATCATGGGGAAAGTCTTAAATTTCCAATCACCACTCCTTTCACATGAGAAATTTTGAAACAACTTCCAGGTAGGTTAGCTAGTATGCAAATCGAAGATTTGCTGATAATAACTAATAAGGAAATTTATTTTAAAACATCTCTTTAGCGCACACACAGGTTATCATTTATTAAAGATTGAAGCAAATTTGCATACTGATGAGACGGACGCGTTTCTCTATTTTTACCTAGAAATTGAATCTTGGCTGAAAATTTGATCCTGCAGGATGTAGAGTGCATTCACTTTTTTTTTGAGCTTATTGATATTTCAGTTCTATAATCATCAATTCTGAGAATGCTGCTTTGCATAAATACGTAGCATAAAATGCCAGAAATATGTTTAGAGCCATTTTGGAGATTGTTGGAAATCCTGTCCTAATCCCAGGCCAGAATTTGTTTAATGATTTAAAAAAAATGAAACTCAAGTTATTAACTCAAATAGCAATTTTAAAAATCAAACACCCTAACAAGATGATACACTGACTCGGTACACACTTCCTGAGGGTAAAATATTAAATGTCTTCGTTTTCTGTAATTAAATGACTGTGTTGCTATAGGAGCAGAAAACCAGGGGCTGTGCGCAATGGGCGACAGTCTGGAGTCTGAGCCCTGCCTCGCCGGAGTGTGTGCTGGTCTGGGGAGTGCCAGGAGGCACACAGCAAAGCGGCCTGTCTTCAGAACCGCACCGTGAGGTCACATGACAGCCCCAGATTCATCAGAATTCTGTTTCTAATTAATTTATGTTTGTTGCACAGCCAGAGATCTTTTACTGTGGACAGTCTTCACAGTCCTCACATTCAGTGCATGACACAGGTAACAGCCCACCACTAAGGAAGCCAGGCTGTGGGGGACGCAAAGGGCTGCTCTCCCAGACCTGGCCCTGCTGGTGCCTGGATCCATCCTGGCACTTGGTTACAGCAGCATGAGTGGGCTAAGCCGGTACCTCCCTGCAAGTGTCCTCCTTCTCCTGGCCAGACAAGAAACAGAGTGATTCCTTCTCCCCCTCCCACTTCCCCCAAATTTATAGAGCTGAATTACAGTCAAATAAGAGGCAGCTCTGAGTTTACTTAGAGATTCTCCATCTTGTTACTGAAAGATGCTGCAGCTGCCCTCTCATCTCACAGCTGGAAGCAGAGCTTGCCGCTCCTCCTCATCTTCTGCTGTCGTTGAGGTTGGACCGTCATGAAATGAGAGATGCTCCGAATGCGTCTGGAGTCCAGAGGTCTGCTTTGCAGTTAGTCATGTTCGGATTCACGGTTTGGAGACCCCTCGCGAACACCTCAGTGACTCGAAAGACATAACTTTGTGTTTTTCTTGCATGTGTGTGTGACCGTGTGTGTGTGTGTGTGTGTGTGTGTGTGTGTGAGACACTGTGTGTGTGTGTGACTGTGTGTGTGTGACTGTGTGTGTGTACCTGTGTGTGTGTGCGTCTGTGTGCATGTGAGACTGTGTGTGTGTGTGACACTGTGTGTGTGTAACTGTGTGTGTGTGACCGTGTGTGTGACTGTGTGACCATGCATGTGTGTGTGTGTGTGTGTGTGACCGTGTGTGCACACGTGGTATGGGTGCTCTTGCACTGTGTGCCTGTCCTGTGGAAGCAGAGGACAGCTGCCATATTGTCCCTCAGTTGCCATCCAGTACTTTTTAGACAATATCTCTCCCTGGCTTTGAACTCACCACGTAAGCCTCATCTTTGCACAGTGCTTTACAGATTGAGACTTTTGCCCAGCCCTGAGCTGTGAGGATCGTTCTCATGGTGACCAAGGGTGTTGATATGCTGTTCAAGTGGTGCTGCCTGTAATCACCCAAAGCCCCCCTCACAGGAGCTGGGTGACTGAATAACCGACCATTTGCTCCTGTTCATCCAAGACCTCCCTCTGTCTGCCTTGAGAGACAGGTTGCCGTGGATCTGATTTCACAGGCTGGGCTCTGCTATTTTCCTGAGAGAAAGCACACACAGACTCAGAATTACAGAACACAATCCACTATCTCATTTCTTCTTGAATTTTAGACTTAGTCATGATTTTGAATGTGGATTATTCGAGGGCTCAAATGAATTCATCTCTTAAATAAATCGCTTTGCATTTTCTGGAAAGTAGAGATGCTGGCTGCGACTGTATAAAACCGTTTAAACACGAGGCTAGGGAGCATGTCTCTAGGGAGGCTGCCCGGAAAGATTCACTGTAAGGAGCCTCGGGTCTGGGTGTGGCCATCTCCAGCATGGTGCCTGTCACCCAACCTCCATTCCTACCATAGGTGATCCCAGCAGTGAGCTGTGAAGGCCGGAGGAGCTTCCTGCCCATCCCCCCAACCTGAGCCCCCTCCTTTTCTTAGTCCTTCCACAGAATGGGGTTTCTGCTCTCTGTTGCCCGGCCAGCCTGACTTGGTAGCTGATCTCTCTGGAAGTGTCTAACGCAGTCTTCCTTCATGTAATTAAAGACATTTTGTTCTTTTCTAAGTCTTACTCGTGAGAAAACATGAATGTGAGATTTTCCTTCATTTGGGATGATGGCAGGTAATGGTGTCACCCACACCAACTGCGTGTTCCTTTTCTACAGAAAAAGAAAATTTTTTGCGTTTATTTATTTATTACTCTGTGTGTGTGTGTGTGTGTACATGTGTACATGTATGTGGGCATGAGCATACACCCCAGTGATCATGTGCTATGTGTGTAAGTCAGAGGACAACTTGCAAGAATCAGTTCTGTCTCTGACCACACGTGGAACCTCTGGATGAAACTCGGGTCATCAGTCTTGGAGCAAGTGCCTTCACACAGTACCCCATCCCAGCCTTGGTTCCTTGTTTGTGAGACGTTAAACAACACCCCCACTTTGCCTGCTCCAGAGTGGGGGTGGGTATCCAGCTCAGGCGAGGAGGAGTGTGGAGGGCACAGCCCATCGGACAATCTGGGTTTCAAACCCAGCTTGGCCCTGATGGCTGGCTGGATGCATTCAAACAGCCCCTCAGACGCCTGACACTTCCTGTTCCCTGTGAGCAGGTGATCAAGTCGAATGTGTGGATCATTTTAAGGATTAAATTAAATGAGATCTCATACCTGAGACCTTTGGCTTGATGCCTAAGCACTAGATGAATGACAGCTATTATGACTGTTATCTCTTCGCAGCCCCAAACTCAAAATGAGTTATTTTTACAACATCTTCAAGATAAGAAAGTTGATTTGACATTCATTTTTACAGCAGGCTCAGAAAATTTCCCTCCAAGCCCCCACCTCAAGGAAGATTTCACACTCTTAAGTCTTGTCTTGCATACTGACTTCTTTAAGATCTGGCAGTCGATCCCACCACTTGCAAGCGAGGCTAAGTGCTTGATGCAGGCAGGATGTGCTGTGAACGGAAGCTCCGCCTCTGGCCACGGTGTGACCTCAGCACTTGCGCCTTGGATCCCACCCTTCTCCGAGGTCAGCATCCTCGCCTTCTCTTGTATGTTTACCATATTCTCCAACAGACTGTCTGGAACCCGGCAGGGACCCCCGCTATCTTGTGAATGCTTGGGTCAAGGAGGTGTTGGGATGCGTGTTGACTGGCTGAGAACAGGAGCCAGTTCTTGGTGAACTCCTATCCTGGGACGATCACTTTGCCCAGGGACTTTTCACAACCAATCAGCTACTGGTCCATAGAAATCAAACTGAGCACATCAGAGAGACCACTGTGCAAGTGTGACCAGCTTCCAGCACAGATGTGCTCTTCAGGGCAAAGAAGGGGTGTGGTGGGGTGCACTGTATGCTCTCGTTCTGAAGGATGGTTGCTTAGTGTGCCTATGATCTGTGGTCTCAGCCAGTCAATGCAGTTAGCAGCACTTGTCAAGGTTTCTGATGAGCCGACAGCAGCTATGGGGAGACTCGGGTGGCATGTTCACCTACTCACGAGCTAAGGTATTTCTGATTCCAAAAAGTTTAGATTAACAGGGAATACATTAGCCTGTTTTGGGACTGTTTAATGAGCACGCTAGAGTAGGTGCCTCAAACAAGAGACATTTGTTCCTCAAGGTTCTGGAGGCTGGAAGTTCAAGATTAAGGTGCTAGAAGGCATACCCTGGCTTACACAGCCACCGTCTCCCTCTCCAGTCTTGGCCGGACAGGGAGACAGAGAGCTCCCCTCCCCCTTCTCTCCATCTTAGCCATTTAAGTGAACAGCAGCAGTAGTTGGTCCTATCACAATGCTGTAAGCCATCTCTGTATGTTACATAACATTTTTTGTCATCCCAAAAGTAGACTCCTCAGGCCCTGGGCAGTGTGCGTCTGTCACATGAGAGCCTCATGTCTTCTTCCCACCATGAGACTCAGATGGAGGAGGCATGGTGGAGCCACGACATTGGGTGTCTGGCTTCTGAGACTCAGGTGGAGGAGACATGGTGGAGCCATGGCTTTGGGTGTCTGGCTTCTGAGACTCAGGTGGAGGAGGCATGGGTGGAACTATGATCTTGGCTTCTTCACTTACCTTGATGCTTCCAAGGTTAACCCACCTTGTAGTGTGTGTCAGGGCGGTGCCATTTCTCATCCACCTCATTCCATTATGTGCATGTAGAATAATCTGTCAATCTACACCTGGTAATAGGCAGCTAAAGAAGTCCCACCATTTGGTCCCCCTTGGTTTCCCCATTGTGAACACGTGTGAATGAGTATTAGTGGTAGCGTTTGCTTTCTTTCAAAGATATATTTATTTAACTTAGTCTGTGTGTGTGTATATGTATGTATGTATGTATGTGTGTGTGTATGTGTGTCTGTGTCTGTGTGTGCGAGTCTATGTGTGGGTATATGCACTTGAGTGCAGGTACTCAAAGAGACCAGTCAGGGGTGTCAAATACTCTGGGGCTAGAATTACAGATGGCTGTATTTACAGGTTCTGGGTATCCAACTGAGGTCCTCTGAACAGCAGTGCACGCTGCCAACCAAGCCATCTCTGCAGCTCCTCCTTTTCGTTCTTTGAGACAGGATCTCTCACTGGGGGCTGGGGTTGGCTGGACACGGAACTCTGGGGATCCTTCATCTCCTCAGTGCTGGGAGCACACACCCACGAGGGACCCTTCTCACGTGGGTGCTAAGGATCAAATGTGGGTCCTCATGATTGCAAGAGCGACATCTCTCTGCCCTGTGGGGAGGTTCACTTTCCTCAGTACTCCCTTCTTTCTGCAATGAAAGCAGCTGATTTCTGAGCAGGACACTTGAAACGAGAGGGCGGGGCTTCATTTCCAATTTGCCGGAGCCTGCGCGTGAGCAGGTGTTCTGCTCAAGTGCGCCCGGCTCTCGCTCACGCATCCCGTCAACGTTGACAACACTTCTTCCCTGTTATGAACCTGGGTCTCAGGCTCGGCTTAATTGTTTAATAAAAAAGGATTTTCCCAGTGGTCAACTCTCTATTGGTGTGTTCTCAGTGGAGATGGAGAATGGGAAGACTTTTCTGTTTTGGATGCTGGTGATACCTTCTGTAGCCAACCACATGAGCATAACACCCAGGCAGGCTTCAGAATGGCCCTCGGGTTCTCTGTCACTAGACTTTCCAAACCAGGATTCAAATCTCTGTGGATTCATGTGACATAAACCAACCTTGGACAGTGCTTCCCAGGTGATCAGCTTCTTTCACTCCTTCTCACATGTAGGTCCCGTCCTTTTAGGGCACCGTGACTAGGAAAGGTGTTCTGGATACACGTGGGTGTACTTACAGTGACTAAGCGGGGTGCCCATCCTGAGGCCTTGAGTTGCTGAAGAGTCATCCCTCCGCCTGAGGCCTTTGGGACCTCATCTGGCTTCATTACCTGCAGTATTTTAAGGTTCACGTTCACCGCATGCCTGATACTGTTAATTGGGCCCCAACGCAGTGGCTGGTTAGATCACAGGCCCAGGGGAGACTCTGGTCTCATTATGCTGATAAACGGGCACAGGAATAACTGGGCCCTACATGCTCATCTTTACTCTCACAGACCAGCGCACCTCACAGCCTTCATCAGAGACTCCTCCTCTTTTTCGCAGTAGATGGGGACTAAGAAGCTATCAACAAATTATCAATATATAAAGAATAAGAGAATGTGGGGGTGCTCAACTCTAAACGGGGTGTCTGTACCACCCCCTCCCCACAAAGCTTAGGAGTCACCTTGGAAGTGGGGACAGAGGGCGTCAGGAGCGGTGGTAGTGGGTGCCTGCAGTGACACAGCGTCTGCCGAATGTGACAACAGTCACACCATGAACTCAGGGCCCCGGGCTCTATGCAGAAGACCTGCACACGTTCAAGCCACAAGATTCCTGAATTTTTTGGGGGGCAGGGCACTCACGAGGTCTCCACCCTATCTAAGGAGCTACTGGAAATTAATGGCTTCTTGAGAAGGGAGAGTCAGTTTTCCTCAGTAATGCAGGCTCCGAGGGCTGTCCATGACCCAGTAGATGGTCCTGCACCGTGCACACACAGATGGTACTCAGTGGACCTGGGGGGGAGGGGGAGGGAAGAAGGGAGAGAGAGGAAAAAGGAAAGAGAGGGAGAGAGTGGGGGGGAGTGGAGGGGGGGAGAGGATGGAAAAGTGGAGATGGGGAAGGCATTGGAAGGAGGAGCTGGGGATGGACTGGACCCACTTAATTACTATGTGCATGCATGAATATTAATCAAAGCATTTAAAAATAAAATAAAGTTGTGTCCTTTGGGTCCTGCAACCTCTCCTGCCCATGTGACTTAACTTGAATTTCCTGACCTCCAGCTGAGCTAGGCTTGCAAGAGTGGGTTTTCCATCTCGAAAACGTCCTTTCCAGGACACCGTGCGGCTCCACAGGCAATGTGAGACTCGGCAGTCACGGCCACCAACTTCATGCCGCAACCTCTGTGTGGGGCTGGACCACTGGGATGAGAGCCTACTGTCAGAGGAAACAGCAGTCTCAGCAGGTTAAGTGCTTAGGGTTGGACTGCACCTCTCAGAAATGGGCGTGTAGTCCTGGGGAACAGAGGGTGCAACTCAGTGGCTGTCCACCGGGGCGGGCTGAGCTCTCGCCATTAAGAGGCGTCCTTTTGTAGTGTCTGAAAAGAACAAAGAACCCAGCATCTGAGGGGGTTGGGGGAAGGCTTGGTTACCACAAATTACAATGTCTAGACAAGGAAATAATAAAGTAGCCGAAAGCAAAGAGACACACGCAGGGCTACGAGACGGCTCAGTTGGTCAAGTACTTGCCCGGCAAGCCCGAGGTCCTGAGTCGACCTGTAGAGCCCACAGACAAAGCAAATCACAGCTCTGGGCTCTGGAGGCAGAGACTGAGGCTGTCTGGCCAGTGGGTTCAGCTGACTCGCTGAGCTCCAGAGATGGGGATGGCTGGGGTTATTTGGCCAGCCAGTTCAGCTGACTCGCTGAGCCCCAGGTTCAGGGACAGATCAGGTCTCAAAACAAACAAGCACTGAGCTGCAAAGTATATGAGGAAGATATCTAAAGCTGACCTCTGATCTCACACCTGAGTGCACATAAGGGCATGTATACTTGCACAGAGAGAGACACACAGACACACAGACATACACACCCTCTGGAAGGCTGTCACCCAGCACTCCATGAGCTGGAAGAAACTATGGAGAAGAATATTAGGCCTACAGTGTTCAGCTGAGTGTCCAGGCCAGATCTGAGAGTCCTTCTTCCTTTAAATTAGGATTGCCACAGAATACATAGGAAGGGGTAAATTTTTGATTTTTCAGAAAACTAAAAAGAGATTTAAATATGGTGCCAATACTACACAGGATATATTTATATTAAAAAGTTATTTATTTTCCAATTTAAATGGGTTTCTACTATTTTTGTTTCTGAAATCTGGCCCCCAAATGGCTGAGAACTGTGAAGGTGCAACTCACACTACCCTAATGTTGGTAGCCACAAAGAAAATGTCACCTCCCCAGTGTAGAACAGAATAACAGTGAATAAAAATGTACAGAGTCAGCATGTTCAAAACCATGTTGACACTGCGGCCAGTGTGTGTCACAGTCATGAATTGGTGACGGCAGCATAAATTGGTATAATTCCTTGCAAAAATAGTTTGACTGTTTGTAAAAAAACAACCATAAAAATATCAACACCCTCCGAGGAGGCAGATTTGGTTAGGGAAACAGCAGGTGACTCTATGTGAGCACCGTCTCAGCATCTCGGCCCTGCAGTGGCCAGAGGACAGTTCAATACACGTCTGTCTTCTGACCAAAGCTCGCTCTGCAACCACTGTACAGGGCAGAAGCCTGAGTCCTCTCAGTGGCCATGGAGGCCCTGCCCACCCTGATCCCAGCCTTCTGCCACCCGTGCTCACCCTAGTCCCTTTCCTTGACTCCCACTGACCTCCTGGATGCACCCCAACACACTGGTACCCCCTGTGTCCACCAAGCCTCCCTCCATTGTCCACTCTGCCTGCAGCTTCCTCCGTGGGCCCTACAGTGCCGTTACCTTCTCAATGAGCCCACCCAGCCATGCACTTCAGCCTCCTTACAAGCACTACCCCTCCTTCACACTCTCCCTTTCTGCCCAGGACCATGTAATAAAGTTCTCTCACTGTTGCTGTTTGAACTTTGCTCCAAGGAGCTTCATATTAAGGTGAGTTTAGCTTTGCAAAAGCAAACCAAGATCAAAACCAGAACAAAACGACAAAGAACCTGTAGCCTTATAGGTCTAAGGTCCTTGTTCAGGCCGTGTTTGGTGAGACTTTGTGGGTGTCTATGCAAAGAACCACAGGCAACTGAGGAATGCTAAGAGTGGGAGAGATAGCCTTCCCTGAGGAAGAGCACGGCAGTTGGTTATCCAGTACCAAATGGTCAGCTCTGAAAACATACATACAAGTCATAGTACATGTATACACTGAGCAGGATATGTGTGTGTGTGTGTGTGTGTGTGTGTGTGCATCAACAAAAATGAAAAAAGAATCCATGAATCTGAAAGGGAGGAACGAGGTAAATGTGAGCATTCGAAGGGAGGAAAGGGAAGGGGAAGATGATGTAGTTGTAATATAATACTAAAAAATAAAAGAAATAATTTTAAAAAACATTCAAGTAAGGGTTTTGTTATACATGAGAGGGTGAAACACAGCTGGGCAGAGCTATCCATCCTTACAATCAGGACCAGAGATCCTGGATGATGGCGATGACGCTGATGCTAACTATCAAGGTGACAGAATCCAGAGGTTCCGGGAGAGCAGCCTCTGGGCATGCTTGTGGGGACCATGTGTGGACCAAGGTGAGATGGGACCCTGGACTGTGCAAAATGGAGAGCACGAGCTGAGCATGCTCACTGTCTGCTGACGGTGGGCACCACGTGATGAGCTGCTTCAAGCTCCTGCCGCCTTGACTTCCCTGCCAGGCTGATGGACTGGAACCGTAGAGTAAAACAACCCTTCTGCCTTGAGTTGTCTCTGTAAGGGCATCTTATCACACGTAACGGGACAATAGTAACTAAGATGACAACTGTGTCACGCACACAGACATGCACTCATGCATTCTGTACACACATGCATTCGCACATACACACACGCACGCATGGTATACACGTTAGTGGTGTTGTCTTGATTTTAGTTTAATTACAAGTTAAAAAGGCAACTTCTTGATGCAAGTGCAATTGGGTGCAGGTTGGGACCCTGGGCCTCAAGCAAGCAGCTAGCAACCACAGGCTGAGCTTTGGCCATGTGACCAGGAGCACCTGGGGCTGGGGCCTGGCGTCCCAGAGGTCTGCCTGCCTTGCCTGCCTCAGTGGAGCAGGCAAGCAGCGAGCGGTGCTTTCCTTGGTAGCTCTGTGCTGCTGCATTGGCGGACCACTTACAGAACCAAATGACCTCCCTTCCCAAGAAGCCATCAATTTCCAGTAGCTCCTTAGACAGGGTCGCGACCTCGTGAGTGCCCCGCCCCCCAAAAAATTCAGGGATCTTGTGGATTGAACGTGTGCAGGTCTTGTCGCTTTGGGACACCCTGAGTCGTACAGGGGTTCAAGTCCCATTGGACACAGAAACCAAACGGCCCTCTTTACTTTTGAAAATGCTTTGGTTTAAAGCAAGCACTGGATGCACTGCCCAGACTCTGTGTGACCTCAGCGTGAGCCTGGATTTGTCAGCTGGGCAGCAGCTCCTTCTGCCCTGAGGGTTCCTGGGTGTCCGTGGTGATGGGTGTCCCAGGGAGACAGAAGGAGCAGCGTCTTGCCCAGGAGAGGCAGGTGGGCAGTGGACCTTCTGTGTGGAGTGTGCTGACAGCTCTTCTCCTTATGTGGGTGTTTAGACACTAAGTTGGTTGAGGAACTTCACCTGCCTCATCCTTACTTCCAATCTGCTTCCTGATGCCTTGGCCCAGGTGGGGAGTCATAGGAGGGGCAGAGGCAGCAGCTAGCCCCTGACTGCATCCCGGCTCTCTGCAGCCACCTGCAGCACCCGGCCAGGATTAAACATACGGCCAGAATCCCGAGAGCCGCCAGCCGGGACCCATGAAGAGCATCCTCACGAGAACCTGGGTCGTGCAGCCTGAGGACAGCTGGCTAGTTTGCCCCAAACAAGTTTGCGATCCAGGTCTGGTGTTTTTTATAACTGGATTCAAATAAGTCACTGAGAAAAACCTGCGTTAGAAATTCCATTTCATCAGTGCAGACCTATGTCACACCTTCGACGACACGGTGCAGCTGCAGTAATAACAGGATTCAGCTCGAGTCCCAACAACCGCCACTGCAGAGAGCACTGTACCTGGGCATGAATGCCCCATGAGCAGCCAAAGAAGCAAGCCCTTGGTTCTTTGCAGAGCTGGGCAACAAAACCTGGAAGGTGGCTATCAAGGCTCTCAGACCCAGCAAAGATCTCAGAGAGAAAGGAGCCACGCAGAGCTCTTGGCAACCTCCTTGTTGGCATTAGAGGTCAGCTCAACAGCCATTTGTCTCCAGTACAGTGCTCTGTGGTGCAGTACACACGAAACCGCTCACTTTGAGGGGTCACTGGGTGGGGAGGAGAAGCGGGGTGTGGTGAGGAGAGTTTAAACAGCTGTGTTGGTGATTATCATCTGCAGAGCAATTTAGGAAGCCACGGAAAGGCTGATTCTGATAGAGAGGCAGTTAACTCACAGGAGGGTCCAAATGCACGCTTTCGCCTCACACTGCTGCCCTAAGAAGGGCTGAAGCAAGGTCACCAAAGTCAAAACTTCACAACCCAAGTTAAGTCAGAGAGAGGGGGGGGCAGGCAGATAGAGACAGAGAGACAAAGACAGAGACAGAGATAGAACAGGAAGAGAGACAGAAACAGAGAGACAATGAGGGAGAAAGAGGGATTAGATGTATCAAAAGAATAAAAATTTAGACCCAAGAAGACCAAAGAGGCCCCATTCATGGAGGAGACTGACTGCTGCTGGCTGATGCATCTTCACAACACTGTCCTTATGCAAATGTGCAAGGATGCAGGCAGGTGCATGGAACTCACGACTGGGGATAAAAGACACGTCTTTCACTGTTGTGGTTTGAATGAGAATGGCCCCCAGAGGCTCATACATTTGAGTACTTTGCCCACAGTTGGCGGAACTGTTTGGGAAGGATTGGAGGTGTGGCCTTTTTGGAGGAAGTGTGTCACCAAGGACAGGCTTTGAAGTTTCAAAAGCCCATGTCTTTCTCAGTTAGCTCTCCCCTCTCTGCCTTGCTTGTGGATTGAGACATGAGCTCTCAGCTACTGCTCCAGCACCATGGCTGTCTCCCTGCTACCATGTTCCCCACCATGATGGTCAAAACCTCTAACTCCCTGGAGCCATTTAAGACTTAAATTGAACACTTTGTTTTACAAGTTCCCTTGGTCATGTTGTCCTATCACAACAATAAAAATGTACCTAAGACAAATGTTCAGAAATTAATGCCACCAAACCCGCTGTAACACATGCTTGGACGTGGAACTCTTAGAATAGGCCCTGAGTCTTGATGTTGAATGACATCAAGTTTGGTCTCCTATGTCCTGGAGATCGCATAAATTGGGCCAGCATCTTGGAGCATAGCCTGGGCGCTTTGTTCTGCCACTGAGATAGAAGCTGTCAGCACCGTCTCCTTCCACTTGAGACACCAGCCTCAGTTACGATTCAGGATTCCTCATCTCCTTCCACATTTTGGTAATTATACTGTTATTTTTCTTTAACACCTTTACAAACACAAAAAAGCTAAGGATAAGACATCCATTTTGAATGAGAAATTGTCAAGCAGTCCCAACTTACACAAAGCCACAAAGAATACTAACAAGAACCCTATATTCATGGCAAGATTCTAGAACAAACAAGTCATGGCCAGTCTACCTCCTACCCCTTGACTCCATGAGCCCTGTTCTCCTACATTTAATATTGTTGGTAGTGTGTTTGCGTGAGGTGGGCTTGTATGTCTCCGTGTGTATGCATGTTTGCAGGTTCACATGCACATGCGTGAGTGATTGTCCAGGTCAGAGGTTGGGTGTCTCCCAGCCATTCTATTAACCGAGGCAGGGTCTCTTGTTCAGCTAGACAACTTGCCCTGGGATCTCGTATCTGTGCTTTCTGAGTTCTGAGGTTATAGGCAGCACACCATAGCTACCTGGCTTGTGTAGGTTCCAGGTCCAAACCCTGGTCCTCGTGTCTGTGCAACAAGTGTTTGATCCACTGAGCCGCCTTTCCAGGCCCTAGAATTATTTTAAAGCAGATCTCAGGACTTCCCGGTTTGCTTTGTCTTTTGGAAATGTCGTTGCTTTAGTACCTGAGAAATGATGAATGACATTTTTCTTTTTGGCCTCTTCAATATAGAATTCAGCCTACTAATATTATAGTTTAAAAACCTACTCGAGAGTTGATTAAAAGACGTGGGTTTCTTTTCCCCTGAGGTGATCTCAGTTTTCTCTGCAGGGATGGAAGGCTGATGCATAGAAACTTTCCATCCAAGGCAAGAACTCTTCCAGACAGAGCCACCATAGTGAGCCCACCACGCCTTCCTGAAGCTGGCTGCAATCCTCCACCCAGAGAGGTCAACTGTAATTCAAGGCTGGAGATGTCTGAAGCAGGCAGAGCCCTTCTGCTCTGAGATTAACTAATATGAAGGTCAAGCCTGCTCAACCTCAGAGGGAAGGTGTGAGCTTCATCTAGACTCTGCAGCAGCGGGGAGGGAGACTCTGTTACTGAGCGCTGAGCACTATGATGGCCAGAGTGTAAGCCTTCTTGGTTAGGGACAGAGCCCCCCATTACTGAGCCACAAAGAGTATTTGTCGTGATACTAACTTCTGTGTCTGCCGCCTCTAAGCTCCTTGGCAACACGGATCAAGGGCTAACCTCTGACACGTGCCCATAGCAAGGGAACTGGTCCCTAGGATGCTCTATTTGATGTCTGACCCCCACACCCCACTTGATGAGCATATGACTCCTGAACACCTGAAGGCAGTCTATGGTATGGTTCACAATGCCTGGAAAGATGAGGGAATTCTCCTACGCAGCATCTCAACCCGGGTAGACTTGTTCTCTGTACCTATGGTCTACAGGGAACACTGGCATCCTCACGGAACCAGCAATAGGAAGGAAAGATGCTGCTGTTGGAGACAAGCACGTGTAGAGAAAGCGTGGGTTCCGCCATCGTCTGCTCGGTATCTCCACACGGAGTGGGGGTGAGGGGGGCGCACAGTGGAGTCAGTTGTTCTCTCTTTCGTCCCTGTGGAACCACCCCCAGCCTCTGTCACCATGGGAGCTTGGCAGAGAGTGCCGGGAGTACCACGCTACTGAAGTGCAGATCGACCTGAACTGGATCCCACCTAGGGAGATGCTTCAGGTTCTGCTTTTGGGGGTGTGAATAAATGAAGGACAGATGCCGTCCGACCTGGGAACCTTATGATCTACTCAAGGGTCGTCATGCCCGTGATCTCCAAAGACACTGCCAATATTTATGGGACAGGAAGAGGAGCACATGAACCTTTGACACGCAAGGAACTAGAGTCCCAGCGAGGTATAGGTCCCTGGGCACCGACCGCTGCTTTGTGCTGTTCCATGGTCCGCTCTCGTGAAACATTCCTTAGGGTCATCCTGCAGGCACTGGTTTCTGGAGGAATCTGATTTAAAATGACATCCGAGTTTGTTTTCTTTGCTTTTAAAGCAGGCTGCTTTATGACCTGTGGTCTCCTTTCAGAAAGATTTGGTCCCGGTCCATGTTTGTTCTGAGGCATGTTCCAAAGCAGCTGTTTATTAAAATGCCAACAGCTATGATTAATTTCTGGTGCTGTGTGGTGCATCTGCTTGGGGGCTGGTGGCATCACACTGGCCCCGGTGATACTCGCGGCAGGGGCTCTACCTGGACACCGGGCCCCTAGGTGTTTTCTGTAAGACGAGTTTACTGCTTTTGAATAACGTCTGCCCTGAAGTCCAATTTCCAAATAACTACACTGTCCAACATCACCGAGCACAGCGGCTCCTCTTAGGAGACATGAAACCCCAGAGGCCCTGCAGGCTAATGGCTTGCGTTGCCCTCTCTTGCGAGGACATCTGTTCATGCCATCCCAGGAGCGGAGCTTGATTCACGGAGCCTGAAATCACATCTGTATGGGCGGTGGGCGGAAGGGGAACTCTGGTGGAGAACATCTGCTCCCAGACACCTCCTGACCCGTGGCTGCACAGCATGGGATGCACATGACATCTGAGGGTGGACAAGAACAAGTGTGCCACGCAGTTTGAGTGACACCAGAAGAGGTGGGGTGAAGGTTGCCATGGCATCCCTGTTAACCTGGGTCGGTGGGGCAGTAGAGGTGTTCACATGGTCATCCTGACATTGCTTTAGGCGACGGATCGAGGCTCACTGTGTGCAATGGAAGTCTGCCACACCCATAGAGGTCAGAGAAGCTCCGTGGAGCAGGATGCTCAGGTTCAGAGAGGAGGGTCTGGGGTCCAGGGGGAGGATTATCTTTGGGTTCAGTGGATTAATTGGCAGCAGGAACTTGTAAATCAAATCTATCAAATAAATACTATGCTCCTATGCTATACTCTACCAAATCCCTGCAGCTGACATGAATTACTGAAATCAATTTGCAAAGTTATCAATTGGGTGAGTTGTCTAAATGTTAAAGTGTGCTTCTATTAAAAGCTAATAAAATATGTCGCACTTCGACCCGTGAGGACTAGCTTAAACGGCCTTTGAGGATGTTTCAAAATGATTCAGAGGCTGGGGGAGGGGGGATAATATGCTTTCTGTTGTTATAGCTGAACGTTGCTTTAAACTGCAGAGGTTCTGAGAGCTGGAAGTTCAGGACCGGGCTGGTGTCTGCTTGGCTTCTGTCAAGGCTTCTTGCTACATCTGACTTGGCTGAGGGCGCCCCGTGGTTTGGTCGTGAACGTGTGCTCAGATCTCTCCTCTTACGGAGCTGCATGCCACTCTCCTGTCAGCGCCTCACGCCAGGTCCATCCCAGGGACCTGCTTCCAAATCCTACTGACACGTTCCTTGTTGGATTTCCTACCATGTCAAACGGATTTCAGCATGTGAGTTGAAACTAAAGCAGAAATGACTTTCGCAGGTTGAGTTTGGAGCACGGCAAGTAGTATTGATCTAACTGCAGCCCAGCCTCCATCACTGCCCTTTCCAGCTTCTCTGAATCTATGAGCTTGGTCCTCAGGATGGAAGAGAGAGAGTTGCTTTGTAGTTCTAGAAACAGTTGCACTCGCTTATGACACCGTCAGAACACACATGCTTACTTCATTAGGTTTTCCTTGAAATCAAATCTGATTGGAGCATGTGCAAAGGGCCCACCGCAGTGAGAACTCCAGCGAGTTTGTGTGGTCTTTCCTCCGGTCCGGCTGTGTGGAGCATCCTCAGGTCTTCCGGCTTCTGGACCAGGATGGGTATGAACTGACTTTGCTCTGCACTTGTCCTCCAAGGGCCTGGGGGATTCCCATCATCCTGCATTTGAGACAAGGGGGCCTTGACATATCCTGAAGGGTTGTCTGTCAGCCGGAGGACAGACCAGGCTCTGGACTGCCTGAAGCTCGGCGTACGTGCTCAGTCTGTTCCTGAAGCCATGGACCAGCCCACCCCTTCCCTGCTCCCAGAAGTGCTCCATCAAGGACTAAGGTAAGTACCAGGTCGCACTCTTCTCCAGTGCTCCAGGGGTCGGGAGCTCACGCCGCTAGCCACTTGCAGGATGTGGATTCGGTATCTATCCATCAAAGGCGCAGGTCCTTGGCAATGCTGTCCCAGTCACCAAATGGCAGGGTGTGGTGTTACCGTGGTCACTGTCTGGACCAGGGGTTTCCAGGTTCTGGGTGTCTGAGAGAGCTGCAGCACACACACAGATTGCAAACGAGAGGAACCCTGCACACCAGCAGTGGGTTCCCTCTGAGAGAGTACTCAGGGCCCCAGGTCACTGTCCAGGCCTTTCTTACTGGGTCTAGCAGAAAGATCTGGTGCTGAGGGGTATTGAGTGGGTGCTTTTTTATTCAGATTGACAGGCTTGGCACATGGCTTACATCCTGAATCATATGAACATCCAATTGTGTGTATGTGGGTGTGAGGTCATAAACAGGGGCTTCCCTGAAGTACACTCAGATGACAGTTTGCCTCACTACACATGCGCCTGACTCTCCCACCTGTTCCTGGGGATGGCTGAATGGAAACTGACCGTAAAGGCAGTTGCCAGTGGTCGCTGGGGGAGAAGAAACCAGCCCACGGTTTGAGGGGGATGTGCACACATGGCTTAGTATAGGCAAGACCCTAGGGACCCAGGGACATCCCAGGAGAGGGGTGTGTGCACGGGAGAGGAAGGGAGGCGCTCCAGGTAGGACTAAGGAAGAAGCATTGGAGTTGATGTTTTCAGAAAAATACCTTTATCAGTGTACACCGCGAATAGTATTGGGTTTCATAAAGACAACTTCTTTCAAGAGTATCATGTGTTTTGACCTTGGTGCTTCTTAGTTTTGTCAACTTCACCCAAACTGGGAGGAGGGAACCTCAGCTGAGGGATTACCTCCGTCAGATGGTCTGTGAAGAATTTTTCTTTCTTTTTTTTTTTTTTTTTTTTTTTTTATCAAAGATTGATGTAATAAAGCCCAGCCCACTGTTGGTGGCCCCACTCCTGGGCAGGTGGGCCTGGGCTTTATAAGAAAAATAGCTGAGCAAGCTATGGGAGAAGCCAGAAAGCAGTGCTCCTCTATGGTTCCTGCCTCTGGGCTTCTGCTTTGAGTTCCCTCTTAGGCTTCCCTCCATGAGGAACTGTAGTCTCTCCTCAAGTTGCTTTTCGTCATGGCGTTTACCACAGCAATGAAAGCAAACGGACAGGACTGCCCCCAGTCCTTTATCTCGTGCTCTCTCCTCCATGTCAGTCTCGGTCCCCTGGTCTCTCTTGCAGATGGCTGTGGGGGAGGGAGCACCCCAAGCCCATGCATGCTTCCCAATGTGAGTTCATACATCTAAGCTGGTTATGCATATGTCGGGTGCGTTCCCCAGAACCTTGGGAACTGGAGTGAGGACGAGGTGGGGGCCTCAGAATGGTGGGTGATGCCGGGACACCTGCCGGCTCCTCTGAAGGTCAGAAGTGTGTAGGGTTGGTGAAAGCTTGAGCCAAGCCCACGTCTGGCAACCTTCTGTGTCTTCACGGGAAAGCAGAGCATGGCAGTATACATTCTGGAAATTGAACAATTCCTTCACCGCTGCCTGTGGACCTTGGTGCCGCTTCTCAGTGTGCCCTGCTGTCTCTCCTCTCAAACACAGAGGACAGGGACATTCCTCTACTTAGCTTCATTTCCTTTCACAGTGATAAAACACCCTGGCAAAAGCAACCTCGGGGAGAAAGAGTATATTGGGCTCGTATTTCCAGTTAAGGCAGCAGGAACTTGAAGCGGCTGTCACATCACACCCACGGTCTGAAGCAGACAGCAACGAGTTAACGCATGCAACCGCTCGGCTAGCTTTCTCCATCCTTTTATATAGAGTCCAGGATCCCCAAGCCCAGAGAATGATGCCACCCACAGTGAGCAGGACTTCCCACATCGATTAGCACAACCACGACAGTCCCACGAGCATGCCTACAGTACAGCCTGCTTTAGACAGTCCCTCGCTGAGACTCCCACCTGCTGATTCTGGATTGTGGTAAGCTGACAATTAAAACTAACCAACCCGGACCCTGTCTGGCACCAAGCTATCATCACAGTCACACGTATTTTAAATCTTATGAACTGAAACTTTTGAAGGGACGAGAAGCCACACACATAGCAGATTTTATTATCACCTACATGTTTACATGCAAGTTTAAAGTGAGTGGGAGCTACCAGGTAACCGTACGCAGCCAACGTGCCACTGCTGAAGACACGATGAGGTTCCGGACCTCGACTGGTGGGTGCCATTCATCTGGACTGTGGTGGGGACCCTGGGAAGCATTCTGTGTCTTTGACTTCTAACTCCCTCCTGTTATAACACTGCAGGGAAGGAAGATGGTGTCCTTTAAAGATGTCCTTGGATTTGAAATTTCACACTGTTTTTATTACTTCATTAGGAGGGTGTTTTCTGGCACCGTCGGAAGACAACGCCATGGAGCTGGGAAATGTCAACGGGCCTCCTTCCTGCCCCGTCCTATTTTCAATATGCAGATTGGGTTTCAGCATGTGCTTCGAAGATAATTAGTCAGACTGGGCTTGGGATCTGCCTCTACTTTCCTCTAGGTCTGGTTTTGTGGGGAGCTGGGTTCTTAGGGAAGGCAAGCAGGAAGGATAGAATGCACTCACCTATGGCTGACCCCTCTGAGCCAAATTGGAAGTGGTCTGACTTTTCCTGCAAGGTTCAAAGTTCATGGAGGGTATTCCCCTGGGATGGGTTTGAGGATGGCCTGAAGTTGGCCTCACACTCTTGTACACGTAACTTTAAATCATGCAGCTCTCCACGCAGACACATAATACCTCTGCTCCCGTGGCATTGCTGAGATCTGGAGGAAGGACCTAGTCAAGGGCACTCCTGCTGTGGAGTGGGGTGGGGCCTCAGATCCAGGAGGACCAGGTCCTCCAGGAGGACCAGACCAGATGCTGATGATCTCCAGGGTTCTGTGCCCCCATCAGACACACAGGGAACTTGAAGCTCTCTGGAGCCCAGCTGTCTGCCCATCCACCCAAAACCATCGCCTCAGAGGTGAGCCGTATAGGCAAGACCCAGAGCTCGGCACTATGAAAGGACGTGGTGTTGCACACAGGACACCTGTCAGTGACCTTCCCCCATCTTCTTGTACACAAGTCTGTGCTCACTGTGAGCTTCAGGAGGACCTTAGCACCTCGTTTAGCTCTGTCTCCTTTACCGACACATGGAACCCAGTGTCCCTCTGTTATTCTGAAGGGATGCGGGGGTGGTGAGGGGATGCGGGGATGGTGAGGCCTGACCTGTAATGAAGACAAGGAGAGGGCAGGGACATGATACCCACACCCAGACATGAGAGGAAAGAGCACAGACAAGTTTTTTTTGGTATCATGAGAAAAACCCAGACAACAAAAGAAAATAAACATGTAGAATTCCATCAGACCAAGAAAGAACCTAGAGTGTGAGGCCGAGGAGCTGACCTGCAGAGTGAAAGAGCTATTTACCCTCTATCCACCTGACAAGGGCTTACCATCCAGAATATACAAGGAGCTCGGACCACCTGAAACAAAGTGGGACTTCTCCCCAGGAGTAGGGTAGGGGGGAGCTGCAGGTCACAGGGCATAAAAGTTCAGCCAATGAGATAATCAGTTTCTGGAGTCCCATGCCAGGAGGGGCCACGGGCAGGGCCACTGTGTCGGACAGTGAAGATCTGGCCTTCACACGCACACCCAAGCCTTCAGTACACGCAAGGGGAAGAATATATAACCCTAAGGAGCTGGTCCTTCATGGATTCTCCTTTGGATTCCTAGAAAAGCTGGAAAGGGATAAGCTTAAGGCAGCTGGATGATTCTGTCACAGACCAGGAGACGGAGTCTGCAGTCACAGTGATGGGGGTGGGGGAGGCAGGGGGGGCTTCTCTAGCCTCCCTGGCTACAGGCCTTAAAGGTTCCTGCATTAAACCAGGACTTCTCGAACATTTTCTCTTCTTGATGTCCCCTTCGTCACTGGAAACGTCCTCACAGACACCCCAAGAAGCAGAGCTGTTGCTGGGCCCCCGCCTGCACCGCCATGAGGCCTCCCGATCTCTGAACCTCCGTGTATACCCTCTCCCTGTCCCACTGGCTAACGGGAGACCTTCGTCAACCAACTGTCACGACAGACACTGTAACTGGTATTCATAGAGAACTCAGTAAAATTTAAATTTTATAGCAGTGTTAGTGTTGAGTGCATCATAGTCTAACGCCTTGAAAATGGGTCGCTGGTGGATCACAGATGAGCCGACAAGGCCTGCTAAGGTGTCACAGCGTCCTGGGTTCATGGCTCGTCAGAGCTCCAGTGTGACCTTATCTCAGCACTGTCCACGTGATCAGTTTGAGGACCACCTAGGAGGTGACCGAGTGATGCCTCTGGGTGTTTCTGAGGGAAAACGTGTGAGAAGCATTGGTTTAACCCGTCGGTGGGTTCAAAGTCTGGATAGAGCCTTGGGAGGTGGACATAGAAGGCTGGGCCTGGTCGCAGGAAGTGGTGTGGGGCCATGTCACTTGGGGCTGTGTTTACTCTCTCCTGACCCACTCTACTTCCTGGATAGCCACTGTACGCAGCCTCCTGTGGCACAGCTCCTACCTCCGTGATGCTCTGTCTCGCCTTCATCCTCTCTCGACGCTGACAGACTGTCTGCTGAGGCCTCTGAGGTTTAAACAGGTCTCCCCTCCTTTCTGGTCCTCCTGGTAAACACAGACACACCCATTCCCAAACAAGGTCAGAACTTGAGCATCTTGGGGTCCCGACTCCAGGTGTCTGGATGGAGAGGGGGCTGAAGCCGGGGGGGATGCAGAGCACTGAGGAGCCTCTGCGCCCAGGTTCCAGAATTTGGCCAGGAGCAGTGGATTCTGGGGAATGGGAAGCTCATTGTGAGCACTGACCCTGCTCTGTCCTCTGCCACACGTTTCTGCCTTTAAAATGGTAGGCAGACCTCCAGAAGGACCCAGAATGCTATGGGGTTTTGCTCAGCAGGCCTTGCTACATCATCTATGACATCATCTATGACATCATCGGTGGTTGAGCAAATTTCAAAGAATCAGACTAGAGTGCACTTAACACTAATGGTTCTTAAAGTTTCGTTTACACCGAGCTTCCTGTGAACATCGATCAAACTGCGTGTCAGCAGGTGAGGACTAGTCAGGCGAATGCCAGCTGAGCTGGCTTTCTTGCTGCTCAGCGCCAGGCCATGCTGAAAGACCTGTTGCTCCGCATGTTGTCACAGGCCAGAGCTTCTGACTATGCAAGCAGCCTGGCTTCCCGCGGAGGGCTGCCCGTGGGACTGTGGAAAAGTACCCAGCCAGGCCTCGTGTCCTCACCTGTGCCGAGGTGTACGACCGCCAGCCTTCCTGCACCACTGGTGTGAGAAGGACATGCGATAGGCAGAGCCAGCACGCATTTTCTGCCCACTTGAGATCTTCCTCTGACGCACAGACACAGCGGAGGAAACAAAGCACAGAGAGAAGCCAAGCTCTCAACAGGGAGGCTCTGGCCCTGACCTCAGATCTCCACCTTTCCTAGTAAGACACACATTAGGTCCCCAGTGACCACCTGCCCCAGGTCCTGTCTGGAAGACATAGGGCATCATCCACAACATAAACAGCAAGAGAGAAAAACAAAAACAGAACAAAACCAAACCAGCCACCAGAGCCTCTTCTAAGGCAGCTACACGCTCAGGGGACCTCCTTTAACCCAGGCATCCTGTGGACAACAGGAATGATGGCCAGCAAAGACCAATAGATAAGGAAGGGGACATGGGTAAGTCACCTGAACACAAATTTCATGGCTCTGGGCCTGTATTGTAAATGGAGTCCTTTAAGTGGGCATGTCTTGCTATTTTTTTTTAGCTTGTGTTTGCATTTTCTCTGTCCTACCTGGTAAAATTTTGTTCGTTTTATTTGTCTTTAAAAAACAAACATCCCTGTGATTTTTATTGATTAGCTCTGCGTTTGCTTTCCTGTTTTAGTATTTGCTCATTATCTCCTCCAGGGTTGGTGGAGGTTCCCCAACATGTAGGTGAGACCTGTTCCGGTGGGGGGAGAGGGGCTTCAGTCCAGTCAGATGGGGAAGGGGGAAGAAGGTGGAAGGAGGCAGCTCCCTGCTCCCCACAGCGGGTCCCATAGGCCATGAGCCTGGGGCATTTGCACACACAGCCTTGCAGAGGTCAAGGTGAGCTCAGCAGGAGCCTGTGATCGGTTTATCCAGGCTATATTCTGTTTCAATTGTTTTGAGAAATCATTTATTTTCTTCTTCTGTCATTAATTCTGTTGCCTTCCCTGGGTTTGCACGGGATGTGTGTGGAGGCAGCCTGGAGTCTACTGGTTAGGAAAGTCCTGAGATGCATCGCCTGTCTGGTAATTCACAGCTTTGGCTGGGCTCCTCAGCCACTCTGAGCCTCAGTTTCCCATGTGTAGAAGCGGTGGTGGAGTCCATTTCTAATGAGGCGTGAGACCGCAGAGTCCAGCAAAGGTAAGAACAGGACACACAGTGGGTTTGTTTTGTTTTCTTTAAATGATTTATTTTTATTTCATGTGCATTGATGTCTGCGAGTGTGTTTGTATACAGATGTCAGATCCCCTGGAACGGGAGTTACAGACAGTTGTGAGCTGCCATGTGGGTGCTGGGGATTGAACCTGGCCCTCTAGAAGAGCAGCTGGTGCTCTTAAGCATGGAGCCATCTCTAGTCACAGCTCTTTAAGTTCTTATACAAACTATGTACAGCTTACCTGGGGCTCTGGGAAATGCTGTGGGTGGGTGTGTGCTGTGTGCTG
The DNA here is from genome assembly GCA_026225945.1 of Cricetomys ansorgei. Lineage (NCBI taxonomy): Eukaryota > Metazoa > Chordata > Mammalia > Rodentia > Nesomyidae > Cricetomys > Cricetomys ansorgei. Next base: position 9,732,805 of record JAMJFZ010001249.1, on the reverse strand, counting down.
TGTGTGCTGTGTGTGTGTGGGCTGTGTGTGCTGTGTGTGTGCTGTGTGTGTGCTGTGTGTGCTGTGTGTGCTGTGTGTGTGCTGTGTGCTGTGTGTGCTGTGTGTGCTGTGTGTGCTGTGTGTGCTGTGTGTGCTGTGTGTGCTGTGTGCTGTGTGTGCTGTGTGTGCTGTGTGTGTGCTGTGTGTGCTGTGTGTGCTGTGTGTGCTGTGTGTGCTGTGTGTGCTGTGTGTGCTGTGGGTGCTGTGTGTGTGTGTGCTGTGTGTGCTGTGTGGTGCTGTGTGTGCTGCTGTGTGTGCTGTGTGTGTGTGTGCTGTGGTGTGCTGTGTGTGCTGTGTGTGCTGTGTGTGCTGTGTGTGCTGTGTGTGCTGTGTGTGTGCTGTGGGTGCTGTGGGTGCTGTGGGTGCTGTGTGTGCTGTGTGTGCTGTGTGCTGTGTGTGCTGTGTGTGCTGTGTGTGCTGTGTGTGCTGTGGGTGCTGTGTGCTGTGTGTGTGTGTGCTGTGTGTGCTGTGTGTGCTGTGTGTTCTGTGTGTTCTGTGGGTTCTGTGTGTGCTGTGTGCTGTGTGTGCTGTGTGTGCTGTGGGTGCTGTGTGTGGTGCTGTGTGTTCTGTGTGTGTGTGTGCTGTGTGTGCTGTGGGTGCTGTGTGCTGTGTGTTCTGTGTGTTCTGTGTGTGCTGTGTGCTGTGTGCTGTGTGTGCTGTGTGTGCTGTGGGTGCTGTGGGTGCTGTGTGTGCTGTGTGTGCTGTGTGTGCTGTGTGTGCTGTTGTGTGCTGTGTGTGCTGTGGGTGTGTGGGTGCTGTGTGTGCTGTGGGTGCTGTGGTGCTGTGGTGCTGCGGGTTCTGTGGGTGGGTGGGTGCTGTGGTGGGTGCAGCACATGCAAATGAGGCTCCTCTCTCCAACTGGGAGCACATCATGGGTAACTGTCTTCTGGGTTCCAGACCATTACCGAATGCTCGTCTCCTCTGCACAGCATGAACATCTCTAAGCTGCCACCCTCTGTCTGAGGTTCCCTGAACCTGAAGCCTCAGTTTCCAGACACAGAAACAGACTGAAGTTCAGTGTCTCCTGAAATTCCACAAGCCTACTGCGCCCTCCCCCTGCCCTCCCCCAGGGTCCTGCCTGCACAACTTGCAGTGGAGGGCCTGGGGACGCTCTGTAGCTGACGGAAGGCCATGGCTCTGACCAGTACTCAGGAGCCATGGAGGAAGGCTAACAAAGAACCAGAGGCTGTTTTCAGCACGCCATTCTGTCCCGTAACCCATGGAAAGTTCAGGTGTGTTTCCAGAGTAACAATTTAGATGTCTTGTTTGGAATTAATATCTTGAGGTTCTTAAAGTCGTCGGGAGGGGTGAGTATCAGTCAGGTGTTCAGTTGCTAAGAGACAAGTATTGAGGCAGCTGGCCCTGTTCTAGAAGAGTCTGAAAGTCCCATGCACTGCAGAGCTTTGAGTGCCCAGCTGGTGCAGAGAGGAGCTCCCACCTACATGTTCTAAGCCATATCTGGACTCCAGCATTTCCTCCCCTAACCCCTTGTTCTACCTTGGGGTCCCACAGGGAGGGCAGCTGATGGAGACTGCTCTGCTTCTGGATGGCTCTTTATCATACTTGCACGGCCCCTTCAGGGTGTCCCCTGCTGTATTGGTACCCCATGAACTCATATTGTGTGGGGCTAGTCTAGTGCTAAGAGGGGGTTGAAGTGTGCTTTGAACCCCAGAATTCTCACTCTGAGAGTGGAGAGCAGTCAGCCACTCCCCTTTTTCTTACCCTAACAGCTAGCAGAGCTCCCTCAGGTGCTGACATGCCTTAGCCAATGATAAGATCCTGCCTCTCCAAGGTTTGTGGCCAGGTTAATGTTTATCTGACCACTGTGGCTGGAGGGCCTTGGGCCCCCTGTATGACCTTATAAAGTCTCTTTCTCTGGCCCCCATGAGACCTCTGCCTATGCAAAGGAGGCTTCTTTGGGACTCTGGCCCCAGCCAATGACAACACGACCACCCAGGTCTGGTTGTGAGCCCCCACAAGCAAACGGAGCTACCCTGGTAGCACTGCCAATGACTCCCTCTCTACCCTATAAATGAGATTCCCCTCGTTTCAATAAACTGAGCTGAAAACACTGACACTGTCTCCAGGGAAGTCTGTTTCCTGTCTGCTCTCAGCCTTAGCTCAAGACCTCTGAACCCAGGACTGGTTGCCGCCTGTACTCTCCTCCTCCAGGCTGAGCCAGTGAGCAAGGACTTGGCTATCCTCCCGGGAGGGAAGCAAGAGCTACAATGTTGCCCATGGCTGATTAGAATGCAGAATGGATACGAGCTGGGACAAGTTCTGTGATCTAGGAATTTGAACCTGGGTGCCTTAGAGTCATTCCTGTTGCTGGGATGTGTACAATGACAAAAAACAGCTCTGTGTGTAGGAGGGGCTTATTTGGCTTCTGTGTTCCCATTGGTTGCCCAGCATTGAGGGAAGCCAAGAACTCAAGTGGGAACTGACAGGCAGGAACTGAAGCAGAAGCCATGGAGAGATGCTGTTCTTGTTCTCCACAGCTTGCTCACTCTGCTTTCTCATACAACCCGTGACCTCCTGCCCAGTGGGAGTACTATCCACAGTGGGCTGGGCCCTCCCAAATCAATCATCAATCAAGAAAGTGCCCCACAGGCCAGTGTGATGGGGCCATTTTCTCAACTGAGGTTCTCTACTTCCGGATGACCCTAGCTTGTGTCAAATTGACAATAAATAAACAAACAAACAAATAACCAGCATACTAAGTCTGGGGGATGTTGATGGGAGTGTATCTCTAATGCAATAGGGTATCCAGAAGGCCCAGAGGTAGCCATGTGCAGTGACCTTGGCTCCGACAGAAGACAGGTGGCACACACGTGGCATGAGATGGCCCATGTGCAGCCTGTGGTATTTGTCCTGACTAGTTTTGTGCCAACGTGACAGGAGTTCATTTTGGAAGAACCAATGGGGAGCCACAGGGAACGAGTCAGGAAGCAGCACTCCTCCATAGCCTGTGTATCCGATCCTGCCTTCAGGTTCCCGCCTTGACTTCCTACCCTGAATCCCCTGACTGATGGATTTATAAGCTGCGAGTTGAAAGAAATCCTTTCTTCCTCAAGTTGCTTTTATTCATGGTGTTTTATCACAGCAATAGAAACCCGACCAAGACAATGGCTCTCCCAACCTCTTCTGCCCCTGAGCCCACCTACACCTTTGACCTGGGCCTCTCAAGAGATGGAGCCTTATCACGGATCCCCCTTCTCCCTGGTTTACCACAGCTCTAGTCATTGCCTGTTTCTTGCAACAAACAAATCCTAATTAATCCCTTCCAGTTACCAGCATGCATCAGGAGCACATTTATGTCTCAGCTTGTCCCCAGGGATGCCTGCACTCTGTGACTCTGTCCTCAACCCTGTCCTCAGCCATCCTCAGGAGTCTTACAGCCTGAGCTCAGCCTCGATGCCACCCCCTCTCCCCCAGGGCGACTCAGAAAGCCCCTTAATCTGCCTCTCTCCTGGCACCGCAGACCTCTAGACCTCCACACCTGTGCCCAGGAGGAGTAAGAGCCCTTGAGCTGAAAACAGGCACAACCAGCAGTATTTTGGAAACGAAGATTCCTTTATAGTTCGGGTTTTTGGGATGTAAAAAAGTGGGTCAGTAACCACTGAAGATTAAGCAGGCAAGAACTCACTGCAATTTCAATTCTGCCTCCACCATCACTGGCCTGTGGCCTCAGGCATGTAATTGAATATTCTTCTGTTCCACTTTCCACACCTGTATGTTGGTTTTGTGGGGTGACTGTTGTCAGTCCTAACTGATTCTCAAATTTGACTTTCTGTGGAGGTGGGCTCTCTACCAAGGCGCAGCGCAGCCACAGGGGTGAGCTTTAGTCTTTCATGACCAGAGTCTGTCATAAAGGGGTAATTCAGATGTAGACTTGTCACACGGGGAGGCAGAGTGAAGCTGATACTCCCCTAAGCTGTGGGACACCAGAGCCAGCAGCCACCAACAGCTCCATGAGATGACCAACCCTGGGTCTGTCCCTGGGAGCTCAGCAGGAGCCCACCTAACAGACACTGAGATAGCAGGCTTCTTTCTGCCTTCCATAGCCAGTGGGGAGTAAATCCCCACTTATATAGAGCCTGGGACAGACAGGCACTGCAGGGAGGGCTTGCTGTCCTGTCTGTCCTCACCCCACAGGCAAGGGGATGGTCTTTTCAGGTATTCAATCTTACCTCTATCTGATATAGCCATGAACTATATCAGTTGAAGGACAGGTGTGTCTTGAAGGAAGGGCATGGAGCCATGGAGGGTCCCAAGTACATACTTCTGGAGTTCAGCTGAGCCTGAAGGCCCTTCTGTTTAGCTGACTGAGGACCCATCAGGAGCTATGACCCCAAAGGCAGAGAAAAGCGTAGCCTAGAAGAGGCTCTAAGTGTCTCTGTTCTGTCAATGAAGCACTTAGTGAAGGTTAAAGGTGAGCATGAGCTCAGGGTGGAGCATCATGGTGGGTTCCTGCGCCCAAGAGGACACCAAGCTTCGGGGAACAAAACTTGAAGGCCTTTGATGCAATGGTGCTTCGGGCCGTTCTAGACTGGAGGAAAAGTCCGTCTCAGTTGTTGAGGAGGGGCACCCATTCTGGAGCTAGTGTATGTGCTCTTAGTCCCACCAAGGCCACCACACCCATCGTGCAGGACCAGCAGAAGACAGTGGGCCACCCTGAAGGCTCTTCTTTAGAAGACATGGCACCAGGGGAGACTCACAAGCCACCTTTAGGGGAAGCAGAAGAGAGGCACCAAGAGAGGTAGAGAGGAGAGGAGCAGACAGAATATACCAGATAAACCTAAGCAGGCACCACAACTTGCCTGCTCCTGGATTCCACGGGGGCCTCACCTGACTCTCAGATTCAGTTTCATCTCAGATTCACATTTCATGGTGATGTCTTCACCCTTGCCCTTTTCCAGTTTGGCAGCCTCTGTGGGGCTCTGAGTTCACAGAGAGGCAAGGACAGGAGACAGGTATCCTGGACTTCTGGCAGCCCTGGTCTGGGGGCCAAGCAAGACAAAACTTCCTTTTCTGTTCTAACCTCATCTCTTCTTGATGTCTTTTTGGAGCTTTGCAGATACCTTGATATGTGCCAGGCCAGGGGCGTGTCTGTGTGGGGCAATGGATTCTATAGCGAAGGGGCTGTTTGATGTGGTACACTCCAGACGTGGGGCTTCAGTGAGTTTTCCTCTCATTCCATGATACTGGGGCCCATGGGCTGGAGAGACATAAGGAAGGGCCCATTGGCCCTAAGGTCCCCTGCCTGTCATTTCCCTCCAGCAGAGACAGAAGACAGCCCATGCCTGCATCTTTGCATCTCTTTCCCATCACCCTTCGGCTGCAAGCCCTGCTGGTCTCCTCTTCCTGACAGCATATCACACCGTGAGGAGTTAATGATGCTTTGTGCAAAGGGTTTTCGTTCCAGAGAGTCAAAGCCACCATTAGGCAGGCTGTTCCCATGGAGACAAGATAAACAAGGCACTTTTTCCTAATGATCACTCTTTGATCAATGACACTGTCTCTGGGGCAGATGCTGTGGGAGCCAGCAGTGTTTCAGAACACACGCGTGTGCGCGCACACACACACACATACACACACTCACACATACACACACACATACACACATACAGACGCACACATACACACACATACACACACACATACACACACACACGCACACAAACACACATACACACACATACACATACACACATACACATGCACACACGCACACACACACACATACACACATACACACACACATACACATACACACACACATACACATACACACACATACACACATACACATACACACACACACATACACACACACACATACACACATACACACATACACATGCACACACACACATACACACACACACTACACACATACACACGCACACATACACACACATACACACACATACACACATACACACATACACACATACACATACACATACACACACCTACACACATACACACATACACACACATACACACATACACACACATACGCACACACACATACACACACATATACACACATACACATATACACATATACACACATACACACACACATACACACACATACACACACATACACACACACACACACACACACACACACACACACACACACACACACACACACACACACACCGCATGCAGAGTGAACTTAAATCTACCTGTCTCCAAGGTGGCCCTCTATCCAAATGATTTCGCTAAGGAATTTTGGGACCAGAGAGAAGATTCTCTAGGACGTCTGAGCCCAAAGTATTCTCTGATATCTGAAAAGACAAAAATGAGTACATTTAAAGATATTTCTCTTCACTCTCCTTGTAGCACAAACAAATAGAGTCATTTCTTTGTTGTGGTTGCTGCGGAGTTTGGGGAAGGAGGAGGGTGGGTCCCTGGACACCACAGCTCTCCTGTCACAGGGAGGGGCATCTGAGCAATGTGTCCAGGCGTGGGTTTTCAGTTAGCTGAATGGCGAAGTGAGGGACAGCTCCCAAAGCTGTCCTTGTCGTCATCCTTGAGGCCTATAACTGTGGGCGTTACCTACCTGGCAGCAGGGACTTTGAGATACAGTGGGGTTCTGGATCAGGCTGATGGAGACAATCAAATGAAAGGGCCTTAGAAGAGGTGAGAAAGAGTCTCAGGCTCAGAGGGAGCCTTGAAGATGTAATGTGGCTGGCCTTGAGATGGAGGAGGCACCATGCCAGAAGCCTGGTCAGCAGGAGTTGGGGCATGGTCAGCTGGGTTGGGGCATGGTCAGCAGGGTTGGGGTATGTTCAGCAGGGTTGGGGTATGGTCAGCTGGGTTGGGGCATGGTCAGCGGGGTTGGGGCATGGTCAGCAGGGTTGGGGTATGGTCAGCAGGATTGGGGCATGGTCAGCAGGGTTGGGGTATGGTCAGCAGGGTTGGGGCATGGTCAGCAGGGTTGGGGCATGGTCAGCAGGGTTGGGGTATGGTCAGCAGGGGTTGGGGCATGGTCAGCAGGGTTGGGGCATGGTCAGCAGGGTTGGGGTATGGTCTACAGGGGTTGGGGCATGGTCAGCAGGGTTGGGGCATGGTCAGCAGGGTTGGGGTATGGTCAGCAGGAGTTGGGGCATGGTCAGCAGGGTTGGGGTATGGTCAGCAGGGGTTGGGGCATGGTCAGCAGAAGTTGAGGTATGGTCAGCTGGGTTAACGTATGGTAAGCAGGGTTGGGGCATGGTCAGTGGGGTTGGGGCATGGTCAGCAGGGTTGGAGTATGGTCAGCAGGGTTGGGGCATGGTCAGCAGGGTTGGGGTATGGTCAGCAGGAGTTGGGGTATGGTCAGCAGGGTTGGGGTATGGTCAGCAGGGGTTGAGTATGGTCAGCAGGGTTGGGGCATGGTCAGCAGGGGTTGAGTATAGTCAGCAGGGTTGGGGCATGGTCAGCAGGGTTGGGGCATGGTCAGCAGGGTTGGGGCATGGTCAGCAGGGTTGGGGCATGGTCATCAGGGTTGGGGCATGGTCAGCAGGGTTGGGGTATGGTCAACAGGGGTTGAGTATGGTCAGCAGGGTTGGGGCATGGTCAGCAGGGGTTGAGTATGGTCAGCAGGGTTGGGGCATGGTTAGCAGGGTTGGGGTATGGTCAGCAGGGGTTGGGGCATGGTCAGCTGGGTTGGGTATGGTCAGCAGGGTTGGGGTATAGTCAGCAGGGTTGGCATATGGTCAGCAGGGGTTGAGTATGGTCAGCAGGGTTGGGGCATGGTCAGCAGGGTTGGGGCATGGTCAGCAGGGTTGGGGCATGGTCAGCAGGGTTGGGGCATGGTCAGCTGGGTTGGGTATGGTCAGCAGGGTTGGGGCATGGTCAGCAGGGTTGGGGCATGGTCAGCAGGGTTAGGGCATGGTCAGCAGGGTTGGGGCATGGTCAGCTGGGTTGGGGCATGGTCAGCAGGGTTGGGGCATGGTCAGCAGGGTTGGGGCATGGTCAGCAGGGTTGGGGCATGGTCAGCAGGGGTTGAGTATGGTCAGCAGGGTTGGGGCATGGTCAGCAGGGTTGGGGCATGGTCAGAGGGTTGGGGCATGGTCAGCTGGGTTGGGGCAGCCACTAGAAGCTGCAACACAGGGAATGGACTCTGTAGAGCCCCACAAGAGAGCAGCTGTGATGGCACCTAGATTAGGAGTTCTCACCTCCAGAATGAGAAAAGAATGAATCTGTGGGCTGGGGAGTTGGCTCAGTACAGTGCAAACATGAGGACCAGAGTTTTGAGCCTCAGAGTCCGTGTAAAACAGCCAAGCATGCTGGTCCATGCTTGTCACCCAGCACTGGGGCGGTAAAGACAGGAAGAGCCCCAGGACTTGCCAGCCAGCCTAACCTAACCAGTGAACTTCAGGTGGGAGACCCTGTCTCAAGAAATAAGATCGCTCCTCAAGACTGCTACCCAGCATGACCTCCGGCTTCCACTCACCCATGCATACGCCCTTAGGTCTCTGCTCACATGCCCAACATAGAGAAATGGGGCTTTGCTTTTGTGTGTAGCTGTGTTTGCGATACTTTGTTGCACTACCGTGTTTAACTAGCAGATGTATGCCACCATGCCTGGCTTACTACAGGGAACTTATTCAATGAGGAGAACGGAGCCAAAGCTGCTTACATGAGCAGGGCAGCCTATAGGCCCCCGTTCAGAATGCGCCATAGATGCTGGGGTGTGAGCACTTGCAGGGAGGGCTGGGAGGCAGGGTGGATTCTCTTTGCCTGGCTTCTAGGCCTACTGTAGGGCCTCCATTCCATTTTTCCTGTTTGCTTCCAGATTATACAGAGATGAGATATTTCTGAAGAGAACACACAGGTTACGGGTACCCGAGCAGCAGGATGTCGGAGGCAGAGGGGCTGAGGGGCCGTTGATGGGCTGCAGTGGGCAGAGGCAAGGCCGGGGGCTGGAAGCTGAGTCAGGGTAGGTGAGACAGAACTCAGCCTGTGCGGGGCTGATACAGACACTTTCACGAGAGCCAATTTAACATTTCAGCAATTGAGGAAGCTTGTTATTAAATATAGCTTCTGTAAACACTAAATTATATAAAATTATAATTTAGCAAAACTATTGGAAAAGGTTTTAAAGACTTAAAATACATAACTTGCAAATTAATTTACCACTTTTGTGGGTGTGTATGCAACGTGGGTTATTTGCGTCTGTCTCAGTCGAGTGGTAAGGCGCATGTGTGCTTCTCCACGCGGGTTCACACTGAGCTTGGCGCTGACTTTGCCAGGAGCACGTAAACCATGGGATTCAAGGTTGCTGCAACAGGGCTTGTGCTGGCACCTTGATTTCTGTAAGCACTGGGCGACTGTGGGGGTCATGTCTCCCACACATGCTGCCATGGCCTTGGTGTGGGGACAGACCCTAAGGAGCACGTCCCAGGAGGAGCTCGCTGACTTGTTTGCCCTTAAGATCTCAGTGGGATCACTCTGGGTCATTCTGTGTTGCTCTGTGCACTTAGAAACGTTGAGGCCCTTGGGTGGGGCTCCAGCTGGGAGCCATGGAGCACCGTGAACAAGGGCCAGGTCCTGGGGTGCAAGCAGGACCTATGAGGCTGCTGTTTGTCACTGTTTTGGGGTGCAAGTAGGACCTACAAGGCTGCTTTGTTTGTTTTTCCAATATCTGGCCGTATGCCAGGAGAGCCCTGTGTTTGTCTGACTGTTCTCCCACCGCCCCCCCAACAGGGTCCAGTCGTCAGCTACAGGATGTCAGTGGGGAAACTAGAGGCTCAGAGAGGAGCAGTCATTTCTCTAGGGCTACCCAGTATTGGAGCCAGTCCTTGAGCTCACTCAGAGAGGTCCTGCCAGGTGAGAATTCTGTCACTGTTGGGAGTTCCCAGGCTAGGGACAATGAGGAGGTCAAACCAGAGAAGCTGAGCAGGGAAGAAGGAAGGAAATGAGCCTAGGGCTCAGAAAGCCCCCAGGAAGGATCAACGCGCAGCCCTGTGCCTCCTGGAGGTGCTTGTGTCCTGTCTGAATGTGTGGCTCTCTCCTTAGATAGAGTTGACTGTCAGGACAGGCTCTCACATGGTAGCCTGAGTTTGGACAGTGGCCTCTGGCAGGATCTCTCCTTACTTCCCCAGCCCGTAGGAGAAGAATTCACGCAGGACTGTGTGCTAGGAAGCTCCTGCTGGAAGCTCAATGCGGGAGACGTTGAGAAGGCCACTTTTGGAGAAGAGGACAAGCCGTTTTTCAACTGTGTTTGGGGAGAAAGACAGGGCTTTCCTAAGCTCTGAAAGCACCGTTTCCTTACTTTGAAAAACAGAATAAAAATGGGAGTTGGCTCACAAGCTATGATTTAAGTATTTGTGTGGTGGTGAGTCCTTAGAGAACTCCCTGGCCAATTGAAAGCATGCTGTAAATTATGGCTCCTAGTATTAATTTTTAATTACCCCTGTGATCATTAAAATGAACTCTAAGACCAAGACTCTAGAATTTGAGCATCGGAGAAAAGAAATCCCACGGATCAAAATGACTTCCAAAGTCTGCTCTTCTTTTGATTACTGAGCCGAGGCCGAGGAGGAGCCCTAGGGGAAGTGAGGCTGTGGGTTTGTCCTTTCAAAGCACTCATCGATACTGGATGGCCGGCTGTCTGGCTCCGGCTTGCTCTTGGGCCAAGCCACACTCAGCTAGATCCTCTGGAGTGGAGAGAATCTTTGCCCTGAGGAGACGCTGGCAGTTAGGAGCCTAGGCAGTTGCCTACAGAACCACCCTGCAAGGGAAGGAACTTGCTAGCTGAAGACCAATCTAAGATCCAAGGGGGGGGGGCAGAAGAACGCAACAGTCCAGGGAAAAGTTCTCTGAGCACACAGTGATCTATGTATGTGTGCATTCATTATGCACATGTAAATATTTATCGAGCTCTACTGGGGAGGAGGGTTGTGACGGCGTGTGAACAATAGCAGAGAAAACCATCTTCCTAAAGGACTTATGGCAGGGAAGAGAATAAATAGTAACACAGAGATCGGGCAACAGATATTCAGTTGGCCCTAGGATTTAAAAAAATGTTCTCGTGGACTGGACTGGTAACATAGGCCTGTATCCCAGCCACTGAAGCGGCTGAGGCAATGGGGTCAGGAGTAGGAGGCTAGCCTGGGCTGCAGACAGAGGTCAACATCAGCCTGGACAACTTAGTGAGACACACGGAATCAGAGTTGGCCTGTTCTAACTGCCCTGAGATGCATGCCTCATAGGTTTCTGAGGTTTGAGTCTATAGCTGCTGGGACACTACGCCTTTCAGTCCCTTAGAAATCGAGGCCCTCCCTCTGACAGTGAAGCATTCAGGCTGGCTGTATGAATCTGTGTTCCTTAGAAGTTGTTGAAGCAGGTAGAAGCTAGGCTAGGCAGTGTTAGATGTTCATTTTGCATCCCTTGGCTAGCTTGCAACTGCCATTATACCGTGGCAAACACCACTGTATTCTGTGTTGGTAAGTATACAAAGGGTCTGATTGCCTGACATAAACCTGCCTCAGCCTCAGTGTGGCTGAGACCCCTCCAATTCTCACCAACCATATCAGGAGACCACGGTTCAGTGAGGAAGCACTGGTGCTTGCAGTGAGCCCTTGTCTCTAAATAAAAAGAAGGGGGCTGGAGAGATGGTGCAGTGGTAAAATGCTTGCTTAGCACGTGTAGCACCCTTGATCCAATCCCCAGTACCGAAAACCAAATGTTCCCTGTAGTCTTTTGTGGAAGCAGGGTGTCCCTGAGGTCATGAATGGCGAGTCACTAGCCCAAGAAACTCAGACTCTGGAGACCAGCCTCGTGGTGCAGATCTACTTTATCGCAAAAGAAGCAGGGCTTTTATAGAGGAAGCAGGCGTCGCATGAGGGAGAGGTGCAATCGCTTTGGTCCATGCTTACTAGACACTTCCATCAGCCTACCTACAGCTTGCTGTAGCGGGGGTTGGGGGTGGGGATGGGGGTGGGGGAGTGGGGGTGCGGGTCGGGGGTAGGGGTGGGCAAGGTTGGGAAAGGTCCAATCATCTTTAGACTTGAATGTTTTAGCTCTTAACCTATCAGCTTCACCAATGTTGGGGAACAAGGTTTCTGTAGAGACGGCAGAAGCGGGCACCGCCCTGGCGGGGTTTCCCGTCTTGGAGCCCAACCAGTGCGCCAGGAAGGCTGCGTGATGTGCCACTGGCTGGGAAATCGCGCTGACACAGGTGCTGATACTTGTCTTTCCGTCCCACTGTAGGGTCCCGTTGCCTCCACCATTTCCCTGAAGACAAGAGCCAACATGTGTCGGCGAGGGCCCTCTTTAGCTGGTGCGATGCTTAAAGCGGGCTCCTGGGCTCTCGGTTCCCTTACTCATGAATGCGGAGCATAAAGAATGTCCTTAGGGGTCACTACTGAGGGCAGCCACCGACCTGCCTGCTGTCTCCACCACAGACTTGCAGAAGTGATGCTGTGTTCTGTCACTGCAAAGCCCTGGGAGCAGGATGATGCGTACCAAGGGTGAGTTTGCAGTGTTCTGAAGATCCAGATCCATGCCCACAGCTGCTCGGGTATATGGGGACTGAGCAGAGAGAAACAGTTATTGTTTTTTTTTTAATTGACAAATGAAAATTATATATATACATATATAATTAATTATATATATAATCATAATTATATAATAATATTATATATATAACTAATACACTTTGATCTTCTGTACATTTGACAGTTTTCTACACTTACATGCGTTCTTGGCACTTCCTTCCTCCTTTACTATCCGTCTACCCCTGCCAAATCCTCTTCTTCGTTAAAAATCTCTTCCTAGTATTTACTATTTCTGCTTTGTTTAATGTCTCACAGAGTTTAACTAGGGCCCTTTGTGTAACCATGGGTTTGGAACTAACCGTCCTAGCCTGGCGGGCTCATCAATGGGTGAACAACTGGATACTGTGCCCATCTTTCCCAGAATCTGTTCACTGCCAATAAATCAGCAGAAAATGCCAAGGCCCCACGAGCCCCTTCTCTCTTCTAGCTGATTGTTGGGCAGGCCGGACCTGGGGTGGGCCTACTGCCAGGAGACACAGCTGACGTGTGTTCCTGGTGGCCACAACCCTGTCCTGCCTGCGAGATGGGGTTTCGAACCCTTCTCCCTGTCTTGGGTTCTTGTATTCTTTCCGCACCCTCTTCACAATGATTTCTAAGCCTGAACAGGGCAGCCTGCATGTCTTGTTCAGGGCTGAGCCTTCGATCATCCTTTACCACAGTGTCCTGTGCAGCCATGGGTCTCTGTATTCACCTCTGATCACGACAAGGAAAGATATCTCTAAGGTTGAGAGTAGCCTTTGTGAGATATTTCAAAGGTGAGTTGATGCTATGCCAGGCCAGCAAAGCAGCGGTCTTGGGTCCCTGGGGTTTAGGGCCACTTCAGCCATGGGTTTGGAACTGACATCACAGTACTAAGCATAGGTTCCCTCTTGCGTAGTGGGCATTAAATCCAGCCAGGGAGTGGTTAGCTCCTGATAACAGTTTTGTTGTTATTGCACCAAGAGGCACACCATGCCTGGCAGGTTGGTATTATAAGAGGGTTTACAGCTGGGTAAAGACCATGATGATTTTACTTCCACACATCCACCCTCAGCAGCCTCTGTAGCACTGTCTGACACTGAAAGTTAGCCAGCTGGGAGGGAACGTCCAGTGTAGCTCCACCTTGGTTTCTCTATATCTTGCATCCAAAGTGCATGTTGTCTTCAGAAGCTTATCAGCTAGTTCCCATGGGTAGCCAAGAGTAACGGCAAGGGTCTGCATTGTTCTAGGGTCCTGTGGGGTCTATAGAGGTACCCACGGCTGGCACTGGGCTTTTGTTTAGTGGCCTGCTGTTCTAGGACTGGCACCATCTATCCATGTAGGGCATCTGCCTTTCAGCTCTCTTATGTCTTACAGCTGGGTTACCAGATAGTGATTCTGAATCATCTCCTTGTGCCCCTTTGTTTTGATTAACCTTTTTAAAGTGAGAAATCAGATGGGGTTGCTTAGTAATTATCCAATTAGTGTTTCCTCATCCCCAGCAAAGTGCCCGCGTACCTCCAAAATGAGGGAAGGAATGTGAAACAAGGAAACGCATTATCTCACTCCGCAAGCCAGGCGGCCATATGCTGTGTTTGTGAAGACTCCGCTTCGCTGAGCAGTCCCCACCACACATCATCTCCCGGATCCTGCCGCTTCCCCTGGGAAACCCTTGCGGGTCGCTGTTTAAACGAGGAGAAAATTGGTTATAAATCAACTTAATTTTCAAAGATATTAATCCGAGGAGAACCTGATTTTTTTTGTGAGGCAGTGGCTCCATTAAGAAGTACCAGAATGCTTAAGAAAAAGGGAATAAATGAGTCTCTTAAACCAGAGTCATGGAAATGTGTTCACTTACAGCAACAGAGATTTGGAAATATTTTCCTCAAGCCCCCTTCTTTTCTGGTTTCATTTATTTCTCCAGTTTGGCACAACAAGGGACTCTGGCTGGTGGGTGGGAGGGGCAGGCATGGTGGTTTCCACAGACTTCTAAGGACCCAAAGGACTAGGATCTGTTCTTCCTGCACCACAGGGATGCACAGGCAGTGGAGAGTAGGGGAAGGTCGAAGTAAAACTGAAGCTACACTCTGAGATTGGGAGACATGAAAAAATGGATGCACTCATCTGGAGTCAATGGAACCTTAACAGTGAAGGACTAAGTGGCCCAAGGGTCAGAGTCACCTGTACCCCTAGCCCAGGTGCCCCAGGACATCAGTGACTTTTCTCCTTCCTGTTATCAAACACTCGAGGAAAAACAACTTGAGGAAGGGAGGAAGGGAGGGAGGGAGGAGGAAGAGAGGAAGAGAGAAGGGAGGGAGGAAGAGAGAAGGAAAGGAGGAAGGAGGAAGGGGAGAAGGGAGGGAGGAAGGGAGAAGGGAGGGAGGGAGAAGGGAGGGAGAAGGGAGGGAGTGAGGAGGGGGAGGGAGGGAGGAGGAAGGGAAGAGGGAGGAAGGAAGAGACAAGGGAGGGGGAAGGGAGAAAGGAGGGAGGGAGGAAGGGAGGGAGAAGGGAGGAGGAAGGGAGGGAGAAGGGAGGAGGAAGGGAGGGAGGAGGAAGGGGGAGAAGGGAGGGAGGAGGAAGGGAGGAAGGAGAAAGGAAGGGAGGGAGGATGCATGAAGGGAGGGATGAGAAAGTGCTTTTTTTGACTCACAGTTGGAGGGTACAGTCTCTCACATCTGGAAAATCATGGCGGCAGGAACCAGTGGCAGCTGGTCACACAGCATCCATCGTTAGGAAGCAGAAGGAGATGAATGTTGGTGCTCAGCTCGCTTCCTCTTTTTCAATCAGCCAAGGAAGTCAGACCATAAAATGGCATTGCCTACGTGCAGGGCAGGTATTTCCAGTTAACCAGATCTGGAAATTCCCTTGCAGACGTGCTGAGAGGCATCTGAATCACGTCTCCTAGGTGATTCTACATCCCGTTAAGTTGATAGTACCAACTGTCCAACTGTCACACCAGCTCCCCATCGCCCTCCCAGCTCTCCCATCTCCCCTCTCCCTCAGATCTACCCCCCACACCCACTCACCAGCCAACACCCCAACCCCTGCTTCTCCCTAGAAAAGGACAATTCTGCCCAGGGAAGGAGTTATGTAAGGAAAGCATCCTGCAGTCAGTGACACTAGAATCCAGGCAAGGGCTCCTAAGCTCTGGGAGAATGGAGAAATTGAGCTGAGCACAAGCAGGCGAGCATGAATGTGATGTCATGAGCTGTGTGAAGCTCCTGGCTTGACATCAATCAGTGATGGACAGACAGACACCTGGAATTGTAAGTTGAAATACACCCTTCCCTTCCCTCCATGGTACCGTTGGCTAGGGTATTTTATCCCATCTGTAGAAATGGGTCTAAAGCATTCTTGTATACTCTGTCCCACAACCCGTGAATCCACATCCTCATGTCTCTTAAGATGCTTCTACTTAAACAGGGAGCCCCAGTGCCTGAGGTGATGTGAGGGTCAGAGCTGGACCTTCCCAGAACTAGCTCCTGGTGGAGGGACAGGTGGCTTCCTGGTAGAGACTCTCTTTCCCAGGAGACCTTGGGGCAGATGACACTCTATGTCACACCAGCTATTCTGGGTCTGTGCTTGTGGAATGCTCTCCTAGTTAGGGTTACTGTTACTGTGATGAAACAACACAGCCAGAGCAACTTGTGGAGGAAAGGGTTTATTTCAGCTGACACTTTCAGGTAACAGTACATCACGGAAGAAAGTCAGGACAGGAACTCAGCTAGGGCAGAAACCTGGAGGCAGGAGCTGATGCACAGGCCATGGAGGGGTGCAGCTTACTGGCGTATCTGACTGCTTTCTTATAGGACCCAGGACCACCATCCTAGAGATGGTACCACCCACAGTTTGCTGGGCTCTCCCCATTGATCACTAATTAAGAAATGCCCTACAGCTGGATCTTATGGAGATATTTTCTCAACTGAGGATCTCTCCGCTTTGATGACTCTAGCTTGGGTCAAGTTGACAGGAAACTAATCAGTAGAACGGACCATTCGTCAGCTTGATACACAAACACACCACTTTTTAATTATAACTTTTCCTTTCTCATTTATCCGCAAGATAGAACATTAATATTAATATCACAATATAAAACATAAATAACTAAAAGTCCCACAGTCCTTACAAATTCAAGCACATTAAAAGTTCAGTCTCTTTAAAATATCCAATCTCTTTAAAAATCCAAAGAACAAAATTCAAAGGCTTTCAGCTGTGGGCTCCTATAAAAATCAAAATTAAGCCAAATATTTTCTTCACGGTCACAGCCACAGTCTGAACAAAGCAAGACCAATCTCCAGCAGTGTAAGGAACTCAGTGTCCAGTTGTCTGGAATTCACTCACAATCTTCTGGGCTCCTCAGAAGCCCAGGTGTGGGCCACTTGGGCCGCCCTACCTCTGGCCTCTGCAGCACACACGACTTGTCTTCTAGCTCAGGCTGGCTCACACCGTCACTGCTGCTGTTCTTGGTGATCATCCCATGGCACTGGCATCTCCAAAACTGCTGAGGTCCCTTGCTGTAACCGGGCTGCACTTTCACCAGCAGCCTCTCCTGGGCTCTCTTCAGGGACTCCAGCCCTGCCACAGGGTGCCCAGCCTCAGCCACTCTCCAGAAGCCTCTCCCGCCTTCAGAATCTGGGTGACTCTTACAGTACCAAGTTCAGCTTCCAGCACAAGGTCCAACCTAGGCCTTGTCTGGAGCACAGCTTCTGTGTGCTGACTCTCAGCAAACACTTCCAGAAGATTTCACCTCAATGATGCAAGTCTCTTCTTAATCAGTGCTAATTTCTCAGCTCCAGCTGACCGGCATTCATTCTCCCAGCAAAGCAAAAGTTTCTCTTTAGTACTTCTGGTATCTTGTTAATTGCAGCTACTGCTTCAGCCCCAGCTAACCAGAACTACAGATTCTTCACACAAGAAGCCTGGTAGGTTCTTTGGTTCCCTCTGAAACTTCGTAAGTCAGGCTTCTGTTGTCTGCACTGCTCTCAACATTCTTAACTTCAAGTTCCTACAGAACAGCTCAGAGAGCTCTAAACACTCAGGAAGTTTTTGAGCCCAAGGTTCCAAAATCCTTCCACAATCCCCCCAGAACAACACGGTCAGGTTTGTCACATCAGTACCCAAAAGGGTCAGGGTTCTCTAGAGTAACAGAACTTATGGAATGAATCTCTTCAATATATAAAGAGGATTTATTAGAATGACTTACAGGCTGTGGTCCAGCTCATCCAACAATGGCTGGCTATGAATGCAAAGTCCAAGGATCCAGAAGATCCTTGTCCCTGAGGCTGGATGTCTCAGCTGGTCTGCAGTAGATGCTGGAATCCTGAAGAAATAGGTTCTGATGCCTGTGAAGGAATGGATGTGCTAGCAAGGCCAGGGAAAGCAGGCAAAGAGCAAAAGCTTCCTTCTACAGCCTTCCATGGGCTTCCGGCATAAGGCGTGGCCCAGGTTAAAGGTGTGTCTGTCTACCTCAAAGATCCGTATTGGAAGTTGGTCTCCCTACTTCAAATTAAGCAAAAGTTCTCACAGGTATGCTCAATATTTTTGGATTTTAGTTAATTCCAGATGAACTCAAGTTGACATGAGAATAGTCAGCACAAGTCCACCCCTGATCAGCTTGGCACACAATCATACCTCCTTATATTCTGATTAATTTCCAAACAAAAACAGTGATCCGGTCATCACAATGCCTGAACACGACACAACCAACCTCATAGAACCGTGAACACATTGTAAACTGTGACAGTGTCATACAACCTCAAACACAGTATAAACTCAGGATTGGTGACAGTGTCCCTTGAGTGACATTCTTTTAGTATCTCAAGCTAAAATATGCTAACCATTGATATGTTATATCACATGATAAATTGTGAAAGAAAAGAAAACACAAAGATTTGTACAAATGCATTCTTAAAATATGACTGAAACGCTCATGTCAATTATAAGCCTTGTTTCTGTAACTGGTCACATGGCCTTAGCTGGTATTTATAGCTTCCTTCCTCACTATCCTTTCTGCATTTCCTCCACTCTCTGCAGGAATCTCAGCAGGTCTTGGCTCTTTTCCTGGAGGAAAGAGGAGGCAAGGCACGAGTTTAAAGACTGGTAGATGAACCAAGGCTCCATTGGATTTCAAAATTTGCTAATTATATATTTCTGAGATGTTGGCATCCTCAGGCCAACAAAAGCCTCCCTTCTGACTCCAGGGCATTCCTTCATATTTCACCCTGTGGCTTTAAACATACCATTTTACCGCTGGTCTCTTAGTGTGGAATGTTCTGGAGATAGGACTTTTGTTCCTAGTACTTGACCATGTGGCAGCATGCATTCTAGCAATGGTTCTGGCTCACTCCATTGGGTAAGTCCAATATGTCTCAGGCAGAGGGACAGCGGTGCCTTTCCGTTCTCAGACCCTGATCCTTGGACAAAGTGATCAGACTGACTGCTCAGACAAGCACTGCCAGCCCTGTAAGGCGTCTTTCTCCTGGCGGCAGGGCTGGGCTATGGCTCAGTCCACCAAAGTGGCTGCACAGGAAGAGGGTTTCTGGAAGACTCCGAACTGCCTGCTTTTGTGACAGTCCCTATGGGATGAGTGTGGCATTGGCTTCCAAATCAATGCAGGCTTTTCTGGTGATGCAGATCTCAAGAACAGGTTAGGAATGGCGCCATTGATTTCTGAGTGGAAAGAACAAAATGATCCCCAAACGCAACCTCCTCCACTCCAGTGCCAATGTTTTCTCTTTGTGGTGTGTGCTGCTGAGAGGCCAGAGGCCAGGGAAAGCCAAAGTAAAACCTCCGGAGCCTCTGGATGGATGCCCCACGTGCTCCACCTGTGACCCCAGCTCCAGGCTGCCTGAGTCAGCTGTGTGCGGCGCAGGCTCCTGCCAGTCCTGGTATAGGGAAACAGATCATTCCGTGTCCGAGAGGACAAACATCACAGCTCATGTGTTTCGACCCTGGAACTCCGGGTCATATTTCTTGGCAGGAATACCATGTCAGAAGATGACTGAATTGCTCAGCATTAAACCTTGGTGGAGGGCTCCCTATGCGCAACTTCCCGCCAAGGAGACAGCATTCGGCTGATTTCACTAGGACCAGCCCTTCAGTTTGGGACACCCTGTCTGAGGGTGGCTAAGACAAGCAGGACAAGTTTGTAGTGAGGACCCAAGGAGATGGTGTGGAGACCCAGGACAGGGTGTCACAGTGTCCCTGCTGTTGGACTCAGCAGAATTCTGCCAGAGCTGGAGTCTGACTTGCTTTTCCGTGTTCAGGGACAAATGAAGCTGCTTTAACATTCTCTTCATCTGCCACCAGAGAAATGGCCAGCACTGAGCATACATACTTGCTCTGTGGAGAGACGTGTGCGTGGACTTAGCTTGGACAGGTGTCTCTCTGCATTAGTGGCTCACTGGTGCCTGTGAGAGTAACAGACAGAAGCAACTTAGTGGAGGAAGGTTTACTTGGCTCACGGTTCAGAGGGTTACAGTCCATCATGGCGGGGAAGAGTGGAAATCACAGTCAGCAGGCGGTACAAGCTCGGTGAAGAGTCACAGGACTCACCTGAGTCTCAGCAGCGACAGGCACCGGCCATTTAGCCATGTCTCCAAACGGGAGACATGGCTGCTCTTCTTCAAAGTGTTCCTAAAAACTGAGTCGCTTTGCTCTGAGGAGCAGCCCCTGGTAAGGGACCCCACCTCAGTGGACGTTCCCACATCTGCATACATATGGGCAGCACCGTAGACTCAGTGGGTTATAAATTATAAAAAGAGAAAGCAGGTGTGAGATTGGGAGCGAGGGCCAGGCGGGGCTGGAGAGGGAATGGGGTGCATAGGATCAAGACCCACCGAATACACATATGACATTCTCAAAGAATACGTTAAAGATGTTTGAAACTGTTGCCCCTCTGCTTACTCCTTTCTGACCTTGTCCCTCTGCCTTCAGAGGCTATGTGACTGTGCTCCTATATGTGTGTTGCTTATACAAAAGGTAAAGCTGCTCTTTCAGTCAGGGCCCATTCCAGGAATCCAGCCCCACTGGAGACCCCACCAACTGCGATACAGATCTATCCTTGGCTGCAGTTTAAAACCAGTAGGTGGAGCACTCCCTGGCTCCGTGGACAGGTGAGCGGAAGGTGAGTGCTCCCTGATGACAGACTATCCTAGGAACACCCAGGAAGCCTGGAGTTGATGGGAAAGACGGTGTGCAGGTTGTAGAGGGAAGAGCAAAGCCTGAATTCGTTACCTACCTGTTAGCGTCATCATCATTCCTTAAACACTTAGCACCAACCGCCTTGTCATCTGTTCCTGCTTCTCAGAGGCATCCTCTCCTTCCTCGGGTGAGTTACACAGAGGGGATCCAGCTTAGCATCTCTGGAAACCGGTGGTAGTTTCCCTCCCAGCTCGCCGACCGTGGCTGTCAGCCGCCACGCAGAGCTGGAGCCTATGAAGGACAAGTTCCAAATGGAGAGCAGAAAGATGTAGCTCTCTGGAGCTAGGCTACTGCGAAGCATCATATGACAAAGTACTTCTTAATATTCTCTTTCCAAGTTTACAGAAAGAAAATAAACATTCCAGACAGACCCAGGACAGGAGACAGCAAAGTGTCCATAGGTCTTGTTTACACAGCCTGCTCTGAAGCTTCATGGCCTTCCTGGTCCTCCTCTGTCACCCGGATGGGACGGGTTGGCCAGCACAATGCAGCAGCTGGGACGTGCCTTTTTCTCTAGTGAGACTTAAATCCAGGCTACGTGGCCCAGGACAGCTAGAGCTTTGCTCAAGGATGCACCGAGAAGGTAGCAGACAGTTCTAGGGAGAGACAGACAAGACCTTCATCAGGCTGGTGTGGGTCAGACCTGTGACTCTGTGCTGACTGGATGGCACCCACCTGGGCATGGGTGTAGGTGTGAGGAACAGCAGCTTACAGGCATACACTGGCTTTATTCCTGTCTTCATCATAGAGAGTGTGTGAGATGGCATGTGTCTCGAATCAAGCTGAGGGGGGTTTGATGCCCAAAGCATTGTAGTGAAATGCTGCCTGGGTCTAAGACAAGGAGGCCAGGAGGTGCTCCTGTATGGAGACCTGGCTTGTCTTCACAGTGGGTATGTAGGCTGGACGGCTATGCTCTGGTCTGTAGAACCAGGAAGAAGCACACAGTCTGCAGACGGTCTTGCTGTCAGAGAATGCAGGACCAGGCAGTACAGGAGAGGGGCTGAGATGCAGAAAGCCACCAGGTCTCAGCTGTCTGATGCTCAGTCCAGATGTTACTGTATCCTCTCGTATGAACACAGCATCTCCCCACATGGCTAGGGCGCAGACTCCCATGGGCACCTCAGCACATGTGATTCCCCGGGCTGCCTGGGTCTGTACTCCTCACTGCTTTTCCCTGCAGTTCTCTGATAGCTCCAGCGCTTCCCCTCTGATACCTCCTTCCTGCTGTTTGCAGAATATGACAACTCTCTTTCTGTCGTTTGCATTGGAGCTTGAGGTCCCACCCAGTCTGCAGAGCTAACAATGCTCGGATCTTCCAGCAAGCTCACTGTGCATTTTGAAGTCACTCTCTCAGTCCTTTGTGTGACTGTGGTTCCCAGTCTCAGAAAATGTGCAGAAAATGGGAATCAGCTTCTACAAAGCCTACGACACCCCAGTGTGCCGCACAGACTTCTTGGCGACCTTGGTTTCACCCAATAGAACATGAGGACCGTGTTGCAGCATCTTACCTGTATTGCTGGCAGGAGGGGGGGCACCTTAGTTTCCTATAGATCCACTAAGAGACAATTGTATGAAAATTGTGGACCAAATTCTGATTCCCGGTGCAATTGTTTCTGGAGGGCTCTAGGAGCTAATTCTCCATTAGAAGCGGTCAGAAGAGCTAAGGGGTCTGGTTAGACGTGTGGTTTGAACATCCACAGCAATGTGCTTCCAGGACAACGCTAGCTAACATTCTAAAGTCAGTACCATGGAGGCCGAGGTTCGTCTGGAGGGCTCCAGGCCAGCCACGACTTTGAGAGCCTGGCATGCCACCAAGGTGGACCAGCCGCATGGCCTGTGAGTCTGATGCTGCTGCTTAAGGGAAAAACGAGAGCTAGAGAGTTGCATTCTAGTCTTGGGGACTGTGGCTGCAAGCCCCTCTTACAGAAGGGTCTGGGGAGAGGGCAGGCATGTCTGAGTCCCCAGAGGTTTCTGGCCTAATAGACAAACTCATCACAAGATTGGCTGGCTTTACTCTTATCTCCCCCAAGGGTGTTGGACTTGCTTTGAAATTCTAGGCTTTATATGGGGAACTGCCATGACACCTTGAATTTCCCCCCTAACCAATGGCCTCTCTGCAGACTGCTGCTACTGCCTGGCTCTACCCTGGACACTGTCCACTGTACTGAAACCTGCACTGATCTAAGGCCTTCTGCCTGGTGTGTGGCATGGTCTCAAAAAACATAGTGGATGAAAGAAAGCAGGCCCGATGCTCCATTTATTGTTTAGTAGCTGGAAAACAGTCACTTGCTGGTTTATGGGCACCATTGGTTTAGGGACCCAAATACTCATGGTTATTAAACCCTGGAGGAAAGATGAACAGCTGTGTAAGAAACTCTGCATCCCCCGTGTCCCTGGTGGTGTGGTGTGATGTGCTAGGCTCTCATGGGTCTTCTGTACTGAGGGAGTGGGCGGGGGAAGGTGGGTGCTTGCATCCAAATCACACTGGCAGCTTCACCCTTTCCTGCTAGCGAGCCCCGCCCTCATTTGGGATCACACAGTCAAATGGGTCCTTGTGGGGTGCTGCTGACTGTGTTTAGACTGGAAATGCCATCGTACCTGCAAGACCAGCCACAAAAGAACTCTGGGGCCTTGCTCACTCATTTCTGCTTCAGATCTCTATTGTGAGCACCTAAAAAAAAAAAAAAAAGAAAAGAAAAGAAATGAGGTTATTTATTGATCAAAATGCTTAGCACAACTTTCTCCATTTATTAAAAATTACTCCTATTACTATAGAAACGGCACCCAAACAAATAGAAATTACCCACAATTTTCTATTGTCAAAGATCACTCATGAGATTGGGCAGCTGAAGCGAATCCCCAGGGATACTGGGAAAATGACATAATCATCTACAAAGCATGTTAATGGTGAGGACGAGAACGGCTTTCACTTCGTTTGCCATCCCTGACCTGAGAGCCCAGTTATTCCCGGCAGAGCGACTGCAGGCACTTTCCCAACGGTGGGCAGGGGCAACCGCTGTGAGATCCGAGGGTTGTTCCTGCAGCCTCAAATAATTAATTCTCTGAAACAGGAAAGAAGGGTAGCCACCGCATGGGAGGACAGGGGACGGGACGGGACAGATAAGACGAGGAAGATGGTCTTCACCCTCTCTGTTCAGCTCGTTGCAAGGACACTCCAGGACAGGGGTTTGCCTTTAACCTTGGGAATATGGCTTGGGAACGGGGACAGGAGGGCTCCGTGGCAGAAGGCTGTGAGGCTTGTTGAAACCTGAAAACTTGTAACAAGTAAGCAGCCACCTTCAGATAATGAGCGGAATTCTAGAGGAACCAGGCTCAGCGGACTGTAACGGGGAAGGGACGTTTACCCACAGCAAAGAAGTAAAGTTTTCCTAATTAATAAGACTTCACTGGAAAATATCTTCCACTCCCAAATAGTCTTGCATGCTGAGGCAAGTGATTTCCATTGTGAATAGGTCGGTTATAAAGTTCCAAAAAGCAATGAGTAGAGAGCACTGTTTTACATTAATATTCATAATGGGGATAGATGCAAAGTTCTGTCGCGTTCCCTGTCTGCTGCTCCGTGCTTTCCTTCACCAAACAGGATCATTTCAGAGGGGGAAGAAATGGCATCATCGGCTGATAGATGACACTGGATTAATTTTATCAATACTGTCATGGTTATTCTTGGCTATCAACTTGACTGAGCTTGGGATCAACTAAAAGACACACTTCTGGGCCCATGTGTGAAGGTATTTCTTGGAAGGATTAAGTTTGGTAGAAGACCCCCCACGAGCATGGATAGCATATTCTGGAATCCCAGATATAATGAGATAAAGGGAAGCTTTAGCTCTTGTCTGATGAGAGTTGAGGCTGCTCTGTTGCTGCTGCCAACTCCAGAGCCAGCTTCTTCAGCCTTCCGACATGGACCGAAGACCATCAGCTCTCTGGGAATCCTCCAGACCTTCAGCACCAGGCTGGGACTGCTGAGCCAGGCAGCCTCATGGTTCTTTTCTCTCCAGCATGCAGATGGCCACTGCTGGGCCACCCGGCCCATATTGCTCAATCCATCTAGCAAGTCTACTTTGCATACATATTCGTTCTGCCGGTTCTGTTCCTCTAGAGAACCCTGCTGATCCAAACACTGAGCAGAAGTCAGTTCTATGTGAATGGAAAATTTCCTTTTATATCACAAAGTGTTCTTATTAATGTCAAATGGAAAGTTTGGATCCTTCTGAAACTCGAGAAACCTTTGATCAGGTTCACGTTAGAGAACTACATGACTGAGAAAGGTTTTTCATGAACCGGATCCTCGTATTTGTCACCAACTGTCAGCGTTATTCTGCTGTCTGGCTCTGTGGGAAGATGTTTGCTTCATAATATAACTTTAATTTTTTACTTTTTTGAGACAGGGTTTCTCTGTGGAACTCTGGCTGTCCTGGAACTCACTCTGTAGACCAGGCTGGCCTCAAACTCAGAGATCCACCTGCCTCTGCCTCCTGAGTGCTGAGGTTAAAAGTGTGCACCACCACTGCCCCACTAATTATAACTTCTTGGTATAATTTTCAGTGAGTTGATGTGGGGCAGGAAGCAGGAACCCTCCTTGGCAGGTATGGTGGCCTCATTGTTGAACATCAAAGAGGACGGTCAGAACAATCCCAACCGACACCATTCAAAATGCCCAAGCTTTCCGAATTTTATACAAGTAGTTGCACAGATAAATGTTTTTCTGGATCCCTGTGGTTCATGATGAGGTTCACACAAATGGGAGTTCACGAAGTTCCTGCTGCGTGAGGTTCATGGGAAAATCACTTCTTATAGGATGGCAGATCTATTGGAAAGAGTGGGGAAGGACATGCAGAGACAAGCCCAGCCTTATCCTAAACGGAGATGCTCCAGTCTTCCAGGACACACGCGCTGTCAGCATGGAGAAGACACGTGGTCCCTGCTTTGACATGGCAGCGATTCTTGGCTGGCTTGCTCTTCCTCAAATGTGTGCACAGAAATTGCGAATTCCGGTTTTCTTGCCATGAGAACTTGAAGGTGTGGGGAGGGGCAGAGGAAGGCGGGAGGGACCTCTCTTGGGATTGTACAGCCACAGATCTATTCAAAGCCACCGAATCAGATGCTTAAAATGAATGAAAATTATCCCCCCACTGAAGTTGCTAAGAGGCAACATGCTGAGACAGAGACAGTCCTGGCTCACAGCCTCCCGCGGTCCTGGACCATGAATTGCCCGTATCTGAGCAACAGCTCTGGGCCTGGGGTCCTTGGATATAGCCACGAGCACACACCAAGTGCTCCCTTCTCCGTGCTGTCTGCAGCCCACCACCCACACCCAGCATCTCCTGAGGAGACGCCCCTGCACAGCATCCTATTTACTTCTCCTGCTGCTGTGACAAAGTGCCCTGGCAAAAGCAACTTGTGGAGAAAGGCCCTGTTTTGCTTCACAGTTTGAGGGAACAGTCCATGGGTGGGGAGGTCCTGGCAGCAGGAGCCTGAGGCAGCTGGTCACCTTGTAGCCACAGTCAGTCAGGGACAGCACTGAGCTACCGAGCCAGTCCACAAGACAAGGAGGCATTTTCATAAGTGCAATCCCTGTCATGGCAAGTGCCACGCTGGACAGTGGAACCCTGCTGGCTTGATCTCAGGGGATTTTATTGACACAGGCTCCTCAGGTGTTCTGTTTGTAACATGGACAGATCACGAGCAATCAAATATACCCTGCATAAAACCAAGACCTGCAGACGATACAAAATGCCAAGGCTTGGGCAGCTCTTCCCCCAATAATGCACAGAACAACCATTTAAAGCATAACTGCGGATAAACTTCTGTCGCAGTCCTGAAGCAGAGAGAGATGAATCACTTTCCCCTTTCTTACAGTTCAGAACCCCAGCCAATGAGATGGAGCCACCCACTTTTAGGGTGGTCTTCCCACCCCAATTAACCTAACCAGGATAGCCCCCTAAACATAAGGGTGGAGGCTAACCTAATCTAGATAATGCCTCTCAGGCATGCCAAGTGACTTGTCTCCTAGGTGATTCTAGAACCTGCCAAGCTGGTAATCAGAACTAACCATCGCCTACCAGGGCCAATGACCTAGATGTGGCTGAGTGGGACTCTCCGGTTCCAGTTTTATTTTTTATTTTCCCACCTGGTATTGTTTTTTCACTCCCTTTTTGTCCTTTTTCAGTTAACTGTTTGTTTTATTTTTGTATGTGGGTGTGTGCACATGTATGTACTTGTGTACAGGTTGGAGAGTAACCTAAGGTGCTCCTCGGGAACCACCCATTTTCTGAGGTTTTTAAATTTAAATTTTCGTCAATAATTAGGCTTCTTTGTTACTCATTGTGTAAGTAAAATTTTAGGAGAATTTATTCTTCATATTAATGACTTTTTTTTTTCAGATGGGGATCTCCTGTTAGTCTGGAACCCACCACATAGGCTACGCAGATGTACCCTGAAAGCCAGGGATCTGCCTGATTCTTCCTTCCTGACCCTGGGACTACAAACCCTGCTTTTCTTTCTTTTTCTTGGTTTTGAGCTCATTTCCTGTTGCCTACAAGGTAAGCCCTCCCTCAGCCAGTCTTCCGGACTGAGTCCTCCCTCAGCCAGTCTTCCTGAGTCTTCTCTCAGCCAGTCTTCCCGACTGAGTCCTCCCTCAGCCAGTCTTCCCAACTGAGCCCTACCTCAGCCAGTCTTCCTGAGTCCTCCCTCAGCCAGTCTTCCTGAGTCCTCCCTCAGCCAGTCTTCCCAACTGAGTCCTCCCTCAGCCAGTCTTCCTGACAGTCCTCCCTCAGCCAGTCTTCCTGAGTCCTCCTTCAGCCAGTCTTCCCGACTGAGCCCTCCCTCAGCCAGTCTTCCTGAGTCCTCCCTCAGCCAGTCTTCCCGACTGAGTCCTCCCTCAGCCAGTCTTCCCGACTGAGTCCTCCCTCAGAGCCTTTTGTCTTGCTTTACTATTGCATTTTTTTCTGATGCACTGGCATTTGCACTAGCTCAGGACTCTGTTTTCTGTTTCCCCACACAGTACCCTCTTTGCCATGATGTGCCATGTGCCAGTCACCATGGCTTGCTATGTGCCACTGTGTACACACTACATACACAAGAGGAATTAGCCTGTGTTCAGCTCTCCCTCTTGTCCTTGGTGGCACTGCCGTAGGGTTCACACCTGTATCTCTTGGAAACCGTGAGCTACGTGCTGTTTTCTCACAAGCAGCCAATCGTCTGGATACCATCAGGAGAGCGGAAGAGATTCTATTTGCCCAACAGTTGTCAGTTCAGATGATTGTCACCCATTTGCTTAGGTCTAGGGTTTCATCCTCTCTCATTCCTCTCCATCTGGGAGAGGTTTCTAGAACATTCACAGCACAGTTCTATGCCTGAGAGCTTTGTTCCTCCTTGGGTCACCCCAGAAAGTCCTTATTTTGAAGTCTCTTCTGCTGGATACAGAACTCTCCTTTCATCCCTCTCCAGCGTGGGCACAACCAGTACTTTAAAGACACTTTGTTCAGCTCTCCGTGGTGGCTTCCCTCTGTAATCTCCACCCCCAGGAGGCTGAGGCTGGGGGATCGCTCTAAAGCCAGCCCTGACTACATAGCAAGACCTTGTCTCAAACCCCAACAACAACACGTAAATAAACTAAAGGGAGCTCCTCCTGCCTGTACCGCTGTTGGCATTGCTGCCGAGTGCCGGAGAGGCCGCCGCAGCCCCGTACAGTTCGAAATGGGACACGAGTTTCTCTGCTGAGCGCCTCTACCATGCCACAGTCACCTTGACTTTCCGCACACTGGCTCTGCAGTAAGTGGGTGCTGGATTCACGGGGCTCTGCTGGAAGCTCGTGGAGCACCTTGGATACTTTGGTTGTTGTCCCCACCCCCAATTTTGGGCAAATTTTGACCATCATCCCCCACCACCCCTCCCGCTCTGTTGCTTTTAAACTTCATTCCTTCTCATCTTTGGGGGTTCCGGTGGACTGCATCTGCTGGCCGGATATTGTCCCACAGGTCGTAAGCTTGGTTCTTGTCTCAACAGTGATGATCTCATTTTCACTATAACTGACTTCTGCCTCTGGTGCTGTGTCTGCTGTTGACAAGGCTAGACTTCTGTCTCTAATGTTGCACTTTCCCAAGGCAAGTTTATCTTTCTATGAGAACGGCTGTGTCTTCTCCGAGAGACCAGGTGTGCATGCTCGTGATGGCTACCTTTAGTTTAAATGCTCAGCCCAGCTTTGGATGTCTGCGTTGAGTCCCCATGTCCCGAGCCCAGCACTGTGGCTCCTTTGAACCTTCACTGAGTTTGTTTTCCATGAATCACGTCTTCTGATTTCTTCCTACGGTTCTAAGAATTACTTTACTGCGTGCTGGGAGCTGAGTGGTGATGAGCATGGGCTGCGTGGTCTTCCTCTGAAGAGGGGTCCTGCTCCAGCACGTGGACTGCTGCTGAGCTCTGTCAGGTGGGGTTTTACAGGGGATGACACAGAGCATGAGCAACTGTGAAGTCTGACTGACCGTCTGCAGGCTCCAGGATGCATCCTCTCTGGCTGGCCACCTCTCCAGTGCTGTAGCCCTGGAAACCAGAGCCTCTCACCTGACTCTGTCCACAGCTTCTGGAAGCGCAGAAGGTTTGTGTTCATCTGAGGAAGCGTCCAGATGGTCAACATGCACATGCTGAATGCCTGCCCTGCCTGGTTTCCTCCCTCCTATGTGGTACCCACGGATCCCAGGCACCTCAGCCCCCTGCACCAACTCCTGTTCCTCAACTTGCTGAGACCGCTGATTTCCATCCAATTGTCCAAGATCTTGAAAGATGCTCCCTAAGGGGTTTCCTGGATAAACATGGACTTTATCTTATTTGTCTCCTATCTGTCAGGATAATAACCTTCAGCTGAGGGGGTGCAGGGCAAGTCCACAGCCTGATGTGGTAGAATCTCAAGTCGAGGCTCTCCTGAGGCCCAGTCCTGGATGAAGCTGGGACTCATGTCTTCTGTGATGCCCAAGTCTGACTCCACTTGTCTTCAGAATCATGGCTGTGGGTGCTAACTGTGCATCATGGCTTCATAGAAGCTGCCTTAGGCACAGGCCAGAGAAGACGGTACACCTTAGAACAGGAGCACAAGTGGAGGGTGTATTTGTCACAGAGTGCGTAGTGAGTGCCTGCTGTGTGCCTGGAGCTGTGGGTAAGGCCGTAATCAAGATGGGCACGCCCTTGATCTCCAAAGAGCTCTTCTGAGTCAGACAGAGTAGGTTCAGGCCATGGTGAAGGAACTGAGAAAGCACAGACAAGGAAGGACTGGGCTCCTGGGGCGGTGGTGGTCCTGAACGGTGCTCACTGAAGCTCCTTATGGAGCTGCTTCCGAGAGTTCCCTGGTCTCAGTTACAGTCAGGTGATTTGCTGTCACCTTCTCCTGGGACATGCGATGATGCCTGGAGATATTTTTCACTCTCAGGATTAAGGGGGCTGGT
Source organism: Cricetomys ansorgei (assembly GCA_026225945.1). NCBI lineage: Eukaryota > Metazoa > Chordata > Mammalia > Rodentia > Nesomyidae > Cricetomys > Cricetomys ansorgei. The sequence goes on along the minus strand of JAMJFZ010001249.1, from coordinate 9,702,591 downwards.
ACTGAATCTGGGTGGTCAGAGGCGGGGATTCAGCTCAGCATCCTACACTACAGAAGACATCCTCTGGTCCACAGGGTCTGGAGTGTCCAGGTTGAGGAATGTGGGATTCTTCCAGGACACTTAGTGCTGCCAAGCATCCGCGTCAAGCATGAGTTGGCTCCACACCTCTGTAGATGGATTTACACATAAATGTGTATGGGGATGAGGCAAAGAGTCTTGAACAACAGCTGTGCTTAGATCCTTCCTGCAAACTTGGCTGTGTGGTCAACACATTCCATTCCACAGGCCGGAGGGAGCCAGACTTATGACCCAGTTGTATGGATAAAGATTACGCTGTCAGGAGAGAATGGAACACTTTCTTGAGCATTCCCTCTGGGACCCACACTGTACCGGGCTCTCTGGAAATACAAACAATTTGCGTAGTGTTGTTAACCTTAAAGACTCACATTTTAGCAGAGGGCAATCCATGCATGAGTCTGTTCAGCCCAAGGTTCCTGATTGCTTGGTTTATCCACAGCTGAAAGAGAGAGGCTTCAGGTCTGTGGCTCAAAGAACAGGTACAACATACAGCTGGGCTGGGCTTTGATTGTGGAGTTCCCTGGTCATCACAAACTCTGAGGCTAAGAGGATGTCAAAAGACAGCTAGATCTCCCCATCCCTTTTCTTAAGAGACTCAGAGGCCAGGGGAGGGCAGGCCTCTAACTAACCACGTTGACACAAAGCCAGGCTTCAAGTACAGTGAGAGCCGATTTAAATTATAACGAAATACTAACTGAACGGGAAGATCCATTTGTGTATTGGTTTCTGAGGTGAAAGAAACCTGCTTTCCCTGTAATTGCTGTCAGGTTTTAAGCAATCCTCTTTTCAGAACGCACCTCTTAATGCAACCTTGAACATCCGTGAACATCGTTACCAAGCAACCCGCGGCCTCCGGTGGTGGGAATTGGAGAATGACTAGCACGCCGACCATTCATTCGGCAAGCCACACCTTACCAGCCTGTGGACATTGTGTGCTGCCAGCTCTTCTGGCTGGAGGCTAACTCCATGCAGTAAGACCCAAAGGCTAAAATAAATAAACAGATATATCAACTTCCACTAAGCAGACTGCAAATGAGAGTGTAAACACTTGCCTACCACTGTTAACTTTGCCCTTCAACACCACAAGCAACAGAGGAGCCTCACTGTGGAGCGCATGGTGTCCTTGGGACAGGGCACACCGCAAGCCCGAGTGTAAGGCCTCACTGGAGTGACTCCAGGGGTACTGAGCCCAGCTGAATCTACTGCATGGCACCAGACCTGTGATGGTGCAGCTCCTCATTCTAAGTGACATGCTACGCACTCACAGGAGAGTTTGCTACGGTCTGCCCCGCACTGCCGAAACTTCTGTGTATGGACTGATTTCTGTGTGACTTTGCGTGGTAGAGGTTCTGTCCTGATTCACAGCTGTCACGCTTTTGATCTCAGCCCCAGCGTCTTTCTTCTGGAACCATCTTCCCCTCCAACTGTGGGGATTTGTCCATTTCCTTCTTATTTTCACCGGCGCCACACGCCAGAGTCAAAAACAAAAACCCACAAAGCATCAGTTACCTTTTCAAAAGCCACACACTGTGAAATGAGGTAAGCCAGATACCCGGGAACAAAACCGCGCAGCCTCCAGCTTGCATCAGCCTCCAAGTTTGACCCCTGGTGCCACAAAACAGCGACGACAGTGTTGGGGGAGCGGGAGAACTCTGTTCCTGTCTGGGGGTGTGCAGGGCCGTGGAGTGAGGCTTTCTTGGTTCACCACTGAAGCTTATACACTCTATATAAGGGGTCTCCCGGGTGTTTTTTTTTTTTTTAAAATGAGAATTAGCTCTTGCCTCATACACCTGTGGCCAGAGAAGAATTCTATCGCTGAGCTGCAGCCCCAGACCTATCCCTCTGTTTTCTTTTTATTTTGAGATGTACTCTCGATAGGATTCCCAGGTTGGACCTGAATTCATTATTTAGCCTAGGTTGGCCTTAAACGTGTGATTCTCCTGCCTCAGTACCCCCATCCCCACACCAGAGTAGCGGGGGTTCCCGGTCTGTACCTCCAGGAACAGAGTAATCACTCTGTTTTTGAAAAAATGAAGAAACAGTATCATTTGCCAACATGGAGCCCTTGTGGGTTCATGGGTTGCTTCTCAGTCCTCCCAGGTATGGCCTGGTTCTGCTTCTTCTAAGGAAGGACAGGACAGACCTTCAGCAATGGCTGCCCGGCTGTCTGGAGGGACACCTGATGGCAAGCACTCAGTGTCCACCTGCTGATCAAGTTTCTTTAGTTCAAATGTTCAAGTGGCTTGGGCAGAACTGGGCGGACCCGGGTCCCTCCGAGGTACTGCTGGGAGGGGAGGTATATCATCTAGGCCATTGTCCACTCTGGAGATGTGAAGAAATGGCCAAGCGTTCGTATCTCCTCAGCACTGCGTGCTACAGGAAGACAGACCCCACCAAGAGCTTCCCAGGTGCCTCAAGCTCCGTAGGCCTCACAGACATCTTTTCTTGCAGGCACTGGCAGGTGGCTATTGCCAAATTACTGAAATGTTATTTTTATCCACAGGAAACATAAACTCATGATTTGTTGCTTCACCGCCCAGACCTCCAAATGAGGACTCAGCCTTTATCAACGCCTTTTCAGGGTTACCCATGTTTTCTTAGCACGAATTAGCATTAATTTATGTTATGAAGACATGTAACCCCGTACCACCCAGAAGCTTCCCATGTACTCTAGCAGAGTCCATGGTGAATTGATCTAGAAGCTGATGCAGCCGTGGTGTTTAGACCTACTGACTCCCAGACATGATGCTAGGCACCTGGGACACGCAGATACAATCTTCACTTAGAGTCAAGCTGGGGAAACAGACATTAAATAAAACCATGACAACCCGTCCCACAGAGACCCAGTGGGGAGAGGGCTGGGGTGTCAGCGAGTCAGATGCCCCCAGGTGTATTATTAGGAGGGGCTGCCTGAGGGAGGTGGAAAGAAAAACTTTAGGCTAGAGGGAGCATCAGTGCAAAGGTGCGAGCAGGGCGTGGATAACACGTGCGTCATCTCAGAGCCAGCTGCTGCCCGTGAGCCAGCTGCGGCTCTAGTGAGCCAGCTGCAACCAGGTGAGCCAGCTGCAGCCCAGTGAGCCAGCTGCAGCTCTAGTGAGCCAGCTGCCACTTGGTGAGCCAGCTGCAGCCCCAGTGAGCCAGCTGCAGCTCTACTGAGCCAGCTGCAGCCCCAGTGAGCCAGCTGCAGCCTGGTGATCCAGTTGCAGTGTTCTGAGCCATCTGCTGCCCAGTGAGCCAGTTACAACCCAGTGATCCAACTGCAGCCTGGCAAGCCTGTGCTCTGTGGGACTAGAAGGCACAGCTCCGAGGCCAGTCCCCAGGCTTTGACTCAGTTCTGAGCACTGTGGGGCCTCAGTAGCTTTAACAGGGCGTGGCCTGCACAAGCATAGGTCTTGAGCTTCTGAAGAGCCTCCTGAAGTGCCCTGACTGGGCTTCTGGCACCTGTGGGTATCACCCTGCCTTAACCAGAGTCCGCCTCTGGCTGGTCGGGGGCAGGGGATGGCCCTCCCCTCAGTGTGTGGACTGAGGAAGGTCCTTCTGTGATAGATGGGCTGAGCAAGGTCTTCCCCTGGGTGCATGGGCTGAAGAAGGCCATTCCTTGGGTAAATAGGCTCAGGGAAATCTGTCCTCTGGGTGGGTTCGGTCTGTACCTCTGGGACAGAGCTGCAGCACTGATTTGAAGGCCAGTCAAGAACAGGTGATTCCAGTGCCCTCACCAGCCATCAGGGGTGTGGACAGAACCCCGGCCTTGTTGATGGCCAGCTATGTCTTCCAGCAGGTGACTGCACCAGCATCCAGGAATGGGGTGGAGAAAGAAATTTCTAGAATGCACAATCACAGCTGTCTTTACTCTGAGGTTCATGTCTGCAGAATTGGAGTATGTGAGCATGGTCTAACATGTAAAGTCACAGAAATAAATGGCAAGGCATTGCCCCCTGTGAGAAAGGACCGGAGCTGGAGAAGAATCCACTGTGTCACGGTTATTATCTCCAGTGTTGCATGGGAATTCCCTGCTTCTGATTCCTGGTTTTCTCATCTGTAAAATGGGCAGATCACTCACTTCAGAAAGTATACGGCATGTGAGAGAAATCGTTTCTAAATCACGGCTTGGAGAACCCGGAAGCCCTACAGGAACCTGCAGTGGGCTTGTGCTATCTCTGTAGGGAGAGAAATAGCCCTGACCCGGTGTATTCACCAGATATGGGACAGGAAATGCATCACACAGGCTGCGTGAGCAGAATGCACTGAGCTTGCAGCACGTGCAACTCACTGGCTTGTGAGCTGCACAGCCGAGTGGAGCAGGAGGAGTCTACCGGTCGGATCTCTTCTATCTCGCTCCCCCTGTGTGTGGCTGCTACATATGGAATCCCTGGCTGTGTAGCTAAACCGTTTCACACTCATGGGTTTCTCTAGTTAGACAGCATAGATGAACCTCCAACCTTCTGGGAAGCTGGCTAGTCTAGGCTCACTCCTGAAGTCTCAGGCCCCTGGATCAAGTGTTTCAGGATGCTTTCACGCTACGGTGGCCTCGGATCCTGGCCTGTGGTCAAGTCCTCTGGTTTTTAAGTGTGAGTTTGTGCATAAAGGAGAAAGCCACCGGTTCCCTTTCCTGATCTACAGAATGTTCCTGCTTCAACCCAGTGTCTTCCTGGACTCAGCCTCACTCACCAGTGCTGGTTATCTGTCAGACAACAGGTAACCCGAGTGCGATCCTTCCTTAACCAGGCTGAAGGGAATGGTCTTCATAACTGCCATCAGCTTCCAGTGAACCCTACGGCTGGCGTCTTTGTTCATCAGTGCCAAAGGACTAGCTCTCCCTAGAGGAGGTCTGAGTGGCCAGCCTGCTGCCAGGATCCAGCTTGGCTTCAGAGTAGGACAGTGAGGCACCCAAGGGGCTCATGGGACTGTGGAGGGGCTGAGCTCTAGGCTGACACCAGCTGGGAGATGACTTGGGAAATTCCTTTTCCAAGCCATATCTATGTGGCTTTTGCTCATGCACAGTTAACGCCTATGATGGGTGCCAGGGAAGACAGGGCCCCATGCAACTGCCTGCGGGTGCAGATGGCAGGGGCAACTGTCTGCAGGTGCAGATAGGGAGAGGGGGCAACTGTCTGTAGGTGCAGATAGGGAGATGAGGGGCAACTACCCGCAGGTGCAGATGGGGAGGGGGGCAACTGTCTGCAGGTGCAGAGAGGGAGATGGGGGGCAACTGCCTGCAGGTGCAGATAGGGAGAGGGGACAACTCCCTGCAGGTGCGGATAGGGAGGGGTGGCAACTGTCTGCAGGTGCAGAGAGGGAGATGGGGGGCAACTGCCTGCAGGTGTAGATAGGGAAGTGGGGGGCAACTGCAGGTGCTGATAGGGAGGGAGGAAACTATCTTCAGGTGCAGGTAGGGAGAGAAGGCAACTGTCTGCAGGTGCAGATAGGGAGAGGGGGCAACTGTCTGCAGGTGCAGATAGGGAGGGGGGTAGCCTCCCAGGGAGGCTGATTGGACTGTCTTGGGCACAGGACCTACCACCCTGGGTAGATGATGGCCCATTATGGGGGTTCAAAGGAGCTGGCTGAGCTTCTGTGTGGACCATTCCCAGAGTGTGAAGGCAGAGGTGGGATCCAGACACCATCCGTGGTGGCTTTCATCACTGCAGACTGGGGCCTGAATTTCTGCTTGTTTGGAAAACTGCCCGCATGGCTCCAACAGGCAGCCAGCACCAGCAGCATCGATGTGAGCAGACAGGCTTCCGCAGGGGCTGCTCTGCCTGAAAACTCCCTAGTTGTACATTTTTAATTTCTTCACCAGCAAATATTGATTTATTCTATTTACTCTCGCCCCGCTGGAGTCTGCACGCACAGTGATGGAGTCTGTGAGCTCCTACCCTTTGTGTGGCTTCTGGACAGACATGCCGCCTTGGCCCCGGCTGTCTCGAGCTGTGGCTGACCGCCTGAGCAGAGAGGCAAGGCTGAGCTCTCAATGACGGACCCACTTTGCCCACACAGCCTCCACTGACGTCTGTGGCTGGAGAGAGAGGGGCTGGCTTTTATCCCCCCTTAGATGGCGGCTCTTGCCTCTTCACAGTACTGTGAATAGAGACTTGGCAAGCGTGTGCTCACTGGTGTTTGTGGTCACGGGTGTCACCGGTGTCTGCATGTTGCTTGCACTCAGACTCTGCCCTCCAGGGGCCTCCATGTTTGTTTCCAGGAGGGTTCCCGAAGAGGCTCTTTAATGGTGCAAAGGCCAAAGAGCAGATGGTAAGGAGAGTGTGTCTTTTCAGGTCTCTGCTCCAATCTATCCATTGGCCAAAGCATGTCCTTGGTTGAGGCTGGAGACGGTGGAAGAGACCCGAGGCCTTGGAACAGGGGTTGGGAGTGGGAGTGAGGAGTCTTTTACTCAGCCGTGTGTGAGGACACTTCTCCGGGGTGGCCGCAGGAGAGAGGATGCTGAACTTGAAGACCTGGAAATCTCAGCTATGAATCCCTGGAGATGGACCTGAGGGACTGCCTGGCATGGGGACAAGGAGGAGATAGCAGAACGCTGGACTTGAGCTGACTTCTTGAAGCTGGGCGTGTAATGCGCAGCCACAACCCCAGCTCTCAGGAGGTTGACCCAGGAGGATCATGCGTTCAAGACCAGCCAATTACTGGCCCTGTCTCTAACAATATAAAAACAATGACTGGACAGAAGGCCACTGGAGAAAGAAGTGAGAGGAGAGAGAAGTGGGGTCTGTCAGGGAAGTAGCAGGCTGTGATGGCACGGTCCACCTGGATGTGGGGTCCACAGGAGCCCCGTTTCTGGCCCTTGCAGAATGCGCCTGTGGACTCACAGGCTCCTCGGCCGCTGTCTCAGTAGTAAACATTGGAATAATTGAGTGTTTGTGGTTCAGAGACAGTTCTGTGTGCTAATCGATGCTTTTCTGTGCTGCCTTTGGGAAGATCATGAGTGAAAACAGGCACACAGGATTGATTCTGCCCTCTCCTGTGATGCTAATTGCCCCATTGCCTTCACTCAGGGTCAGAACAATGGATCTACATGGGCAGTCTGCCTTCCTGAGCAATGGCTCAGCAGAGATGAGGCAGTAGTGATCCACGTGAAGACAGCAGAGTCAGTCCAGGAGACGGCTCAGTTCAGTTCTTCAGAGACCACGTGAAAAAGCTGGAACGCCACGCTGCGGTCAGTGACCCCGGAGCTGAGCTCACACTGGACACGCCACGCTGTGGTCAGTGACCCTGGAGCTGAGCTCATGCTGGACACACCATGCTGCGATCAGTGACCCCGGAGTTGAGCTCACACTGGACACGTCACCCTGCGGTCAGTGACCCCGGAGCTGAGCTCACACTGGACACGCCACGCTGCGGTCAGTGACCCCGGAGTTGAGCTCACACTGGACACGCCACGCTGCGGTCAGTGACCCCGGAGCTGAGCTCACACTGGACACGCCACGCTGCGGTCAGTGACCCCGGAGCTGAGCTCACACTGGACACGCCACCCTGCGGTCAATGACCCCGGAGCTGAGCTCACGCTGGACACGCCACACTGCGGTCAGTGACCCCGGAGCTGAGCTCACACTGGACACGCCACCCTGCGGTCAGTGACCCCGGAGCTGAGCTCACACTGGACACGCCACGCTGCGGTCAGTGACCCCGGAGCTGAGCTCACACTGGACACGCCACGCTGCGGTCAGTGACCCCGGAGCTGAGCTCACGCTGGACACGCCACCCTGCGGTCAGTGACCCCGGAGCTGAGCTCACGCTGGACACGCCACACTGCGGTCAGTGACTCCGGAGCTGAGCTCACACTGGACACGCCACCCTGCGGTCAGTGACCCCGGAGCTGAGCTCACGCTGGACACGCCACCCTGCGGTCAGTGACCCCGGAGCTGAGCTCACGCTGGACATGCCACGCTGCGGTCAGTGACCCCAGAGCTGAGCTCATGTGAGCACTGGAGTTAAACTTACTGAACTGCACACGTGGGAGGAGGAGGAGGGCTTGCTGGGAAGAAGAGGGGTTCCAGTGGGAGAAAGGGGCGGGAGAGGGTCATGAGACGCGAAACTGGCTGAAGTGCAGGATGAACATGTGTGAAATTGTCAAGGAGTGAAAAAAAGAGGAAAAGTTAAGACAAACAGTCATAGTGACATGGTCACCATAGTGACGTGCGCCTGTAATCTCAGCACTGTGGGTAGAGATAGGAGGCTGTTTGGGGCTCCCTGGCCAGCCAGCTTAGCCTACATGGCAAGGTCGAGACCAGTGAGAGATTCTGTCTCAAAAAAGATGGCGGACAGCATAGGGGAATGATAGGGTTGACCTTCGACCTCCACATGCACCTGCACACACATGAACATACGCACACATCCACCTACACACACATGAACGTATGCACATCTGTACCAGCACACACATGAACATATACACACCTGCACCTGCACACACATGAACATATACACACCTGCACCTGCTCACACATGAACATATGCTCACCTGCACATGCACACACATGCGCATATGCACACCTGCACCTGCTCACACATGAGCATATGCACACCTGCTCCTGCACACACATGAACATATACACACCTGTACCTGCACACACATGAACATATGCACACCTGCTCCTGCACACACATGAATATGTGCCCACCTGCACCTGCACACACATGAACATATGCTCACCTGCACATGCACACACATGCGCATATGCACACTTGTACCTGCACACGCATGAACATATACACACATCCACCTACACACACATGAACATATGCTCACCTACACACATAAGAACATATGCTCATCTGCACCTACATACACATGAACATATGCTCACCTGCACACACATGAACATATGCACATCTACACACACATGAACATATGCACACCTGCACCTGCACACACATGAACATATGCACAAATGCATGCACATGTACATGCAGAGAGCACAGACTCCCAAGGGACAGAGTGAAAAGGGCAGGAGGGTCTTGCTCAGAGCTGGCCCTCCTGGTGCCGCACTATTCACCACAGGCCTTTAGTGCACTTTCTGGAGGCTCACTTTGGGGGTGATGTGTTTGTGCTGCCCCTGCCCCGACCCCACAATCACTCTGAGGATTGAACACTGTTGTTGCATTGAAAGTCTTTGTGGAAATCATTTCCAGAATCAGCTGGCTGGGAGCTGTTCCTTCCTCTTCATTTTACTCTGGGGATTTCTGGCTTATGCTTTCTTTTACGTGAGGCAGCAATTTCTTCTGATGAAATCAAGTGTTTTCTGCATGGAAAACTTGCTTTATGAAATTAAATGTTTAAATAAAAATTATAAATGCAACATAAAGTGCTGACGGTGGTAATTAATTTATTTTTATTTTGCATGTTTTAAAGTCCGTGGGGATTCTGGTGCTGAAGCAGACCCGATCACAGACTTTGAATTCTGTGAGGAGCGGAGAAAATTGGCTGAAGGCAATTGCTGAGCAGGCAGTAGAAAGGAAGCCCGCCAGACCAGCGTCTCTTGGTCCCAATGTAAGAAAGAATCTGTGTGGCCCGTTTTTGTCATAAGGTACATGTACAGTTCACTGGGGACTCACAGACAAGCAGGGAGCACGAGGCCCCACTCTCCCTGGCTGGCAGCTGATGCCTGTCTGCCTGGACACTTTTTAGTTTGTGTTAGGTTGGGAAAGTTACTAGAAGTCGCCTGTGTCGGAAGGTGGAAGTCTCCAGCCACAGGAGGAAAATTTGGGATAAAGACTATGCTGGAGGGATGAGGAAGAGTACAACTCCTTAAAGAACTCAGCTGATGGGACCTCAGGGGGCAGGGAAATACAGTTAGCAATATAAAAACCACTGTTTTGTGCCAAGTTGACACGCCAACCCATTTTTGCCTTTTGTCTAGGCTGACACCTGGCTTCTGCAAAGCTGAAATATATCTGCTGTACTTTGTACTCACTTCCGAGTCTCCAGGACTCTTATTATGAAGGAAGGATCACTGTTCTCACAGCAAGACAAGGACAAGAAAGTCCAGCACAGGGGAGAGAGCTCAGGTGCAGTGAGGGGTCCCCATAGGCGAGGCAGTTCCTCCCTGTACGCCCTCTCACAGCCCTCAGTCTGGGATCACTGTATCCAGTCCCCACAGAGCTTTGCCTTCCTTGGGAGGGCTGACTCTGTCAGAGCCTGGACATTAGTTGGAACATCTAAGCCAGTCTTTATTCTTTCTGGTTGTGCTGTTTGGAGGCCACGGGGGCTCCTTGAGCCTCAGTTTTGCCATCTGTAAATCAGGCAGACAGTCTGCTTCGCTGTGAGTACCTGGAAGACCAGAATGTGCCCCAGAGTATCCACATCATTTGAGGACTTCATAAGATTCGTCTTCTGGGATGGTGTTCGAAAACTCTGCCTGTTCTTCCTTCACTGGCTTAGGGACATATCAATTGCTTAGAGTGTTGAGATGTCAGAAGTGGCAGCCAAAGGAAAGGACAGGTCAACCACAATGCCGGCTACCGGACTCTTCTTAAAGATGTGAGCATGTGTGTGCATCCGTCTAGTGTATGTACAAGCACATATATGTGTGCAGCTGTACAGGTAAGCATGTGTATACATCTATGAGGGAGCCCAGAGATTCATGCCACATGTCTTCCCAAATTGCTCTCCACCTTCTTTTTTAAGGTGGAGACTCTCACTGGACCTGTAGCTCACCAACCAGGCCAGACTAGCTGGGCAGCAACATCCCAGGATCCTTCTGACTCCGCCTTCCCAGAACTGGGAGTGTGGTGTGGCAGCAACGCCTGGCCTTTCAATTCTGAACAAGAATGCTGAGGATCAGAATTCAGGTTGAGAACTCAGGCTTGCACGGCTGTCTCTCAGCCCTTAATATTTGGACTCATATAGACAATTCTACAGCCCAGAACTGTCCTGACTGAGGTTCTGTTCTCTCTCTTTGGAAAACTATGTATTCCCTCATCATTTCTAAGTGCATTTGTTAGATAGGTTGACCCAGAGGGTCATGATTCCTGGGGTCTTGAGTCAGTACGATCTCTCTCTCTCTGTCTCTCTCTCTCCCTCTCTGTGTGTGTGTCTGTGTGTGTGTATCTGTGTCTCTGTGTGTGTGTCTGTGTGTGTGTGTATGTGTGTTTGTATGTATGTATATCTGTGTGTCTGTGTGTGTGTATCTGTATGTCTGTGTATGTGTATAAGTGTATATGTGTCTGTGTGTGTGTATGTATCTGTGTCTGTGTCTGTGTCTGTGTGTATGTGTGTGTGTCTGTGTATGTGTGTGTGTGTCTGTGTATGTGTGTGTGTGTATATGTTTATGTGTGTGTGTGTGTGTATCTGTGTCTGTGTGTCTATGTCTGTGTGTCTGTGTATGTGTGTGTGTGTGTGTGTGTGTGTATCTGTGTCTGTGTGTATGTGTGTGTGTGTGTGTCTGTGTCTGTGTGTATGTGTGTGTGTCTGTGTATGTGTGTCTGTGTATGTGTGTGTGTGTATCTGTGTGTGTCTGTGTATGTGTGTGTGTGTGTGTCTGTGTCTGTGTGTATGTGTATGTGTGTGTGTGTGTGTCTGTGTGTATGTGTGTGTGTCTGTGTATGTGTGTGTGTGTCTGTGTGTGTGTCTGTGTGTGTGTGTGTGTAGCAGGCGCCCAGTCCTGTGCGTACATGTGTACGTGCATGCATGCAGGCTGATGCTGAGGAATCCCACAGGCTCAGACTTTGCAAGCAGACTCCCAGCTTCTTGTGCTCAGCTTGGGAGCCACTCAGCTGCCCCCTGTGCCTCTTGACACACTGGGTTGTGGAGAGCCATCAGCAGAGGCTCCTGGTGTGTAAAGAGCAGGAGAAGGATGCAGATCTGGGCTCTTGGAGTCCTAATCCTGCCTGAAATGTTGCCTCAGGTTGCTATGGTGATGATTATGCTATTTGAGGATTATTGGTTCCTGTGAAGAATGGGTGCTTAGACTAGACCAACCCTGAAGAAACAAAAGACCCTGTTCGTAAACAATCATACTGAAAAATTAAAACATAGGGAAAGCACACATCCGCCCACAAGCGTGTGAGCTGACAGAGTCATTCCACCTGCAGGAAGCACTTCTAAGGTTCTTAAGTTCAAAGCTTGTTTTAGGACCAAGAATAAAAAAATAAAGTAAAATAAGCTGTCAAAACAAAAGAAAAAAAAACAAAAAAGGGGGGATTTAATGAGAAATATTGGCAGGAGACAAGAAGAGTAGAGAAGCTGAAAATAGCAGGCAACAGAACAGAAAGTATTAACGACTTTTAATGAGGAGACTACTTCGGAAGGGATTCAACCTGAAGAGCAAAAATATTTTAATTATTTCATTACAGGGAAGAATTGGACTAGCTGAGAAGTGTAGAAAAGCACCCACACACGTGGTTGAAGATGGAGGTTCCCTCGGTGGTCCTCTTGGAGTCCTGTGTCTGCCGATGAATGGCCTCTTTTGGAGAATGTGCTGGATTGTCACGTGGACAGCGCAGCTGCAGATCTGTGGTGAATAGAAACAGAAGCTTTAGGTAGCCCTGTAAAGTTGTGAGGTG
>JAMJFZ010001249.1:9657500-9685000 GCA_026225945.1 Cricetomys ansorgei | reverse complement strand
TATTTCAAAGAAAGGCTGCCTTCCCTTTCGATCCACTGTTCAAGTACACCCCACCCCACACCCGGAATCATTTCTGACAATCCTCTCATCAATTAAGTTTCCTCCGGCGATGCACACAGATATTGCGCTAACACACACCATAAATCATGCTGGGGATCTGCGGGACTGCGGTGGCTGCTGACAAATATGGTCTTCTCATTCAGATGGTGGCAGGGAGCTGACGCATGGCCGTGTGTGTGTGTGTGTGTGTGTGTGTGTGTGTGTGTGTGTGTGTTCGTGCGCATGCCTGTGCTGAGGAGTGGGGATAGCTTGTACAAAAGACAGGACCTAATACATTTGGGGCTTCAGAACACCAAGACTCCAGCTTCTTCCTCTGAAGTTCTTGATCAAGATAGGACAACAGCTTGACTGGGTGGCGGTGGTGCACACCTTTTATCCCAGCCCTCAGGAGGCAGAGGCAGGTGGATCTATCTCTGTGAGTTCTAGGCCAGCCTGGTCTACAGAGTGAGTTCCAGGACAGCCAGAGTTACAAACAGACAGACAGCTTGGAGCTGGGCGGCCTGACACAGTATCCCGGCACAGCATGGTTTGGCCCTGCCTGTCCAACTCTTCTTTGAGGACAACAGGCAGGTCAAACTACTGTGGTCTGCACACAGATGCACAGGAGCCGTGCAGAGACATCCATAACTGACCAGGACAAAGGCCACAAGGACCCAAGGAGAAGGCATCACCTGAAACGGTCTAGTTTGTGTAGGTCCCAGATAAGACAGGGTGAGGCTCCCCCAGAGGACCCTGGGGCGTGGCCATGCTGAGCAAGGTGAGTCAGGGGTCTCTGGATGACGACGGCTTCTGATGAGCCCCACATCTGACTGCTGTCTCCCAGCTACCATGCCCTTTAACACCTGTCTTGGCTCTCTGTGTGGCACAGCTGACAGTCAGGCTGGCTTCTGTAAGAACTGCTCTGCAAGGCTGGCCGACACTGTTTGGACTCTGCTCTACCAGATCCTTCTCCTCTTGTCCCCTTTGGTTACTGGACCAAATCAGGTGGACCCAGCCCCTTCTCATGCTGGAATGCGTGTCAGGAGCCTAGCAGGAGAGGTTTCCCAATAGACCAGGGGTCCTGCAGCCAGTTTTAGGTTCTGACTACACTACTGTCAGCCTATTTGCCGCCCCCAACCCTTTTGCATCCGTAGCCTCCTCCACCCCCAACCCCCGTGAGGTAGGCTTTCCTGACAATGTCAGGACCCTTCTCCCACCGTGGCGTCTCCATTTCCTGGATCCCAAGCTACCTGAAGCACCTGACCACTCAATCGCTTAGGAGGCGGCTGAGTCCCAGCCTGTGCCTCTCCCGGGGAACTCACAGGCCTTCTCCCTTCACAGATGATAGGGGAAAGGGGCCCCATTGAAAGTCCACAGCTGAGATTAATTCATCCACTTCCCTAAAGTGACTAAGCAGATGCAATCAGTTTTATTATGTTTTTAATTTTTTTTTTCTCCACCGTGCAGGCAGCCAGCTCTCCTGACACCAAAGTGACTTGGCAGAAGCTTATACGAGGAACAAACAAAAGGAAAGCCAAGCAAACAGAAATTCTGGAGTCTGTCCGCAGCAGCTGTCCGCAGCAGCCACAGGGGTCACTCCACTCGTCACTATGGCAACCTCAAACCCATATTTCACTGGTGGCCTTTTTGCTTCTGGCTATCTTAAACAAACCTACCTTTGCCTGTGCTCTCTTATGTCAGCCAATTTAGAACATCACTGCAGAAATTTCCAGAAGAATTCTGAAGAATTCTCTCTACCAAGGTCTTTATGGTGGTCTATCTCCAGGGCCAGCCAAAGCCGGAGGACCAGGGAAGCCACGGAGAGCCCACATGGTGCCACAGGGATGAGACTCTCCAGGCAGAGGCGATTTCAGCTTTGGGTGTTAATGTCTGAGCCGCATCAGAGCTTGGAGGATGTCAACACTTCTGGAGGACGTGGAAATAGCTGGAAATGGACAGCAGGCCACAGGCACAGGGCAGGTGCTCACCCGCTGCATAGGAACACAGCGCAGAACGGTCACTGCGGACAGCAGTGCATCAAGGCTGGGCAGAGTCACACAGACTCCTGCCTCTCGGGACTCTAACTCACTTCCGGTGCCTTAGAGAAGTAAGTGGATTCTCACATAAACATGCCCATGAACGTGTACAGCAGTATCATTATTCCTTGTTATCCTTAGCCAGAGATAACCCAAATGCCCTTCAGTGGGTGCAGGGATAAGCAGACGGGCACGCCTCCCAGGGGAATATTACGCAGCAAGTACAGGAATTGTGTTGATGAAAGCCACCACTAATGGATCACAAATGGCTTACAGTAAATGGAAGGAGCCAGGCACAAAAAGCACCTACTATGTGGTCCATCTACATGAGGTTCTGGGTGAGGTGGTGCTGTTGAGGGAAAAATGGTGTGGCCTCTGCACCCCTGCCCCTGGCTCATCCCTTCACACCCCTCCCCCTGGCTTACACCTTCACATCCCTCCCCCTGGCTCATCCCTCTGCACCCCTCCCACAGGCTCAACCCTTCACATCCCTCCCCCTGGCTCATCCCTCTGCACCCCTCCCACAGGCTCATCCCTTCACACCCCTCCCACAGGCTCACCCCTTCACACCCCTCCCCCTGGTTCACCTCTTTACTCCCTTCCCCTTGGCTCACCCCTTCACACCCCTCCCCCTGGTTCACCTCTTCACTCCCCTCCCCATGGCTCATCCCTTCACACCCCTCACCCTGGCTCCCCCCTTCACACCTCTCCCACTGGCTCATCCCTTCACACCCCTACCCCATTGCTTACCCCTTCACTCCCCTCCCCATGGCTCATACCTTCACATCCCTGCCCCATGACTCATTCCTCTGCACCTCTCCCCTTCCTGAGTTACTTGGCCACAGAAAACCCTAAAGTCTTGAAGTTTCACTTTGGATTTAATTAAAACTGCCAAGGTCATTCACTGGCTCTCCAGCTAGTTCCGAGGCCTGTTCAATTTTTATGGAATCCCATTAAAGTTCACTGCAGATATGTTAAAAACTTTAAGTGTTTTACAGAAAGTTTAAACCATATGCTATGACTTTTCCCAAGCCGGACAAGGACACTTGAGACTTTCTGCATTGACCAGGCTGAAATTGGGCTGGACCCAAGTCCAGTGTCCCAGAGCCAGGGACCTCTGTGGGACACATGCACAGGAAGTGAGCCCCTATCCTACACTTGAGGCCTGAGACCCCCCTGTGTGATGCTTTCTGGGGAGACATGCACAAGTGTCCATTCACTCCAGTTGGGACACCTACAACAGACCATAGGAGCGATTGCACCCAAGTCTAGTTTAGTGAGTTGATGGGTTTATTGGGGTTACATAACAGGAGCATGCAAGACAGTGAGGGGCCACTGAGAACTCCAACTACCCTCTTCTGCCTTGAAGCCCGTTCTTCAGCTCCCCTGTGTTTGACCACATCTGAGGGAGGGGTGGGGTGTTGCCCTCCCTCTCATATCAGTAAAGAAACTATTTTCATGTGTGTCAGTACAGGGTCAGGAGATGTGTGTCAACCCAAAAAAGCTCTGCTACTGGATTAGCGTTTAGATCCCAGTTAGCGGGCCCAGCACGCTAATGGGATCCTATATAAAGGGGGCTTGTGGCAAAGGTTCCTGTGTTGTGGTTCTGGTAGCTGGTATAGAGAGGACGAGATGGGGTCCATTGTCCCCCTGTGCAGTCTGGAGGCTTCTGGGGTCATGCAGAACACACAGGAAGCATCACAGGCCTGGAGTAGTGACGTCATGTAAGTCCTGAGGACAGTTATCCAGCTGCTTTCTGTGCTTGCGGCTGTTTGTCCTAGCCCAACAGGGCACGCACAGACCACCATGGAGGGACGGCTGATAGGGATTGTGTGACCAGCCCTGGGGCTCTGCGTCTCCCAGAGGATGCAGCAAACCCTTGTGAGGGCCTTGTTGGGAAGCCCCAGTAAGATATCCTTAGAGCAGGACTCCCCAGGGCAGGGCCCTCCCCAGGCACTGCTGGTATTTGTGGGGGACCTTTACACTTGGGGCCTCCCTGCATGCATACTTTAATGTGCATCAGCATCATCCCTGGCCTCAGCCCATGTGAATCCAGAGAGCACAATGTGTCTGGGTGTTGCTGGATGTTGCCTCGTGGTGTCCGTGGTTGGGTATGAATGGCTGCGTATGAAGCACTGGTATTGATGGCTTACCTCCTATCTCTTTTCACAATTATGGCAGAGGCCATTGTGCTCAGAACCTCTATATTCCCATATACTTTATAAGAGCAGTTTGAAGCCTGGTCATTGCATTGCCTGGATTCAGGGTCCCTGGGTCCGGGCACCACGTGCAGAGGTTAGCCTCCACCTGACATTTGGAGATGTGTTCACTGGTCCTCCAGAGCAGAGCTATGTGGGCTGAAGAAGCAGTTGAAGCCGCTGGAATGTGCCTCCATTCCCTGCAAAGGTGAGAGGAAAGAACGCTCAGCAGGCTCCTCTTCTCAAAGCCCTGGACAGAATATTGTGGGTTGCCTGCTTCTCGGAAGCAGAAGGAGCATGCTTGTCTCCACTGCACCTGGATCCATTGAGTGGATGCCTTCCTTTCCCGCCTCTGGTGCCTGCCCTATGCTAATCAGGCGTCCCTACCGGGAGCACCCCTGCTGGAGATTTAAGGGGAAGGGTTGTAATGAATAAACTGAGTTTCGTGTCCACCAGATTCGACTCCCGAGGCCTTCTTTGCTTCTCACTATTCTCAAGGCCGCGAGTGGACAGCCCTCGCGAGAAACCAACTGGACGATCCCCACCCCGGGTCCCAGAGTGCCTTCCTGCTGCTTAAATCCGAGGCTTCGCTCTCCTGGCCAAAGAGCGAAGTCCCCGGACCTGCGCGGGCGGGAGATCTAGCCGGGAGACCAGGTTGGCAGTTCGCGCGTGGGGTCCTGGGGAAAGAAACCAACAGAGTTGGTAGATGTGTGCCTGTGTCCTGCTGGCCTCATGCAGTTTCAGAGGTTCCCAGCAAAGCCTCCATGCTTGCTTTCCTTAAAATGGCTGCTGCAAGCCCTTGTTGCATGAGATTTTCTTATTTTAGTCCATCCAGTGGGCAGGACGTTGGGGAAGCATGGGGCATGCCCTAGCTTGCTTCTCTATGGCTGTGGTAAAGACCATGATCAAAAGAAGGCTTTATTTGGCTTCTAGGTCACATCATCTGGGAAGCCAAGGCAGAACTCAAGGCAGGAGAGTCCATGGAGGAAGGCTGCTTACTGGCTTGTTCCTTGGCATGGTCTGCTACCTTTCTTATACGACCCATGGCTCCCTACCCTGCAGTGGCACAAAGTCAGGCCCTCCTGCATCCATTGTCAATCAAGAAAATGCTCCCACTTGATGGAAGCAGGTGCTCAGTTGAGGTTCCCCCTTCCTAGTCAAGTTGACAAGAAAGCTAAGGGAAGTGGAGAGAGTGAGTTATCTGCCCCGCCATCACAGGGCCGTCTTCCCAGACCTGCTCCCGTCCGGATCAGCTTTTAGTTCTGTTCTGAGGGCCTAAGTAAAGCATTCTGCTTCCCTAAAATTATCAAAGGCTTGGTGATGCTGGAAAGAGCCATTTGCATGTCTCCTGCTGGAACCACATGGAGATTAGAGTTCCATCAATTACAACATAGATGCTCCTCTTAGATGTAAACACCCACATACAATTTAGTCTGTTTGGAACCGATACCAAACAGTATTAAATGATCATTAGTGATAGACCGCTGAGACTTTCAGGCTCCTGCCTCTTGGGCAAGAGAGTCTGCCGAACTGTCAAAATACCTGGCAGTGTCCTCAGAGCATACTCACTGTGCCTGGAGCTCTGTGATGGTGTGAATATTGTCGGTGGCTGAGAATGACTGTGAACCTCAGCACAGAGGCAGAAAAAGGTCTTCTACCGAGTCTGCAGTAAAATATACCTGGATTAGATACGCTGGAGGTGTGGTCACCTCTTCCAGGGCAGAGTTGGTAGACATGGACCTGTGATCCACTGGCCTCAGGCAGGGTTGCAGGGTTGGGCCTTCTTGCCACCCTTCCCTTGTGGTGTGAAATGCCTCTCAACCCTATGAGCCCCAGAAGAGGGTAGTTCCTCCTCCTGTTTCATGTATTCTGGTCACACCTGGAAATTCACTTGCCCCATGGTTCTAGTTTTGATGACTTCCCTTTGTTCTGCATTCCTAGCATGAGATCTGGTAGAACAGGCATCATCCACCTACATGTGCACCATCCATTCACCCACAGAACCATTTGTATACTCACTGACCTGACAGCCCATTAACTTAGAAATCCATCCACCTACTCTCCATCCATCCATCATCCGCTCATCCATCCATCCATCCATCCATCCATTATCCATCCATCTATCTGTCCATCCACCCATCCATCCTCCTGTCCATCCATCCATCCATCATCCACCTACCCATCCATCCATCCATTCATCCACCCATCCATCCTCCTGTCCATCCATCCTCCTGTCCATCCATCCATCCATCCATCCATCCACCCATCCATCCTCCTGTCCATCCATCCATCCATCCATCCACCCATCCACCCATTATCCACCCATCTATCATCCGCCTACCCATCTACCCATTCTCTTATGCATTCACTCACTGAAACAACACACATCTATCCACCCATCCTCCAGCTCATCAAACCCACCTGTCCACTTGCCTACGCATTCCATATCCCTCAGTCCCTCCATCCATGTTTCCGTCCATATAGCCATCTAAACATCTACTCAACCGACCATCCGTCTATCCACCTACCACTCACCCACGTACTCATCCATTCATCCACCCACTTACCCTTCCGTATAGTTACCCATCTATCTACACCGCCATCCACCCATCTGGTCGCTCACACACCCACACACCCACAGGACTACATTCAACGTAAATGTTATTCACTACCAGATTCCTTCATGAATAAAAACAGAAATCAACAAGCGAAATAAGCACTTTAGGGATAAGGGATACAAAGTAGCACCCTTGGATCGCGTGTGGTCCTACCTCCCTTCTCAAATGGTTGGTGGAAGTCCACCTCAGGACTGGACCTCAGAGGCCACAGAAGGGCTCGATTGGGAGGCTGATGTGGCAGTTACTCGATGTTTTGTGTATTTGATCCGGTGTCCCGCTCCCTTTCCTTGTGGCTGTCTGCTGCTCTAAGCTGGGACTCTAAAGTCAAGGAAGCTACTATATTGGCTTAGCTAGTGGGACAGAAAGCATGGTTCTAAATTCACCTGCCTACCTCTGAGACCTACCTCGGGTGAGGCCTTACGGCTGGACTGGACTTGCTTAGCAGATGCTATGAGCTGTGATGTCCTGGGGTGAAAGGGCATTCATTCCTGCCCCGACTCCTCTCTGATGAGCACAGAACGTCTTCCCGGGTGAGCGCATGACCTCAGACCTCCTGCTTGTTATGTGGCCGTCACATATCCATCCCACGGAATCACCGTAAGACTCAGAGAAGGGGTGACGTGGCTGTCACAGGAACGGGCCGAGACCCAGGCTAGGCCCAGGTAGCTGTCCAAGAAAGCGTGTGCGTGTTTAAACTTACGTATAACTCATTGTCTGTGCGTGTGAAGCGGAGTTTGCCACTGCGCGCGCGCGTGTGGACATCAGGGGACCTCTTGCGGGAGTCGGCGTTCTCCTTCTGTCTTGGGAGTTCCGGAGATCCAGCTCGGGTCATCGGACTTGACGGCAAGCACGGTTAGTGGCGAACATCTCACCTGCCCCCACACATGCCATTTTCTTTCATCGCTTCTGCGGACCTCTGGGGAACGCCAGGCCCTCTCCTGCTGCACACCTGGAGGCAGACATACCCTCGCGGGGCTGGTGGCCAGTTCCACCATGCAGCAAGTAACAGTGCTCTCCTGCCTCTTCCTTGACGGCACTGGGGGTAGATACCACCCCCCCCCCCAACTTTTATTCTTCGATTTGATGAGCTGTGCTCACATTCCTTCCTCTGCAGCCCGTCAGGCCGTCTTCTCAACCTACCTGGGGGGAGGTCATCATTCTTTCTTTGAACAGCATTTTGATAAAAAAGAAAACAAAAACAATAAAAAGGCCCATTCCAGACAAGCAACTCCCTTGTTTATTGATCTGCCCTGTCAGGTTCTTTTACGCAGACACAGGTTCTATGGTAAAACTCCAGGACTGCCTTTTACAGCAATGAATAATGCATTGTGCTTCCCCAGTGTCCCGGGCTGCGCAAGCCTCGAGCTGGCCTCACGGTTTTGAGCTGGTCGCTTTCCTTCAAGTTGCATGCTTTCAGAGTCACGATCAATTTTCTCTTTCTTAAGATGGTGGCGTGATGGCCCACTGGGGGCCACTGTCTCTAACTGCCAATTAAACTCCACAGTGTGGATTTTCCTGTCTCTACGCTCAGCTCAGAGACCTCGTCAGCTAGCAGATATGGAGCCAATGCCTCAGAGAGTCTCACACTGTTTCTATCTTAGACCTCCTTTTTCCTCCTGTCCCTGGGGCCCCGTCATAGGGAAAGGCATGTTTGCTAGAACGAATACGACCCCACAGTTTCTGGAGAGACAACGACAACGAAGAGAAGAGAGGTGCACAAAACACCCCAACCTTTGCCCCACAGGCCTGTATCCCTGCTAGAGTTCCCTCCCTGCAGCCTGGGCAGTCCTCTACCTTCTGAGCCTGAGTTTCTCAGATTCTCAAGGCAAAGGAAACCAACACTGGTGTCCACTGTGCAGTGTGATGTCCAAGTTCATGATATCTGAGAGCATCTGTGAGCACCCAGCCTGCCTCCTCCCCTTCCCACCCACACACCCAAGAAGCAAAGACATGTCCTTCCCTGAGAGGCAGGGAGAAGGCAAAAGACAGACCAGATGGGCTTGTATGGCAGAGCAGGGCCCTGGGGTCTGCAAGACCAAAATATATATGAACGGGGGCTGGGTAGACGGCTCAGCACGGTTATGGCTGCCTCCTGTGAAGGCTGATGCCCTGAGTTGGATCCCTGGGTGATGCCCAGGGTGATGGAGTCTGTGGAGGCAGATGAAGAGTCAGTGTGGAGACCTGGGGTGTGTCTGAGCCAGCTTTACCCTGGAAGTCGTTCACATAGATCATGAGTGACTTAACATCCAAGTTCCTCTCCATCAAGGCCTTATGTCAGGGCCAATCAAGTGGCTGAGGCTGAGTAATGGCTTCCTGGAGATGAGCCAGTTTCCCAGGGCACAATGGAAGTCCATCTTGCCCCATCTAGTTCATGTGGGCAGACCCTAGAGGGCCTGGTTGAGTGTGCACACAGAATCCTCCTGGCCGCTAGCTGAGGAAGCAGGAAAAGCCCAAGTTCTGTGATGATCCTAGTGGCTCTTCAATGCACTGATCGCTTCCTGTGGTTGTAAAATGAACAATTCATCGAAGATTATTTGAAGGCAAATCGCTTTAAGTGCAAGAAATAAAAAGACAAATTGGCAATTGAATTTTGTGAGAGTCTATAAGTGGGTGATTTGCATGGGCGAGCAAGCTGGGAAGACATAACAAGCACTATTGGCAGGAAGGGACATTGTCGTACTGGAACTGCTCGGGAGCGCGGTCAGGCACGCAGGTCCCCAGCAAAGCTCTTGGTAGCTGCATCTACAACAAGGCCAGTGACCTGGTCCCACGCAGAAGACCTGGTGTGCTGTCAACACTGTAACCGATGCTTACAGGCCTCCTTTAAAGGGGACAAATGTTGATGCGTGCTAGAGTCGCCTCTGGAACTCCAGCGCTCCCATGTCGAAGCCTGTGATGCTGTTAGCTGAGATACTGTATGAGGAAGCCCAAGAAGCCACTAACTTAACCTGCCCCAACTCCACTGCGGACAGGGAGCTGCTCCCCTGAACCACACTACTTTCCCAGAAAGATGGATGCTCTCCTGTGTGGAAGGAGGTCTGGAGGGTACAGGATGGGAAAGCTGAGCTCATTCGCTGGAAGGAAGGACCTGGTGCAACATTGTATCTGCCAGCGAGTGGGGCAAGGCAGAGCAATCAGTGTGAGCAGGACATCAGGCAGCGTCTGGGGTGACCCTCTCAGGCTGGGCTCTCTCTACAGGGAGGCCCAGAGGGGCCCAGGTTTTGAGAAGGGGCCTGAGAGGTTTTCTACCCTTGCACAAGGCTGTGATGATGGCTGCAGGGTTTGTTGTGAGTTTGCAGTGGTCACGACCATCTCTGAGTTCCCCCTACTTCCTCCAGGGTGCCTCCAGAGCCAAGGAAAGCGCAATGGCACCAGGTAGGGAGGAACAAGGTGGCGCACTGCCATGATACATAAGCGAAAGACGGTGTCAAGACACGGGTGGCTCCTGGGGATCTGGGCAGGGTATACATGTCTGCCCCGGGGCTACCTTCTACATCTGCATTCCTCTACAGGCAGCCCAGGGGCTTTGCCCATCCTGGGGCTCAGCAGCTCCTGCCCCTCTTTGTCTCAGCCTACTTCACAGGCCTTTTGATCAGATCAGTGTGAAAGCTTCACACAGACATGAGGAGAAACCCCGCTGGGCTCCTGCGCCTCCATGCCAAGGTCAGGGACCAGGCGGGAATGCACAGTTGGTTGCTGGCTCTGTGATCATTGGCCAGGGCTGAACACTTTGAATCCGGTCTGTCTTGGGTGAGTGGTGTGGTGCCAAAAGGAAGAGAGCTGCTGAGTGCTGGGTGACCCGTGCTGGCTTCTAACACACTTCTGCTTTGCTTTCAGGAGTGCGCATGTGCACCTCTGTCGGGTGGGTGGGGTCGGTTTGGGAAGGTTGTTTGGCTGACTTTTAGATGGTTCTGCTGTAGTAAGCCCGGTGCTGTCTGCCGTCTTCCTGTGACTTGCCTGGATCCTGTACAGATGCTCCTGGACACTGAGGCCCTTTCTCTTCTTGCAGGACCTGGTGCCTGCAGCTTCTTACTCAGGCCAGTGTCGGGAGCACAGGTGTCCCTCGCACGGCTCTGCCAGGAGTGCTCGAGTCACCCCAGGACAGGGAATGAATGGAGCTAGCCCACAGAGAACTCTGCCGTGAGGAAGCTGTCCTCGAGCGTGCCCTGCCACAGGACAGCAGAGTCCTGCTGACAGAGTTGGGCATCTGTGTGACCCAGACTTTGGGACACACAGTGAGCCCCAGATTCCTTATGAAAGACCTGGAGCAGGGGAGAACTCAAGAACCAGAACCAAGGGTGAGGAAAGGAGGAAAGTCATGGCGTGTGGGGGTAGAGGGGCCGCAGAGCCACATGGGAGGCATTGGAGATGAGTGGAAACATAGTTGTCTATTTCCGAGGTATAGCTGGGTCTTGTCACAGAAAGAGTGACTTCTGTTGGAGATTGTGAAGTACTGAACAGCAGAAACTAATGTATCCTGCCAGCCCCACATGGTAGGAAAGAGGGATTTGGGCTTTGTCCTTCCTTCCAGGACTGGTCATTTATGCACAGGGTGATAGGCACAGGGCTTGGCACTGTCTGGGCGCTCAGTAAATGTTTCCGTAGAGATCAAATGAATGAACCCCTGTAGGCAGAGGACCTGCCCTTGGGCATTGTGAGCCAACTACTGTCTGTGTCTCACGAGCTGGCCAGACTGTAGTAACACATGCAGCCCTAGCCCGTTGGGGGAACATCTGGGCCGGATACCAGGAAAAGAGGCAGTGTCAGTCTGCTCCATCTACCGTAGGCAGGAGGCAAAGGCTGCCAAGGTGCCTTTGTGTGTTGGAGGTGGCATGGGATTGCGGTCCTTGTCACCCACAGTTTGGCTCTACCCAAGACAAACAGTGCAGTAAGTACTTGTGGATGGGCCTGTCCACTCACCCTGTCGGGGCACCCCCCCACCCCATGTCACTGTGTGTTGACCTTCAGGATAGGAGACCCAGGAGGATCCAAGCCTGTGGATGTCTTGGGCTCCAGAAGGCAGCGGTTTGTCCCCAGACTCCTGGGCATCTTAGGCAAGGAGGTCACAGCCTGGCTTGACTACAGGGAATATGGGCAGAGTCTTGGAAGGCCTGGAGGCGGCAGCCATTCTTGACTGGCATTGTGATAGAGGAGTCTAAGAACAGTCAGGAAGCCCCTGTGCTCTGCCTTGCTGGGCTGGCCCTGGAGTTAAGCTGGTGGTGGCGGGTGTCTTCTGCCTCTGCCACAGGTAGTGTGCATATGTATTTCACCCCTTTGGCTCCCAGGTTTGTTTCACTGACCTAGAAGGGGGAGAATCCGTGTAGGTGGATGTGCTGGCTACACAGAGTCTTGGTGTCAGGGAATAAATCAGCCCTGATTTGGTCTCTCTAGCAACTGAGTTTAGACAAACAGCCTCACGGTTCAATTTCAGTATTTTCAGCAAGAGACTTCAACATGAGTCTCACTCACTCATCTGGGCTGGGTCCCAGTTGACAGCGTGCACCAGGAAGTCCCCGGGAGACTAGAGTTCTTTCTCTGAGGGGCACAGGCAAGAGTTCTGCATGGAGAGGGTAGAGAAGCAGCTACAACATCAGGTCTAGGAGTCAAGGTGATGCTCTGAGGTTCTGAAGGTCAAAGGTACCTGCTTGGGCTGTGGAAACTGGTGGCTTACCCATCCAAAAGGCCCTGACAGGCATCAATCTGCGGGCTACACGGAGGATTCACTGTGACCCACGATGCACTGGGCCTGGTGCCACGTGACTCTTCCCTGAAGAGCTGTTCAGCCCTGAGCAGGTCACCTGCCCTGTCTATGGCCCAGAACCTTGCAGTCCGAGGTGGGATGATGGAGACGCAGTACCTGCAAGTGCTGTGTGCTCTCCAGCCACTGTGCTGAGATTGTCCTCGGGGGAAATGGACACGTGGAGGAGACTCACGCCTTTAGGTAAAGCAGAGACATCATTGTTGTGATCAACATCCTGAGAGCTTCAGACAGAGCCTGATATGCATGAGCGTGTGTGAGCATGCGAACGTATGCACACACTTACATGTGTGAACACGCATGAGCATGTGTAGACATGACGTGAGCATTATGAGTCTGTGTCAGCATGTACGTGCTGCAGTCCTATCTCTCTAAGGTCTAAGGCCGCAGGCTTGTACCTGAGGTTCTAGGGTCTTCCATTGACAATGTAACAGCTAATGTCCACGGAGCCCTGTGCTGAGCCTAGGCAGAACCACAGGCTTTCTCCGAGCCAGATAATCCAGTCCTCACAGGGACTCTGCTGCGGGTTCCTCAGTCATCCCCGTGTTCCACGCAGAGGGGAGGCTCAGTGCTGAGAGACGGCCACGCATCCTAGTGTTGTATGGGGCAGGCGGTTAGGGTAGACTTGGCTGACTGCTCGCGGGTGGAACCACTTCCATCTCTGCTGGGGCTAAATACTTAAATGAAGGAGTTGTGTATTTTGCTCACAGTTTAAGAGGATTCAGCCCATGTGGCTTCATCCCATGCTCTTTTCTAGGACATCATGATGACAGAAGGCTGTGGCAGATGTCAGTTATTCGGCCCTGGCAGACAGGAAGCAGACTGAGGGAGATACCGGAAGTTCAAAGAGCCCATGGAGGTAGAGGCCACTCCCCTGCTGACAAGCTTCCTCCAGATAGGCTCCTCCCACCTTTCCCCACTTGCCAATAACAGGGCTCCTCCCACCTTTCACCTCCTGCCCAATAGCAGGGCTCCTCCCACCTTTCACCTCCTGCCCAATAGCAGGGCTCCTCCCACCTTTCACCTCCTGCCAATGACATGGCTCCTCCCACCTTTCCCCACCTGCCCAATGACATGGCTCCTCCCACCTTTCACCTCCTGCCCAATAGCAGGGCTCCTCCCACCTTTCCCCACCTGCCCAATGACATGGCTCCTCCCACCTTTCACCTCCTGCCCAATAGCAGGGCTCCTCCCACCTTTCACCTCCTGCCCAATAGCAGGGCTCCTCCCACCTTTCACCTCCTGCCAATGACTCTTTCCTTGCCCTTTTGATTAGACCTGGCGGTCTCTGGAGATGTTCTCACAGACCCAGCCATGGGTGTGCTTCCCTGATCTCCCAGGAGTTTCTTAATCCAGTAAAACTGACAATGAAGCCTAACATTCACCCGTGCACCAGTCTAGGGTTCGCTGGTGAGTTTTAACTTGACAAAACCTGGCCTCATCGAGAAGAGCGCCCCAGAGAGGATTTGTCTAGACCCTGCTGGCCTGGGGGTATGTCTTGGATTTTGGATTTTGATTACGTTTATTGATGTGGTAACACTCAGCCCACGGTGAGTGACACCTCTTCCTGGCTTTGGGGCCTGTACTGTGTAGGAGTAGAGAACGGGAGCTGAGCGAAAGCAGGCAGGAATGCGTTTCCTCTCTGCTCTCGACCGTGGCTGTGACTTGCTGCGCCGAGTCCCTGCCTCGACTTCTCCGTGACCGCCTAGGTTGCTGTTTGTCAGGTGTTTTATCACAGCAACGGAAATGAAGCCAGGATGCGGGGCTTTAAGGAAATTCCCCGGAACCTGCCACTGTGACTGCTTAAGTCAAAGGCTCTCAGCCGAGCCCTCAGCTTTGTGAAATACTGCGGCTCTGGGTGCAGAGGACTACACCCATCGCTAAGGCCGGGTGGCACTCTGGGTAGCTGTGTCAAAATTAAAATCTGCCGGCACAGAAGACGGTGCTCTTCATGGGTTCAGAAAAATCAATCCGACCTCAGCTAGAAATGCCGGCTAAAGCACACTGGATTTGGGTTATCAACGCCGTGCCTACTTTCAGTATGCCAACGAAGCTATTCATATCTTGACGTAGAGCCCATAATACTTTCTATACAGACACCTCTAAAATTTAACTCAATTCATTAATGATGCATGGAACACATTTTCAGGCAGGTTTTCTTCAGATTTATGAAGTGAGTCCAAGCCAGGGTTTTCTCCGATGGGACTGATATGGGCTATGTATGGTCCCTTCCCGAGTGAAGACTAGATTCCAGCAGTTTGGGTGATGGCCAATCAGCTGTGTGGGAAGCGTGGCCTTACAGGCCTCCGCACTTAGAAAAGCCCTATGCTGGGCTCTATGCTCAACAGGAACAGCTTGGGGATTCTTAATATGTGACCAAGAATTCCATAGGGGACTAGGGGAATTGGACAACCTCAGCCCCTCGTTTGCTTGCTGCTCCTAATACAGACCTCATTTCCTGCAACACAAACAGCAATAGCAAATCGAAATTCCAGGAAAGACAAAACCACAAAAATGAACCAGAAGACACCATGAGAGAAAGACTGAGACAGAGCACGGACCCAGAATTATCAGACAGGGCGTTAAACAGTGCTGGTTAGTGTGCCGGAACGCTCTGTGGAAAGGCAGGTGGCTTTCAAACAGGTAATGTAAGCAGGGAGAGGGAGCTCCAAGGAAGAGTCAGGGGAGGGTGGGCAGAGGTGATACCTGGGATGAAGCACTCCGCGGAGATGGAGAATGCCCCTGTTGGGTCCTTAGAGGAGCCAGTCTGGAGATGTGTTAAGAGGAACCCTGCAGCAGAATATTTAGGAAAAGCAGGGACATGTCAGAAACAGCGGGAAGAAAGGAGTGGAGGGAACATTTGATGTCATGGTGGCTGGGGACTTCCCCGACTAAGGATAAGAAACTTGGAGAAGGTAACCATGAAAAAAAACACAGAGCCAAACTGAACAGCAGCCTGTCCCTGGGCACATCAAACGCAAAGTGGCAAAAACAGACAAAGGGGAAACCTTGAAAGAAGACAGAGGAGGAGTCATCTCATGCAGAGAAGAAAAGACTCAGACATCCAGGTGACTTTTCATCAGCAGCTAGGGAAGGAAGGGGGAGGAGAGAGGAGCAGGTGATGCTGGGGAGCTGCAGCCCTGCAAGCCTTGAGTCCCGTATCCAGTGAGGAAGTTAGCCCTTAAAACTGGGGGAGAGACTTCCCCAGACAAGCAAAGAATCAGGGAGCTCACCGCCAGCCAAAGTGCTCCGCAAGTCATCCTTTGGTTTCTGTTGCTCTGACCAATGACCAAAAGCAACTTGGGGAGTAAAGGATTCATTTAATTACACATGTTCAGGTCATACTCTCGGAGGGAAGTCCCGGCAGGAGCGAAAGCAGGAACTGAAACAGAGACCAAACCACATTCTCTGCCTGGCTGGGCTACTCTTCTTATACAGCCCATGCCCGCTGCTAGGGATTGTGCTGCCCACAGTGGGCTGGGACCTGCCACATCCGTCATCAATCAAGACGATCCTCACAGACGTGGCCACAGGCCTGACTGAGGCAATCTTCAACTGAGATTCCCTCTTCCCCAGGAGCTCTAGGCTGTGTCAAGTTGAAAATAAAAGTGCATCATGGCAATCTACCCTTGTGAGCTTTGAATGCTGGGAGAAGGTTCCCCAGAGAGAACATGGAATGTGGATAAAGAAATGCAGTTAGAGACAAGGAGAACAGAGTAAGTTAAGCTGTCTGTCTCTCTCGCCCTTAGCTGGTAGGAACGCTGGGTGTTTAAGGGCAGCAGCAGTGCCTTGGGTGGGTGGTTAAAGCAGCGATGGCCGCAAGGAGGACATTGGGGCACGAGACTGTAAAGGGGAGCACGCTACCCTGAGTCACATGGAGTCATCTTTAAGGTAGACTTGGGCCAACTACAGATGTGTGCCATTAAAACACTAAGTAACTGTTAAAATATCATGAAGATGAATAGCCAGACATAATGGTGCCCACAGCTAACCTTAGCTTGCTGGAAATTGAGGCAGGAGAGTTCTGAGTTCGAGACCAGCCTGGATAACATAGTAAGACCTTGTGTAAAGTAAGCAAAAGAATATGAGTATACACAGTAAAGGAGACACATGTAGTCACATTAAGAGTTGAGTAGAAAATGAAGCTAAAACGGAAGCAAAGCAGTAATGGAAACAATGGAAAAACTTAACATATGGGACAGCAGCAGACACGTTGACAACCGCTCTGTGTGTGTGTGAGTGTCCGCCCCGTGTGGGAGTTTATGTGCCCACGTATGTGCAGTGCGAGCAGAGTCTGGGAGATGGCATCAGACTCCTGGAACCGGAGTTACAGGTTTCAAGCCACCATGTGGGTGCCGGGAACTGAGCCCCTGTGTTCTGAAAGAGCAGCCAGTGTTCTCAGACTCTGGGCCATCTTCCCAGTTCTTCAACAGTGACTTTAAAAACCAGTGGTTTCAATATGCCAAGTGAAAGGCGGGGACAGCGAGAGTGGTGTTTTTAAAGCCCAACTGTGCACTGATTATAGAAATCCAACATAAGTACAATTCAGACAGTTTTAGTAAAGGATGGATTAAAAACACAACAACATGAATATCCATATTAATTCAAACAGGCAAGCTCCAGGTGAACATGAGCAACAAATAGCAGCACTGAGTGACGGCCTTGTTCCAAGAAGACAGAGCAATGTGAATCACCAAATATTTAGCAAGAAAGCCTCGAAATAAGTGGGGGTAAAAAAGTTCCTAATAGAACTGCGAAGAGAAATAGATAAATCCACTCTTATAGCTGGCCACTTCAAAACCTTCTCTTGGTAATTGATTGATTAAGCGGGCAGAAAATCAGTAAGGATATTGTTGAACTGAATAGCACCATCCATCAAGTTGATCTAATTGGCATTTAGGGAATTCTCCATCTAATAAGAGCAGTGAACACAGCCTTCTCGAGTGCTGTGGACAACTCACTGAGACAGACCTCAGCCCGAGGCTTCCAATGCCTCTGACATTATGGAGCCCGCGTGAAATGTGTTCTCAGGCTGCGAAGAAACTAATCATCACCACAGGAAGGTCAAGGACCACTCCCTAAATGCTGGGGGATGACCCGACACACCTTTAACTAATACGAGGAGAGAAAAACGAATCTCAAGAGAAAGTTAAATTTTTTGAATAAATTAAAATGAAAAATAAAGCATCAAGATACGCACGGTACAGAGAAGGCGGGCACTAGAGCAGGATTTGTAGCTGTGAGGCGTACGTTGGGAAAGAAAAATCAGTAATCGAGCTCTCGTCTCAGGAAACAGGAGAAAGAGGAGGAAGCTAAACACTGACAGCGCAGAATAAAGTAAATAATGAACATCGCAGTGGATATTAGTGACTTAAAATAGGAAACTGAAGGCAGCAAAACTCAGAGTTATTTCTTTGAAAAGGTTAATAAAGCTAAAAACAGAGAAGTAAAAAAAAAATAAATGCCAGAAATATCGCCACTGACTCCACAGAAGCAAAGAATAGCTCCGTACAACTCCTGTTCACAGCTGCTTTCGCTGCAGTCAAATGGACAGATTTAACTCTAAAAGTAAAACCACAGGGTCACACAAGGAAAGCTAAGTAATGATGAGACCGTATATCCATAAAATTAATACTGCCAATTATTAAAGGCCAAGATGGAGTCAGTAGGGCATTCTGCTGGATACCCAAGGAGGAGATGGTACTGCTCACTATTATCTCTTCTGTAAGTAGAAGAGAATACCTCCAGGCTTACCCACATGGCTAGCATCCTCCTGATGCCAAAACCAGAGTCAGACATTTCAGGAAGGAAAACTGTAGACTCACCTCTTTTGTGAATTTAGATGCGATACCCCTCAATGAAACACTAGAAAATGGGATACAAAATGTATAAAAATAGTACACATTACGATTGTGCAAGGTTTACTCAACACTCATGTCAACAATGTAAGGAAGAGAAATCAGATGACCACAGTGGCAGACCCA
Source organism: Cricetomys ansorgei (assembly GCA_026225945.1). Taxonomy (NCBI): domain Eukaryota; kingdom Metazoa; phylum Chordata; class Mammalia; order Rodentia; family Nesomyidae; genus Cricetomys; species Cricetomys ansorgei. Next base: position 9,666,367 of record JAMJFZ010001249.1, on the reverse strand, counting down.
GAGAAAGCAGGTATCAAAACCCAGCACCCATTCTGCACACAAACGTCTAATACGGTCCTGCAGAGCAAAGCTGGAGGGCTGACATTACCTGAGCTCAGGCACGGTGCTGGAGCTGGTGTGGTCAAGGCAGCATGGGGCTGGAGAGAGAAGGGCCTGACCAACAGAACACGTGAGAGATCCACAGAGTCAGCTGATCTGTGGCAGAGGTGTGAGGGACGTGGAGAATTACACTTCCTAACCAGGGAGCTGGAGTAGCTGGGCAAGCACCTTGCCTCAAAGAACTTAGGCACCCTTCCTCCAAACCAGCTCAGGCAGAGCCCAGACCTAAGTTGAGACTTATCCAGTGAAGGAGGCAAGACCCAGTCTTCAACTTGCATTGTAGTCAATGGCCTCCATGCTACGAAAAATCTTAATTGTCTAATCTTTCAAATTTTCTTATTGAATCTAAAAAAAAAAGGCTTAAGATTCTGTATGATGCTGACAACTCTGTTCTGACAAGCTGGTCTGATGCTGATGGCTAAACCACAAAGATGTGAGCCATCTGGAAAATGGGCCCAGAGAGAAAGTAGCCATGCCCTGTTGAACTGAGTAGGCTGCTTCTCTAGGAACCACAGGTCAGCCTTCAATAGCCTGCCACCTAGAGAAACTATTTATTGTGGTTTCTGACTTGCCTTCCCCATTCTTTTAGTGTATGTGATGTAATGGGACCCTCGTCCTTAGTCCTGAGACTCAGTACCCTCCCCCACAGACCTTTCCATCGTTCACCCTGAGAAACCCGTTTCCTCAGCCTCCAACCTGTCTCCTGAGGGTCCAACTACTAATCCTAGAGGGAAGTTCTTCAAGACTCAGGAAATTCTAAAGGGACTTTACTTAAATCCAAGAACTAAATAACTCATAAGTCTCAGGAAGTCCCTGAAACTGAACAGATGCATAAACCCCTCCCTCCCCAAGGTCATGTAAACATTAAAGATGGCTGAGGAGACTCATATCAGCAGAATGTCCTGGAAGGGGCTCTCTGACCTATGGAACTGCCTTTGAGTTGTGCAGGAAGCTCCAGGGCTCCAGTTTTAATGAGCTGTCTGTCACTCATGCTGGGGTGGACTTTCCACCATACACTGCCTTTGATTCATCTTTTCTCTTCCATGTAATGTCAATAAACTAAGTATTTTACCAATCTAGACCTCAGTGGTATTGTTACGCTGGCCTGTCATCAGTTTCCTACCTGGGGAAATCAACACTTGTGTCATACCTCCCCAAGAAAAGTGTCAAAAACGCTTGTTCCTCCACAAGCCCTTCCAGTGTGTGCAGCCTCACAGCATCACCGAAAGAACCGACTATCCCGTGCAGCTGGATATGGACACTGAGCTGGATAGCCTTGGAGACAGCGGGAGTCTAGCTTCTTCTCCGCGGGGCCTTTTGCACAGCCAGAGGCAGCAAATACCCAAGTGCAGTTCTTTCCTGCTGTATGTTGGAAGTTAGATGCCAAGATGTGCCTCCAGATGGGGACTGTGGGAGACAGTGTAAAGGGAGAGCGAAACCAAGGGGAAAGCAGGAAAGCAAGAGGTAAGGGGACAGAGTGGGGGACTCAGGGTCAGGGGGAATCGGTGGGAACAGGGAGAGGAGAGAATGTGAACAGCCCTAACCCTGGGCTGTAGGTTGCCAGCTTAGGTCCCAGTGGAGTCCATGGTTGTGGGTGGTCCTGGAATTATGGTTCCCATCCCACACCAGTGTGACACCCAAGTACCCTAGACAGCAGGGAGACAGGAGCCACGGAGTTGTATCTGTTGACTCTGAAAAGCAGTGTCAGCCATGGTCATGAGAGACCGGAGACTTGGGAGGGTGTTTATTTCTCTTTTGTCATTGATTTTCTTGACTTTCATCTGACCTCTAGACAACCCTGTGCTTGAACAGAGGCCTAGAAATGGCTGCTTTTGAGTTTGTTTAATTCCATGTGTTTCTGATGCAATAGCCTAAAAATGTTCCTGGCTGCCTGGTATCCTCCCCTCCTGATGTCACCCTGCTGATGACACCCCTCTCAGATCAGTTGCAACAGGTTCCGACCTGGGGACAAACAGCTGCCATGGCGCAAAGAAACCATTGCTGTCTTCTGCAGACCAGGGAGGTCTAGTCTCCTTCCAAACTCAGCTGAACTGTTTTGACCATGAGGTTGCATCTCAGTGCCTGTCCGTCTTGCGAGCCGATATCAGTGTTTGTAAGGGCTGGGGGCTCTTAACGCAAAAGAGATACAATTAATTTGTGTACGCTCAATGCACCGTTATCAACGATAGCCTTGTCTTTTTACAGAGAGGCACACAGCTGCCTCTTGTACCCCAACGTCTTTAAAAGCTATAGATTCATAAAGAAAACTCCAAACTAGAGTTTCAGTAAGAACAACCTCTCTCAAGGTGTGAAGCATTTAGTGCTAAACAAATTCTCTTTCTCATAGCTGTTACCACAAACAACTTGATTCAATGTTGAGGCTGCAGGTAGACCTCGGGCAGAGCCAAGAGCAGAGTGTCTCAGCACAGGCTTCGCTACTGTGAGCATGACACAAACGGTCTGATTCACAGTTCTTTTAATTTCCCCTTTTAAATTGATCAGGATATAATATTGGTTCAAAGTGACAGGTTCATAACAATATCTTAATTCAAGTGTGCCACCCACTTTGACTGGATTCACCCCAGTTCTCTTTTGTTTCCCTGGCCTCTACTGCTGGCCCTTTCTCTCTTCCCAAATGCAGTCGCTTCAACTTCTGTGTCACATGTATGTACTTAAAACTTAGCTTTGAGTTTTAGCTTTAAGGAAGATGTCCTACTTGTTCTTCCGACTGTGGCTTGTTTCATTGAACATGATCTCCAGTCCTATGTGTTTTCCTGCAAATGACCCCATTTCATCCTTCCTCATGCCTGGATGTGACTCCATAGTGCTCAGTGGTGGCAGGTGCGTTCTGATCCCCTCTGAGGGCTGCTACGATGAGGTTGGGGGATGTTTTCACCATCACCCAAGATACGAGCTGTGGCAGATGTCCCCATGCTCACCTTCTCCCCCACACACACCACAAGGAGACTCGGAAGGCTACTGTGTTCCGTGCTTGGTGGCATCACCCAGACAAACAGAGCAAAGACGTGAAGACTTTCTTAGCTCCGTGGATAGTCAAATGGGAGGTTTATTATCTGGAGAAGAGAGAGAAAGAGAGAGAGAGAGAGAGGGAGAAAGGGAGACACACAGAAATGAGAGAGAGAATATGAGGGAGACCGAGGCACCTTTAATTTAGATTAAAAGAGAGAGTCTTTAGCTTATTCAGAATTTCCCTATTTTTATATAATGACTTATATACAACTTTTATTTTTAGAGAGAGAGAGATTCTACACCAGAGTCAACATCAGAGCATAAGATGTCATTCCTCAGGAGCCACACACTATTCCCTTGAGACAGCGGCCTGGGGCTCACTGGCACATGTCACCGCACATAGCCGTTCACGTAGGTGTTGGGGATTGAACTCTATGTCATTAGGACATGGTTTTACGGACTGGGCCACCTCCTCAGCTCAAGTTTTGTTTTTCATAGAGAGAGAACAAGTGTGTGGCTCAGCTTTCACACACAGGTTATTTCTGGATCTGTCTGTGTGGGAGAGGACGGATGTGGGCGATTTCCGAGCACGTGCCCACAGCCGTCGGGTCAGCGGCTTGCTCCCGCTCACCACCACAGAGATAAACCCAACCTCCCCATGCTACTTGCCTTGTCGCTACCGTCCTCCTGAGGCTGGCAAGCCCATGAGGTGGGCATCTTGCCAAGGGAGACGCTGAGATCTGCTAACTCAGTCTTTTGTGTTGCCTCCAAGTCAGTTCACACCCCAGAAAGCATTACTGCGTTTACATTTCCCAGCTACTTTTCATCATTCATATTTAAATTACGTTCCTTTGAGAAGGAGATAAAGGCTGGGAATTTTATCAAGAGGCAAATAATGTAGGCAGCGAAGAATCTCACCTTTTATTATCAAGTGTGTAAAACATTTGAACGGGAAACAAACTCCTTGAAGAGTTCCTTCAGCGCTGGGAGGGGAGGAAGGGGTCACACTCGGCGGCGGGAGTCTAAGTGCCCTGTTTAATGAGGCTGGACATCCAGGCGTCTCTGACGCTGAGGATAACTAGGTCAGCTTGTGTCAGGTGTTTCTAAAGCAACCGTGGGTGTGCCTGATTTTCAGGGGCATGATGTTACCAGCGAGCTGAGACCCAGACCCAACGCTGCTGGGGCTCTCCTACTGGAGATCACACCCACAAAACCACAGGAGGTAGAAAGAAGCTCTGCTTATGAAGAGAAACAGGATTTGGACAGCGTTAGACTACAGCATTCAGTTTTCAGTTTTAGGAAAATACTGATTCAGAATAACCTACCTCCCGTCTGAAACGGTGGCCACGAAAGTAAATGAGGATGGCAGGCAGGGTGACAGGGTCCATGCCTGCTTCCACTGGAGTAGATGTCCTCCGCCAGCCACCGGGAGGCAGGGCAGCAGCTCTGGTCTGAGCCACTCCGAAGGACCTGTCCCAGGCAGGATCTCAGCTTACCCCACACCTGTCTGTGATCTCAGGCTTTGTTACCACTAAACATCTGGTTGGCCATGAGCTCCCAGAGGAGATGGTTCCTGATGCTCCTGGCCTTTATGTCCCCCAAGGAGCAAGTTCCAGCTTCAGTAGATATTGCTGGGATGGGTTGGGGTGGTGTGGGACTCATCTGACCCTGGCGGCATTCATGAAAAGCAGAAAGTGAGGCTCGGGGTAGGGAAAAGGTCCCTGCAATGGTGTGAACTGTGCCTCCCACCCCGGAAGACACATCCACCCAGAACCCGTGAATGCAAACTTATTTAGAAAAAAAAGATCTTTCTAAATGTAATTACGTGGAGGACTTCAGATGGATCAGCTTGGCTTTTCTAGAGAAACCCTGAAAGAGAAGATTTCAGAAGAGAGGGAGGCCATGTGATGGCCCAGGCAGGGGCCTAGGAACCCAGCCATCAGCCAAGGAACACCATGGAATTCTAGTGGCCACAGGCAGTGGGAAGAGCCACAGGTACTTCCTGCAGCTTCCGGGGGCTTGCCTTCGAGCTTGTCCTCTGAACCATGAGGGGGCGAATTGTGTTGTTCTAGACTTCTACTCCTCAAAGGTACCAGGGCTGCAACAGATAGAGAATGGATGATTACCCCATCTCCCAGGCCCAGGCCACACCCACAGAAGCCTGAACTTTTATGGTCCAGGAAATTGTACTGGTTATTTTGTCTTTTTTTAAATGTCTTTTTATTTATTTATTCTTCTCTCATACAATACACCCTGACTGCAGTGTATCCTCCCTCCACGCCTCCCAGTCCCCCTTTTCCCTGCTCCCTGAGTCCCACTCTCCCTCCATTTCCCTTCATCAAAGAGCAGGCCTCCCAGGGATATCAGCAAACATGACGCAAGATACAATAATACAAACCTTCATATCAAAGCTGGGTGAGACAACCCAGTGGGAGAAAAGGGTCCCAAGAGCAGGCCAAAGAGTCAGAGACTCTACCACTCTTACTGTTCGGAGTCCCACAAAACACCACACTATCAACTGTAACACATATGCAGAGGACCTAGCACAGACCCATATGTTTCTTTTTGTTGTCTTAAAATAACTGACAAACCCAACTCAAAGACAGGAGGGTATGTTTTGTCCCTGGGTTTGAGGATGTTGTTCATTCCAGCCGAGAAGTCATAAGGGCAGAGCCTGAGGCAGCTGGCCACATGGCAGTCATACCCAGAAAGCAGAGAGATGGACCCTGGTGCTCAGCCTACTGACACCCTTGAATGAAGTTCTGGATCCCTGCACATAGGATGGAGACCCCACATTCAGGACACGAAGTTCTGGATCCCTGCCCACAGGAGACCCTACATTTAGGATGGGTCTTTTCAGCTCAGGCAACCCAACCTAGAAAATCCCTCGCAGACGCACCCAGAGGCTTGTTTCCTGGGTGGCTGTGGCTCTGGTCAAGTTGATAGTATTCACCATTGCAATGGCCACTTGGCACTTCCTGGGTCCAGTTGGAGTCCTTCCATGGCCAGCACCAGGGTCTTCACACTCCCCTGCAGAGCCTCCAGAGTGGCCAGGTAGAGAGGTGGGAAAGGAGTCCCCTCTTGGTCTGCGCAGACCTTGCTGGCTGACCACACTGGAGGTCCTGGGTTTGCATTTCTTGGGGCTGCACATTTCTGCTTTGGGGACTAGACTGTCTGAAACGAGGATGGCTGCGACTCACCACCACCTCACCCCCGTCTCAGCTTGCAGCAATCCCACTGTGGTAGGGCAGACAGAGCAGCCCCTCCATCCAGTCTGGGCTACTCCCACTACAGTAGAAGAAGGTGCTAGATTTCTATTCTTGGGCCTGCCTGGAGGTTGAGCTACAGTTGGGGATGCCCCTACAATTTCCTGATCCTCCAGACACCTGTGTCCTTCTGAGGGCATGGGAGCTCCTCTTATAAGACATGTCCACAGTACTCTGAGGGACACTGATGCTGCTCAGGGGACCCTGTGATGGGGATCATGTTGGGGGAGTCCTTTGTTTTCTGGCTCATCTGTGGTGCCCTGAGCATACCCTGTGGTGCTCACAGTCAACCTGCCAGGGGCTACTAGATTGCCACGCATTCTCCATGTCTCCTTTGCAGTAAGTAGCCCATGGGCAGGACTAGCTGTCACAGGACCCACTTCTGATGAACGAGCTGGAGTTGAGAGAGCAGATGTCACAGCTGCAATGCAAGGCGCCTGGATCTAGACCCCTGCCAGTGACCACCGAGTCACAACATAGCTGCCCATGCCCAGACCAATGGAAGTTTGGGCTTGCGGGGATGCGTATGACATACACATACTCACGGGACTAGCCATCTGCCCCATCGTCTGAAACCTCCTTTTCAAGACCTGGGTTCCCAGAAAGAGTTCAGTGAACATACACCAATGAGCATTCAGTATGTGGCAGGTGAAAAGAGACAGACAGAGAGACAGACAGACAAACTCAACAAGGAATACAAGTGCCCAGTCCACACAAGAGGCCACCACTGTTCTTTAGATCAGAGCTTTTCAGAGACATTTGCAGACATCAACTGACCTCCACTGTTAGACACTTGAGAACTGGTTGGCAGAGCAGACTCCAAGTCTCTAAGCCTGTGTGGTGTAGTTTGCCTGGGGCTGGGCAATCTGCTCCTAACACCCTCAGCCCAGTGGCCCTGAAGTACGTGTGGGGCCTCCGGTGACTACTGGGAAGGAATCATCCTCTGTCCGTGGCCAACAGCCAAATGGGGCCAGAAGTACTGAGATTAACCAGAGACAAGAGCTCGCCCCAGGAGACGTGCAAAAGTAACATTTTTATGAAATCGCTCTTCGCTTCACAGAGAAATAAAAAAGGTGCAAACTGTGTGGTGGGACAAGCTGGGGAACAGAGGAGAAGCTGGGAGCCGGCTCCTTGTAGAAGGTTCTGGGTAGCCCTCGGACAGTTTCCCAATAAATGGGTTCTAATGGTACACAGAGAACCCCTTCAAGGCAACCGATCAAGATCACTTAGTTGTAGAGAAAAGGCTGAGACACAGTGGCAATCCGTTGCCCTGGGATTCTGCAGGGAGATTCTCAAGAGTGTAAAGGTAAAAGTTTTTAAACAAACAAAAAAAAAAAGTGAGGGAAAGAGAAAGAAAGAAATAGATGGCTAAGATTGAGCTTCCACCCCGAGACGAGATGCCCTTGTGTTACGTGGTATTTGCCTGGAATTTAGAACAGAGCCAGGAACAACCAAGGGGTTAGCTGCTCAGAGCTTGGATCTCACACTCGTGGAGATGTGAAAATCCACGTGATGCTCAGAGATTCCCCACTATAGAGACAGAGAGAGGTTGTTTGTGGGGAGCCCCTCAGCCGAGGTGTCTAGGCTCCTGTCCTCAGATTTCAGAAGTGGGGCTAAAAGTAGCTCCTGGCCAGGGAGGGTGTGTCCAGGGAGGGTGTGGCCAGAGAGTATATGGTCAGGGAGGGCGTGGCCACAGAGGCTATAGCTAGGGAGGGTGTGACCAGGAAGGGTGTGGCTAGGGAGGGTGTGACCAGGAAGGGTGTGGCTAAGGAGGGTGTGTCCGGGGAAGGTGTAGCCAGGAGGTGTGGTAAGGAAGGGTGTGGCCAGGGAGGGTGTGGCCAGGGAGGGTGTAGCCAGGGGGGTTGTGGTCAAGAGGGTGTCTCCAGGGAGGGTGTGGCCAGGGAGGATGTGACCAGGGAGTTCCTTATTCTCTGGCTTCTGAGGGCCTCTCTTGGCCTTGATGGCCTTTCAGAGGATGCTCTCTGTGTTGGAGTCCTGGGCCTCCCCTCTGGCTTGGTAACTCCTCTCAAGAATCTCACTGTGAAGGGCTTTTGTGGATTTGTGCCACTGACTCCTGTGATTCGGTCTGACCTGAGAACCGAGCATACACTCATCTAACCACTGTGTTGAGAAAACAGAGACGGCGTCTCTGCAGGGGCAGCCACGATCCTGTCCCCTGCAGGGGCAGCCACGATCCTGTCCCCTGCAGGGGCAGCCACGATCCTGTCCCCTGCAGGGGCAGCCACGATCCTGTCCCCTGCAGGGGCAGCCACTATCCTGTGCCCTGCAGGGGCAGCCACGATCCTGTCCCCATTGGCTTTTGCCTGGCTGGAATTATTACTAGGCGGTGGGCAGTGTATGATCCACAGAGGCAGAGAAGGCAGGCCGCTGGGCCTCAGGCACACCTGCTGGTCCCTGTCCCCTTAGCCTTCTGCCTGCTGACCATTCTGTGAAGGGGAAAGGGTGCCAGAGAGCCTTGGGGCATTGATTTGCTGTGAAATGAGGTCAGCCAAGATCAGGTCGAGGAGCAGG